>JASBWV010000034.1:0-202757 GCA_030039215.1 Naganishia onofrii | reverse complement strand
CCTAACCCTAACCCTAACCCTAACCCTAACCCTAACCCTAACCCTAACCCTAACCCTAACCCTAACCCTAACCCTAACCCTAACCCTAACCCTAACCCTAACCCTAACCCTAACCCTAACCCTAACCCTAACCCTAACCCTAACCCTAACCCTAACCCTAACCCTAACCCTAACCCTAACCCTAAGCCATGAGAAATGCTTGACTTGTCTCTAGTAAAGTCGACGTTTTCTTCTGGCCCGGCCATAAGAAAAAAGACACGTGCAAATGATAAGTCTTGAGTGCCGCTCAGACCAAGCGCTCTGACCAACTGATTTGATTTAGCCACGTCAATAATGGGGAACAGGAACGAAGCGCAACAAGCGTAGCGAGCGCTTGAAAAGTAGTCCCCTGCTTCCGAATCTACAGGATGAGACTATATAGTTATCGCCATCGAGCTGGATTTCCTCCCTCCCCGTCTTGATTTGCTTTCTTCATCGCCACTGTTCGTGTCCGTTGTTGTTGTTCTGTTGTTCTTCAGACTCGTAAGTGCCGCTCTCTGGTTTCGGTCAATTTCGATACTGATGATGATGTGTGTTAATACAGAAAGGTAAAGTTTCCTTGGTTACTGGACTGGCGAGAGAGAAGCTGAACTTGTCTGGTCTTTTCTTGGGTGAGCTTTCATTTCTTGTCGGCTTGTGTTGTCAGACTGACGCCATCTCGCCTTGTAGGTTCTTCCGGCTTTCCTGGCGGTAAGTTTTCTCATGGCCGGGCCAGAAGAAAAGCTGCCTACAAATCTGAACTCGTTCCTCTCTGCGTTTTCCTACCTGGCCGAAATACCAACTCTGAAGTTCAACTCGTATTCGAACATCGCCACGGTTGGCGTACTTGTCGTTTCTTTCTGTTGTTTTGCATTGTAAGTTTCTCCTGGCCGGGCCACAAGAAAAATTGTAGTTGACTTTTCTTTTCTTGCTCAACTTTTCTTTAGGCAACTTTTTTCGTCTTCCCGATCTGTACGTTTCTCGTGGCCGCGCCATAAGAAAATTCGACTTAATGTTTTACATCTCGTTTCACTTCTGCAATAAAGATTGAACTCTGCGATCTTCTCATTTCGTTTCTTTGGTGGATTGCGGCTCGTTTTCTTTCGACAACGAGTAGGTACTTTCTCCTGGCCTGGCCAGAAGAAAATTGTCACTCAGTTTTTTTTCTTTTTTCTTTAGATCACATTCCTTTATTCGACACTTGAACTGGTTCTCTGCTGTTTGTTGGTGTTCGGTTCATCGTAAGTCAACTCCGTACACCTTGCCTTGAATGACTCGTCTGACGCCACTGTTCGTGTCCGTTGTTGTTGTTCTGTTGTTCTTCAGACTCAAAGTCCGGCCACTATGCCGCCTCAGAATCGAGGCCCGCGGTCCGATCCGGGGCTTTGTCCTCATCCTAGATGCAAAGGGAAGAAGGCCTACGACGACTTGTTGAATCACGTACGGGCTGCCCACAAGACCTACGCGTTCAAGCAAAAGGACTTTGTCGGCACGAAGATCAAAGTCTGCAAATGCGGTGACTGCGCTATTGGGTGGACCGGTATTCGAAGGCACAAGGCAAGGTCCAAAACTTGCCGTTTCGCTCACGAACCCACCCACGACGTTGATTCCGATGGGCGAGACTCAGAAGATGATGACGACAACGATCAACAACATGACGACTCTGGCGAGAGACAATCTCAAGAAGCGGAGTCTATTGAAATTATCGAACATCCCGAGGCCTCACCGCCTTCTCGTATTCCGGTATCGACTTCTCGACGTAGGGAAAGACTGCCAACACCCCCGGTAGTCCAGCCTTCTCGACCCCGAATGTCTCCTGCGCCTGTGCCTCTGCCATCCAGAGCACCTGCAAGACCGACAGTTCAACCAGCTAGAACTAGAATACCGGTTCGAGCGACCGTTCGGGATCCGAATGCATTCCACTTCGGAACGAACAAAGACGCTTTGGACTGTTTGGCGTCACTACCTACGACGTACAAGCAGCTACCACCTCCGGTAGCCAAAGCGTTTTCCGACGCTGCTGAAAGGGTAGCAGACTCCTTCTTGGCTCGTCCGAGTGACAAGATCGTCTTGCAGCTACTATGTTTGCCAAAGATCGGCTTGGCTCCCGGTCAAGTAACTTCGGCCAAGGATCGACTCGCTCTGTATCCGGATGTGCCTCTCCCAAAAGTGCATCCTGCAGAGGGACAAGTTGAACGGTCAGCGCCTTCCGCCACCAAACAAGTCGAAATCGGTAGACTTGGGCACGCTGCCAGAATTCTCGGGGGGCTCACTTCGGCTCCCAGTCGAACCGCCGAAACGATTCAAGCGCTGAGGGACAAACATCCGGACGGCTTTGCAGATCCCTTTGGCGGTATACCCGGGCCCGCTTCCCACACAGCACCCTCGACAGAAGAGATCATCGCGGCACTCTACTCCTTCAAGCCGGATACGGCGCCTGGTGTTTCTGGATGGACGGTCCCTTTGCTCAAGCTCGCGATACGCTCCGAGTCATTCAAGAAGATGCTCACCACTCTAGTCAGTATGGTTCTGGCGGGTACTGCACCTGGTCAGGGCCTACTCTGCTCCTCCCGACTTGTTGCTCTGGAGAAACCTGGCGGAGGGATTCGACCCATCGCCGTGGGAGAACTCATCTACCGCCTATGCACCAAGGCAGTTCTGCGACACTCGTTCAAGTCCGATTTTTTGTCACCGGGACAATTTGGTGTTGGAACAAAGGGCGGGGTAGAACCTCTGATCGGGCCGTGCAACGTTTAGTGGACGATTCGGTCGCGGGAGCGGAATACACCCATGTCACTCCCTTGGACTTTTCAAACGCCTTCAACACTCTCGACCGGGCCGACATGGCGAGGGCAGTCAAAACGCATGCGCCTGGCCTTTTCCGACTGGCGAAATGGGCGTATGATAAGCCTTCCCGGTTGGTCATCGGGGGTGGAGGTGACGATATCACCCAAATTCGTTCGTCCCAGGGTGTCCGGCAAGGAGACCCGCTCGGTCCTTTGCTGTTCTCTATCGGTATCCGACCTATCCTGGAGAAGCTCTCGTTACGACTTGGTCCCGATTATGTCGTCCTCGCCTACTTGGACGACGTATACATACTCAGCAAGTCCGATGAAACCCTCGACGAGGTACAAGACTTCTTTACGGTTCTCAATTCATCCCTCGAGTTGAACCGGGAAAAGTCTTTCATCACCTCGGTGGAAACGATCAAGAGAGACGGCTTCGACATGCTCGGTTCGTGTATCGGACCTATCTGGACGAGGAGGTTATTCCTCAAGAACAAGGTCGCCGAGCTCGAGAACAAGGTCAACAAGCTTGTCGACGTTCCACATCAACACGGTCTGCTTTTGTTGCGCCAATGTATGCAACAAGACCTCCGCCATCTTCAACGGTGTCTATTCTCAAAGGACATCGAGATGGAGTGGGTTTTGTGGAACGCGGCGCTTCGTCTACGAAGTTCTGTCGATCTGCCAGATCCGTCAACTAGGGACCAGGAGATCATGTCTCTTCCAGTAAAGATGGGAGGTCTGGGCCTTTTGTCGTACAAGACATGTGCACCTTTGGCGTACGCTGCAGCTTCAGAGACGTCTGACAAGCTGCTGGAGTCTTTGCTGGGTCCCGCTCCCTCTCCGCCGACGTTCACCGATCTCGAAGACCCCAAGTCAATCGCCCCGCAACGTGTTCGATGCGGTAAAGCCTTTGAGGAACAACAAGAAGCCCTCTTCCGGACACTCGACAGCCACCAAATAAAAACCGTTCTAGAATCGGCGTCGGGTCTGGGTAGAAAGTGGCTCTCGGTTATTCCGTTTCATCAAGGGTTGCGCCTCACGGACTTCGAAATCTCAGCGGCTCTCCACCACCGAACTCTGCACCCTGGATCCGCCGTTTGCTCGATGTGTGGTATTCTAAACTCTGCCGGACACGCCGAGGTTTGCACAAAGGGTACAAAATGGACTATAGCTCGACATGAGCAAGTCAAGTACGCCATCAAGCGAGCGTTGGAAACGGCAGAGGGGGTTCAGGTTCGAGTCGAGCCTTTCATCGCGGACACCAATCGCCGAAACGACCTCCGGGTCACAGGCTCCGAAGCCTCCGGTTTATCAAATCACGAATACGATGTCACCGTCGTCTCATTGGCCTGCCGAGATGCAGTGGCAACCAATCTTCCGCCCCAAATTCAACCAACTAAACCTGCGGAACTTGGTCACGCCCTCATCAAGAAGTTTTTGGACTCGAAGGCTGCCGACAAACGAAAACGATTACCGGAAAACAACGTCCCATTCACCCCATTAGTATTCACTGTGGGAGGGATGATGGATGAAGACACCGGTAAATGCCTCAAGGCGTGGCAACAATCGGTCACTCCTTCAGTGTTCTCGACTCTTTGTCAGAACCTGTCCCTTATCTTATTAAGAGCCAAAGCAAAGAGCTTTGTTCTCTAAGTACGATCGACTTCTTTTTTCGATAGCATTGTTGGCTATCCTCAGCGTCAGTGTCTGGGATACAACGACTAGAAAATATAGAGTTTCCTTCCGTCTCAATTCCCTTAGAAAATAGTTCAATCGACTTAGTGCTTTTACCCTGTTGTATAATTAATGTAGAACCCTATGGCCTAACCCTACCCTAACCCCTAAGTTGATATTTGAATCTTACTATTCCTGACCACATCGTGAATTGCAGGGAGGAGTATCGCCGGCGTGTTCACATGGAACATTAACATCTCGAACGACGACACCGCCGGCCCAGATGACCCCCTCGCTCCTCCCAACCCTGATGCTCTCGCAGAAATGCCTGCTGCCGATATGCCTTATGCCGTCGCCGATAACCCTGCAGCTCTCCTCGATCCCCAGGCTGTCGCAGCACGGGGGGGTCAGATGCAGACGTCCCGTGCACTCAGGTTCACGCAGGTGAGGATGGAACATATGCCTATTGGGTCATTCACTCGTCTTCGTTTGCGTGAGCACTATTCCTCCCCCATCGTTCAGGGTAACCGTGAGTTGACTTTTCACACCTGATTAGGTCGTAGCATGGCGAGTGGGAATCTCACGGTGTGGCACGTCCATGGCAGTAAGTGATGAGCAGGGCAATTAGGTCATTGGGACCGGTAACTGAACCGCGTTATTCTGCAGCGGGTATCAGCGCAAGGGAATTGTTTCGAATGCGGGCGGAAGAAAGGGTTGGACGTGAACGGGGCTGGTTCCGTCAGGTCTCCCAGCGTCTGGTAGAATCGGCGATGGTGATGCACTTGATGTTTGTTAGCGATTTCGAGAGGCAAGCAGCGTTGCTGCGTAAACGCTTTCAGTCAGACCGAGTTGACGATCGCCCGACTCCTTATGCTGCGCGATATCCATGGAGTGAAAAGGAAGAACAGCCGGCCATCTTGGGCACCATCTGGCACAGTACATACTGAATGATGATGATGTAAAGGTGCTGTTGCGAGTGTTGCGACTGAGTGGTGGAAGTTCGGAACCCAGTATCTAATGAAATATTCAATATGTCGCTGGATGGGCATTTGCAAGAGTCTCACCCTTTTAGCAATACTAACACCTTTTACCAACTATAGGATACCACCTTTCCTATCATCAACTTCAGCTCTACGAGTTCGACTCCCGGTTCAGCTATCTTTTTGCTATATGTTGTACACTAGATAGTCGCAGATAAGTAAAACCAATTCTCAGTTCCGCCTTAGCTAGTTGATCTCGCTATTATACTATTTAGGACTATACGTTTTGATGATATGGTATTCTCTACTCGCGGAAGCAGTGCCACAAGTATGCACAACTTGCACAAGCTGACAGTACCTCTTGCTTAGAGATTCTGCCTTTAGTTTGCACCTTTGGTACAAGTTGCACAGACGCGACTGTGCAGATGCACTGTGCAGATGGACTGTGCTATTGCACTGTGCCACCTAAGCGCGTCCTCAAGGAGCCCTTAGGAAAGAGCCATTTGCCTTGGTGGCAAATGCATTATATATAGAAGCCCTTTTAGTTGTAATAGTTTCGCCACCATGATTTATTTGATTCACGATTGACCTCCCAACCTTAGATCCGAGCAACCGTCCTTGGCTATCATATAACATACTAAGTAATCAAGGTAGAACCGCTATCTATAGTGATCTATCTCATTACATATAGTTGTTATAGTTATATTCTACGATACTATCGTCGCGAAAGCATAATACTTTTGACTAAACCCACCGAAGATCTAGCTCTGTTCATATTTATATATAATACTATCTATATACTACAACGTAGCTGGTACTCTTACAGAACGACCTACGGGACTGATAGCTATTCGCTATTTCGCTATCATCAACGACATGCTGGGGATCGATGTCAGATACGTGCTTGACATCTATCCCAACGGCTTCGCTGACAGCAATGCCAGCTGCGATAAGGGCTTCCTCGTCGAGGAGCAGCCTATCTAGCTGGGCGTACGCTGCAGGCTGCCCTGATAACGGCGCTGGAAAATGGGTATATAATGTGTAGCGTTTGAGCAGAAATGCAGAAATGAAGGGCTTTCTGTGTGTTTAGGCAGCATAACCTTCACACGCGCACTTCACTCTATACCATCACAAAATACACGCAAGCTACAATGTACAACCTATTCGACATCAACACGGAGGAACCTTTCAACAGGGGAACCCCTTTTCCACACGACGCTTCAACCATCCTTATGCGCGGCATCAACAATATAAACATAGGTCACTTGCCCGTCGCCACTGTCGAGAACCGGCTGCCGGAAAGCAAAAGTTGGGCGATTCCGGCTGGGGGTCATTTTTCTTTTTAAAACCCCAAGTCGCGCCTTATGCACAAATAATTGCTCATCGCGTCGCGTGCCGTGGCTGCGAGTCGTGGAACTTTTATCTTCGGCTATGACGCAGTTAAATTTTATGGCTCGTCGCCTAGGCTCAACCTTCGGGTTACGGCTCGGTCTATTACTGGCGACAATTATTACAATCATGATATTGTATATTCGGTTAAGGGAGAAGGAGGAAGGGTAGTAGCAAGGGGAAACGCGGAATGCCTTAACACGTTGTCCAGGGAAGTGGGAGACGCGTTGGAAGGGTACTGGGCGCGAAGGAACGAGAAGAAAATCAAACCCGACGTAATTAGGCGATACTTTGCCTTTCACGGACCGACCGGTCCGTTCCGAGAATTTCTCTACCGATTCTTGGAAGAGGACGATCACCAGAATTTTATGGAATACCAGCCCGCCGATGCCAAGGAAATGTGCCGCTTTATGTGGATGAAGCCTGAATGGGAATTGTAATAGTTGTAACGGGGTCGTTTCAAACGTTGTGGGGAGGAGTATTGTAAAAGTACCACCTTTGCTTCCGCCTGCGTGCCGCCAACATCAATTCAAACCTGATATCAATACTAGAATCCTTCTGATATCAATACCAGAATGATCCCAATATCGATACCACTCCCTGTAGATAACTGTAAAACTCCCTATAGATAGCTAGCTAGCCCTGCCTGCCAATAGCTATATAAGCAGCTCTCTGCAGTTGTAACATGACCTCCCTCTACCTTATGAAATCACCCTTTACTGGACATAGTCAATACGCTTTCGCTCTTCACTAACCAGTTCAAAGCTACTCGACCTCAACAAGAAGTCTCAAGGCTTAGCTACCCTTGAGCACTTGTCAATTAGAAGTCAGTGTTATAGTTGATCATTGACATTCAATACCAACTCGGCTTGAATCCTTATATCCAGCTAGACGTATATACCAACTCTGGTCTATACCCGTTTTGGCTGTGACAGGAATGCAATTGGAACGCAAGAGAGTCGCAAAGTAGAAACTGGTTGAACACTGGATGGCATCGGCGGCGGCCACCTGGCCCAGCCACCGTGATCCCTGTGCAAACTAGCCTCGGATTCGTGTATCGCGCTTCGTTCATTAATCCGAAATAATGTGGTGAGAATTTACATGTGAGGAATTTGCCTAATCCGCACCGTATAATTCCAAATTTAATGAGTAGGGAACCTTCCACTGGATACACTCTATGTATCATATTGCGCTGTTCGCTTTTGGATGGCGCGGCGACTTTTTACCTCCGCCCATCCGTTGTCTTCCGGTCAGGAAGAGAGTCTGCCAGTGTCTAGTAAAATCTAGAGAGGGCGCCTCCGGTAGAATATATAAGGCTAAAAACTTGTCGGGCTAAAACGAGCTAAAAGTGCGCCCCGGTCATCTGATCGAACGCGGCGGCCGGCCTTGCAAGGCTCCTTGCAATCGGAATCTCAAAGTCGATATTTCCTCACAAGTCGCCTTCATCGGTTGCTTCATTCTGCAGCGATCCTTGCGTTCTGCACTTCCCCCTCCGGCGCTACGTTACTTGCCAGCTCTTAAAATGTCACGCCCATCCGTACGCCACGCCTCCCACGTCACACGCACCCGCACAACGCTCCTCCACGCACCGCGCCACCAATGCTACGCAACATCAAGTAAAGCAACAACCACCGGTGCAGGCGGCGCCTCGGACCCAGCAGCGTACTGCAGTGATTTTGTGAAACGATTCGATCCGGAAGCATGGTTGCAGAGTCATTTCTGGCCGAGGGAGGTGAGGGATCTGTGGCTTGGTTGGAGGGCTTTTAATGTGAGTTGCTTTCACGTGTTTTCCAGCAATGCAGCGTGGGGCTGGGTTCTGTGGTTGAATCGTTCAGGACAGACTGGCTTGGTGAGAGAAACGTGTGGCTGATACTGCCCATTCTGGTTCTTCTTGCAGCTCGAGATACACCAGGTATCGTCCAACGCCAAACAGCCGACGATAGCGATGATGCGGTATCAGTTCTGGAGGGATGCCTTGAAAGCAATCTGGAACGTATGTCCACTGCCTCCTCCTTGCACCGAACTCTGATACTGACGCACTAGTGGTGCCGACACAGGACACCCCACCGAATCATCCTGTAGCGCTGCAGCTGCATAAAGCCAAAAGCATGCGCCCAATACAGAGGTATCACCTGAAACAGCTCATAGACGCCAGGGTATGCATTCCTTGCCTGGTTACTCTTCTTTTTCAAACCTCGCAATGCTCTGGCTAAACCACTTGATCCCTTCCCACAGGTCAACGCAATGCAAGGTCCGAAAACACACACAACTCTCCAATCCCACATTGACGCCACCGCACCGCTTCAAAACGCGCTCCTCCTCGGCCCACTTCCACTCCTACTTCCACCAACACACCCATCAACCTCCTCTGTCTCCCATACACTAACCCATCTCTCCTCCCTCCTCTCCACAACATCTCTGCTTCGTTCACTCCCCCTCAACACCTCGAAACGCATAAACACAATCCCTCGCGAATTGTGCGTAAAGCACGGGTTGGTGGATGAAGAGCTGTTCAGGGCGGGTAGTGGGGCGCGTGGGTTGCAGGATGCTTGTTTCGAGATTGGGACGAGGGGGATGGATGAGTTGATTACGGCGCGGAGTCATTTGCGGAGTAGTGCAGGGAAGATTGACCCGGCGGCAGCGACGCCGGTGTTCTTGTCAGCTGTGAGTACCGGTTTTCTTTCGCCCGCGGTCAGCGGTCGAGACTGTGGTGCTGATTGATGGAAATTGTTCTTACGGTATGACGTAGGTTCCAGCGGAAAGGTACTTGAAACGTCTGGAAGGTGTGGAATTCAACCCGTTCCATCCGGATCTGCAAAAGGCGGATTGGAAGCTCGCGCCGAATATTCTATGGACCGCTTGGACGTCGAGGATGTAACAAAAGTCCGTCCTATCAGAATCATACATGTTCGAGACGGTCGTACATGGCGGGCGGATTAGGGTACAGCCCGGTCACTTCTACCTGCCTGCACGTTCTCTCCACATCTGACATTTCTTCAGAAATTCCTCGTCATCTTGCTCGAATTGTTCTCGCCCCTCTTCGTCTGTGCTAGAGACCCACCAGGCACGACTACTAATCCATATATCCTGTCGCGGCTTGAACGCATCCTTTAACTCGCTCCACATTTTGGTATCTTCCGATGAGGTAGATGTTGTCGTTGGCGAAGTTGTTCGCGGTGCAGGTGCGACAAGAAGGCCGAGCGGGATGTGTAACGTGGAGGGAGTGCAGAAATATCGCATAAGAAGGGGTGTGCCGCAATGCGAGCAGAAGAACCGTTCCGCAATATCCGAGGTGTAGCTGATCACGTCCCTTTCCTCCTTCCCCGCGTCCTTCCCCGTATCCTTCTTCGTGCCCTTCCCTTCGAATGTCCCAGCTACTCCTTTACTTTCTCCTCCATACTTCTCGCTCACCAGCGTAGCCAAAGGCCCTTCGTACTGCGTTTGTTCAACAGTAAAATACGTGGAAAACGCCATGCCTGAATGTCGTCGGCAGAGGGAGCAGTGGCAGTTGGCGACGTTCGTGGGACGGCCGTGGATTGTAAATGTATGCATGCGGCAGGCGCAATGGCCCTTTATTGCGAGGTTGTTTTCGGAGACAGTGGAGGACATTGCGGTGAGAACGAAAGAGGTATGATGCCAGGAGACAAGTTGGAAAGATGCTTGATTGCTGCTGGTAATCGGCAGAGGGTAGCTCGGGCAGTCGGGCTGGGTTTGTCAGAGTTTAAGTTGGTCGAACGGGCTGATATCAGCGGCGCACAGCTGTCAGGTCATCGGCCTCGGACGCTGGGGCGCAGCACGCTCGGGGACGGATGCAACCCTTTGTGCGGCAGCTTGACAATCCGAGACATGAGCTGACAACTCACAGCTTGTGATACAGCTTGTGATACCGGGAGCACTCGTAGGAGTAGATAGATGCAGAGCACGTGTGAGGATGACTGAGCGTGATGAGCTGATACTGCCGAGAACCTAGAGAGGAAAGACTATATATGTACACACTCCAAACCCGTTTCTTTCCCCGTCGCTTTCTTCTTTGGCTTCATAGTAGCCCTTGTCTAAACACCAACGAAAGAAACGTCAGCAGCAACAACAACAACGAACACTATCAATAATGGTCGCTTCCACATCCCCCTCCGCTCCTCTCATCACAGTCTTTGGCTCGACAGGAATCCAAGGCGGTTCCGTCATCGACCACTTGATTAGTTCACCCAAGCCATACCGTATCCGCGCTGTCACGCGTGATCCGACAAAGGCCTCGTCAAAGAAATTGCAGGAGATGGGATGCGAGGTGGTCAAAGCCGAGATCAATAACAAGGATGAAGTCGAACAGGCGGTGAAGGGTTCTGAGATCGTTTTCGTAAGTTGGCGGGACAATCGCTATCCGTGAAGGCTTCTTGACCTCTGCTCAATACTGATCGTCTGCCTATGGAACAGGCTGTTACCAACTTCTGGTATGTCCCTCTCATTGAACCCTTCCCTCCTATCACCCCGCTTCTCCAAAACTGACATACCCGTGACACCTCACAGGGAGCACGGAGCTGCCGCTGAGCTGCAACAAGGCAAAAATATTATTGCGGCTGTCAAGGCGAATCTTTCGACCGTCAAGACGTTCATCTGGTCCGGCATTGAACACGTTAGCAAGGTGTCTGGTGGCAAGTATACCAAGGTGGAACATTTCGATACCAAGGTGGGCCGTAAGCGAGACTATGCAGAGATGATAATCAAACTGAACCGTCGCTGATGGGGGACTGGCAGGGTGAACTTACCGAGTTGGCAAGGAGTGAGGGTTTACCAGTGATCAACGTTTCCGCGGCCATGTACATGGAGAACTCTCTCGGGATGATGGCTGTACGTCCATCTCTATTATTCTCTGCTGAATGGAGCTTCTGACGTCCTCCGTTTTCACTTATTCCCTCCTTATCAGCCCAGAAAGGTACGTTTCAATCTCAACCACTATCTTACCGCAAATAACCGACACTCCTCCCCTAACCGCAGCAAGAAGACGGTTCCTTCGTCGTGGCCTTTCCCATCAACCCCAGCACAAAACTTCATCTCATTCACACGCGAAGGGACTATGGAGCGTACGTCGTCGGTGCGCTCGAGAGTGGAAAGGTTAAAGTGGGGGACGGGGAAGTCTTGGCGTGCGCCGAGGAGATCACCGCTGAAGATTTGGCGAAACAGTGGGGAGAAGGTCAGTCTCTGATTCTAGCCTATCAAGGAGACGCCTTGAGCTAATGAGGGGTTTATTCAACGGGAATAGTCAACAATGTCAAGTGTGCATTCTATCAAGTGCCTGTGGAGCAGTTCCAAGCACAGGCAGGGGATGATTTGACGCAAATGTTCCAGTGGTTCCAGGACTTTGGCTGTGAGTCTCACTTACTTCGCATCTCCCTGGAATCGTTTATCTCCAGTTTACTGACGTGCTCCATCCGTTGCGAGATGATAGATTATGGAGGAAAAGATACCAAGCTCAGTCAGGAGGTTTTGAGCCCGAACGCCAAAGTCCAGAAATGGAAGGAGTTTGTAAAGGAGAGCGATTGGACCAAGGTTCTGAATGGAAGTGGATGAGTGTTGACCGCTGAGTTTCCCTTGGGTTTACTTGATGACAGAAAAAGTGTGAGCGCTACGATTCGATTGACTGTAAGCATGTAAACGTATGACATTTGAATGGTATAGCAAATACGTTTGTCCATAGCCTTCTTATCAAGGCTCCATGCAAGAACGACCCCAACAGGCGCTACTCTATATGCAAAACTTGCCCGTCAAACGCAGGTCTAACAAACCCCTTCCACTCCGCCTTCGCCCTCTCCCAAACACCACTCATCACCTCCCCCTGCCTGACCGCGCTCTTCTGCACCGCAGCCAAAAACTCTTCTTCTTCCCCCTCTGTTCGCGTTCCTTGTACTTCACGACACCCGGCGACCCACTCGTCATGCGAATTCGGATGTGTGAATCCCACAAGGTACGTTTCGCGTGGGGACAGGTGCATGCAGATACTGAGGGCCTGGATGAAAGAGAGATGTGATCCATGTGGCTCGAGACGAAGGCAATCGAGTATCAGGCAGGGCAGGGTGCGCGAAGAGGGACCTAGAGCGGAGGAGAAGGGGAGTTTGGAAGGGCCGATGGTATCGTTTGTCGGTGACGGGCTGAGACCGGTCGCCGTGCCTGGTTGTATCGCGGTGATCATCTTCTCCCATGTGCCCGTCGGAATATACGAGACGTCGCTCAGGTAGATCATCTTGCCGTCAAACCTGCAGAAGTGGTCCGATCATTTAGCTAATGGCAACGCGTCACCACTCGCACAAAATAGACCTACACAAATCCGTAACAATAAAACGGCACCGTCTCCTTGACCGTCTCCTCGATTTTCCGGTGAAGCAACGACGTCAACGACGGCTGAATCGCATTCCTCCCCTGCGCCTCATTCGCCGCCGACTGCAGTACCTGTGGAGGCGTCTGAGGTGCCGTCTGGCTTTGTCGTTCGGGGACATCCAGGCGTTCGACCTTGTCCGGTGGTGTGAAATATTTCCCATGATGCACTGCGCCGCAACACACCATCAGCTTACCAACCATAACATCGTGCGAGACCCATACGTACCGGCTAAAGGAACCACCCAAACCCCATGCACATCAAAACCATCAGCCATACTCTGTCCCTTCACCCCAGTCACATCCCCTTGCGCCGCCGGATCATCAAACACCCTAAAATCCAAACTCGGCACATCCCCTCCGCCCGTCGCCTGATTCTTATCGACCAAATACGGAAACTGCTGCGCCACAGCATCAAGCGTTGCACGGGACAAGTAGATCGGTATCACGGCTCCTGCTTGTGGTGATGGTGGGGCAGTGAATGCGCGGAGGTCATCTACATGGCGCGCGGAAAGACAAGAGGTCAGCTCACAGGCCGGTGTTTCCTGCGCCGGCAGAGGAGGAACTTGCCGAGACCAGCGATGGCATCTTGGTGCCCGTGTGTGAGGATTACGGCGTCTATCCGTCTTATTTGGTGTTTGCGGAACAACCAGGTTGCCTGTACATTATCGGTAGGTAAGCCGGCATTGAACGACTCGAGGAAGGAGGGGGTCATGGAGCGCTTACCTGGTCCCGGAATGTTTTGCCGACGTCGATCACGATCGTTCTATGGGTGAAAAAGGATCAGTATATATCACTGAGGGTGTCTAGACATTGGTCTTTGAAGTGAGAGGGGGGAGTCATTAAGAGGCAACGGGCCTCCGCCGTCTGACAGCAAAAGACAGACAACGTGATTGCATACTGTATTCACCCGACACCCTCTCGTGGAGAGAAAGAAAAAGGGCTCGGCTCACGAATCATAGCCTTCCACTCAAGGATATGGCAACGCAATTACCTAACAACCGTGAAGGTATTGCCCCAGTTGTCTACTCCTTCGGCCACTCGAAACTCGCACGAAAAATACTGTAAGAAACCCAACCTTGCAGAGGATTCGAGCCCGAAGATATCAGCGCCGCCGCCGCTGCTGCACGTGGAGGCGGTTCGAAACCTCTTCCTCAGCAGCAAACATAATTAAGCTGAAGCGTATATCACACTCTCTCGACGAGAGCCGATGCTTCGCACCCGCGGTCGGTTGAGTATCCTCCCTCTTCATCCTGACAACATATCAATGGGCTATTGTTCCACCTTTAGATGTATCGTGCCACTATGCGTCGCTGGGTTTGAAGAAGACGATATACTTCTCTCCGTCACCTGCATCCTTGTTCTCGTTTACCGGTCTACTGACCAACCCGCCGCACGAGAAACGAAGCCACCGAGAGAAAACAAACTCACCTCCATTCCCCATCACTCCCCCGCTTCCGAACAACCCCTCCAGTATTCCCTCTTTTATTCCTCTCCCCTCCATGCACACTGACGTCTTCCCTCTCCTGCTTCTCTTGGTCGGTCTCCCCGGGTGGAACGAATGAGGCAATAGCTTCCCTACAGCAGCGGCATTCGATGTCTTTGATCGCCGGGTGGGAGGTTATACATGGTACCAAGGGGAGGGCTGAGGATGTGCCGGTTCCGTGGAAGATGAACTCCATGGCTGTGTGGTCGGTATAGGGTGTATGGTAGCGTGGCGAGGAGGGGGATCGCTCCTGTTCGGCGAAATGTGAATCTATAGGGATGCTATCTAGGGAAACGGGGAAATCGAGATCGGTCTTGGATTTGTTTATTTTGTGGGCGAGAAATAAAGTACACATCATACAAGCGATCGGTTTTTTGGCTCATGGCTTAGTTACCCTCTCCCACCGCTCACTACTGGGACATTTCAAGGAAATCATTCCACTGCAAGTAACATCGTCAACCTCATCGGGCGTCAACTGGTGCAATAAACAGCAACCATGCCTTCCCTTACTTCCTCATGCGCCCGCACGTACACCACAGCAGCTAGACGTCTCCACACCTCTGTAACACACCAAAACGCCTATCAACCACCTCCGGCACCGATACCTGCCTCTGATGCACTAGCAGCCGTCAGCGGTTCCCCTTCGCCCGTTCAAGGAACACTAGGGCTTCAACCGGGAGACCATGCGCAGGTACACGAGTTGGCGAGTACACAGGGTCAGGAACAGGGCCAGACGGGAGGCAGGAGGGTGACTTTGGCCGAGGAGATGGGGCGGAGGGAGGTTGAGGAGTGGAAGAGGAATTTGAGAAGGGTTAGGGAATGGAGGAGGACGCAGGGCAAGATTAGTGAGTCAATGAGTGAAGCAGAACGAAGCAGGAGAAGTCGAGTCGGGTGAAGTGAATTAAGACGATGAGGAGACAGGAAGGGGGCAGGAGGGAGAAGATGAGCGAGAGCTGTGAAGAGTGGTTCAGTGTCTTTGCACGCCGCAATCATCAGCGTCTGGTGGTTCTTTGAGGTCGTTTCAAAGCAGGTTAGAGTTCAAAAGCCGGTGTAGGCCGCGATGCCGGAGCTTAGAACTACCTGCGTCGAGGGAGTGCGAGCCTCAGGGTCGTTTTCCAGAGACGCGATAGACCGGCCGGCCGAGACTCGTGACGATTTTTTCTTCGCTTTGAGGCTCCTCTGATACCAACTCGGAAGCACAGGCAGTCTACACTTGATATTCCCTTTTCTGCACGCACTCCGCTGTTCTTCTTTCACCTGAAGATCGGTGATGGTTGCCGTTGCAGAGAGTTGGGTTGATTGCTGCTCAGAGGCTGTCATAGGACCGGTCGAGTCGAGGGTAGTTGCCTTTATCGAGCGTGCAAGAGCGAGTATCGGATAACATGCTTTTTTCAGATGGCGTAGGCAGCTTCCTGAGATTCCGAGGGCTCAGCAAAGCCATCTCTGGCTTGACCTGCCGTTGTATGCTCTTCCACCGTCTCTGAACCCCGCACTTACGCTCCTCCTCCTTTTCTAGGATCCACATTCGCCTCGGTTCAACCACCATCATCCACCTCCACCACTTCAAAACCAAGCCTCCTCTCGACCCTCCTCGCCTCGGGTGCCGAACTAGGCCACTCAACATCCCGCCTCGCACCTTCCTACATGCCATACATCTACGGCCACCGAGCAGGCCTCCACATCATCGACCTGGAAAGCAGCACTGTCCCGCTCTTGAAGAAAGCCGCGAGCTTGGTGAAAGAGGTTACGAAAGCGGATGGAGTGGTGTTGATTGTCGGGACGAGGCCGGAACATCGGTCGATTGTTAGAAAGGCGGTGGAACGGCTCGAAGGGAATGGGTTTGGTGTGGCGGGTACTAGTTGGCAGGCGGGAACATTGACAAACTCGGTATCCTAGTACGTCCTCTTCCCTCTTTTACACCTATCCACTCTAACCCTCGTCGCAATGCTAGCTTCGGCCCCCGACCGATCCAACAAAAATCAAACATCCCAGACCTTGTCATTATTCTCAACCCGTCTGAGAACTTGGGTCTAATCAGGGAATGCACAACGATGAAGGTCCCGACTGTGGGGATCGTGGATACACATACGGACCCGCGAGTGGTGACGTATGCAATTCCGGCAAACATGGAGGTGAGTCTGCGTTCCATCCTTTTGTGCTGGGAAAACATTATACTGATGCTACATCCCGCAACTGCAGTCCGTGCGAACATCAGAACTTGTGCTTTCGACGCTCACTATTGCCGGAGCAGAGGGTCGGGAGGAGCGGTTGTTGGATGCCGTTGGACGAGGTCCGTCTGTGCGGCGGTAGATTCCTGCGCCCGGTTTGTCAGGGGGTACGGTGGTAGGAGTTGTACCGCTTACAACAGGCGATGATATGGTATTCAACGCTTCGAGATTGGCGCGTTTTTTCGCTACAGCCTCCTCTCTACTGCAGACAATGGTTTTTGGTCTTCCTTTGCACACTAGGAGGTCGCAGGGGTATACATGTGCTCCTTTAACTGTTTCATATGCGATACTTGGGTGTCGGGGAGGAACTGTGAGTACTTAAGCGTCCGCTACCGTGATGAAGGGGAAATTGGCGGACAGGTTTTCGCTGCGACTATTCCTCGCGCAAAGGCTGGCACTTTGCATTCTCCAAGTAAAACTCTACTTCTCGTGTGTTTCTGGCAAAACGCACAATCCACCAAGGACAAACTACGACTGACAAGCATACCGATTCATTGCCCAAAATGCATGCTATTCGCTTCCACACCGCAGCCATCGCCATCATTTGTTGTTTGTCCTGGTTGTTGGTATCTAAAGCCGAAGGCGGTGTTGGGCAAAATCGGATGGTCAAACGAGCAAAATGTATTCGCCAGGTAAGCAGGACGGGACGAGTACTGCAGGGGTGGGTTGCTGATGTCTGGTATCTCTTCCTCCTCTAGCAACGAGCAGATCAGTCACCTCCCTCGAACACGAATCCAGCTGCTACCAGGACACGACAATACACTAGGCCTCCCATCTCGGCAGGCAATCCGAGTGGATACCCGCCCCGAAGCGCTGAATTCACGGATGACGGGGTGAACCTGGGCGTGGTGGAAACCCCTACTGATGCGCCTTCTGCGTCTCCATCTTCGTCTGTCGTTTTGACATCCGACTCACCTAAGAGCACGGCAGTGTGGAAGGCTTCGCCCGGCGGAGGCGGGAAGAAGGCTGGACTGGGCTGGAATGAGCAGTCTGGCACTCAGTGGAAACAGTTTCTCGATGTACCCAATAATCAGTTTGGCTGGTAAGTCGCGCGACCGAGATCTCCTCGAGGAGAAAGTAGAGGCTAATCATGTCTTTTGGCCGTCCCTAGGACGTACAACTGGGCATCTTCACGAAACAGCGACGGGAAATACCCTGAAGGGCTCAATTACGTGCCAATGCTGCATGGGAACCAGGACAATCATCCCGCCGAGTGGGAGACGAACAAGAAGAACTTTAAAGATTGGCATGTTACGCATGTCATGAGCTTTAACGAACCCGATGTGAGTCGGTCCATAATGCTATGGCGATCGGCGGGACAGCGCTGAGTATCCGTTTTTTCTCATGTTGCCAGAAACCGAAAGATGTTGGCGGCAGCGGCATGCCGCTTGAGCTGGCGGTGGAGCTGCACAAGAAGTACTTTAATGCGGAACTCAACAAGGAGTACAAGATTGTCGCGCCCGCTTATAGTGGCCTGGAGGGGTTCAAGGTGAGCCATCATGCAACTAGCCCGTTATGAGAATCGACTGACGGTTTCTTGTTCACCACCTAGTCATGGTTGAAAGCGTGTAATGACGGATGCCTGTATGATGTCGTCCCTATTCATTTCTATGGTAAAAACGTCAAGGAACTTGAAACTGTACTCGTACGTCTTCATTCGCCAGGTATAGCGAATTGACACCTGTCGTACTAAACTTTGTCTTAATAGAATGATGCTGAGAAGAGCTTTCCAGGAAAGCCGCTCTGGGTGACCGAGGTAAGTTTTTGATTTGTCTATTAGAGGTTCGCATCCTTCTGCAAGCTTATTTTGCTCGTTGACCGTGACGCCTCCTTAGATTGGTTGCATAGCGTACGGGAAGGAAACATCCTTTTGCACCGACGAGGAAGTGAAAAGCTTCATGACGGAAGCCGTTGAAATCCTGCAAGCGCGGACCGAAAGGTATTCATGGCAAGGCTCGTTCGCAACTTTCGAGTAAGTCTGCTCGAATCCACGGGTGGCTCAACTAGTAGATCGGGCTTATGAAACTTTTCTTCTTCTTTTTCAGCGGAGCTCCTGATAACAAGAACAACATGATGCAACCCGGAGATTTCAAGATCAACGAGAAGGGAAAACTGTACGCCACTGCCACTTGAACAGCTCGTCCTTGTATTCGTCAATACCGGACAGGCGAGCTTGGCTCACTCGATAGTATCGTTGTTTTGTTCATGTACTATCTCCACATTCCGGAGCACAGATGAATATGTATCATGTATTTCCGTCTGTTATTTCATTCATAAGCTCAAGAAAATGTTCAGTCGTGAATGCCGTCGGCGATGATACGATCATTGATCGGTGATTTGGAAAGCACCTTTCAACGCTCGTCACGGAAAGGTGGGCTCGACAAAGGGACAAAGACAAGATCCAAGACCATTCCTGATGAAAGAGAGGGGGGAGAGTTCCAGAGAGAGGAGGAGGAGAAGAATGGAGAAGAGAAGAGAAGAGAAGAGAAGAGAAGAGAAGAGAAGAGAAGAGGTCGACTCGAGAAGCTCGAGAAGAGCTTAGGTAGGGTGACGTCAGCACGATTCGCCCGAACGCGCCCGAACAAACGAGATCGCGGTCATCATTGACTATCTAACTTGGCAACTGAATGCTATCGTCCATGTCGACCTCGACATGCCGTCGTACTTCTTCGCGGATCGCTGCCCCTAAACATCGTTCCAGGATGGTCTCGACTACCACCACACCCAGCAGCATCGCGTCCACCCTCCTCTCACGCCGTCCATATCCACCCTTATGCCCAAAGAAAGTATATGACCCATCGCTCACCAAGACCATCCAATCCCTCGATGCACCACTACTCGTCCAGGCAGCTCTGCATCTATCCAACGATGATATTGATGGATGTCACAATATAGTCCAGGAGATGGAGGGCCAGAGGACGGCGAATCTGTTGCATGCGATGTTACACAGACGGGAGGGAGATTACTGGAACTCCAAGTAGTGCGTATTCAAACAGTTCCCTCAATCTATGTATATGAGATGGAGCAACTCATTGGGTCTCGAGTAGTTGGTATGCTCGGACAACCCACCCAACAACAAAACGCGCCGAAGCAAACACATTCGTCGATCAGTGCGAGAAGGTCAAAGACGGGCGGTCCGAAGGAGAACAACTGGAGAGGAAGCAGTGGGAGGAGATGACAAGGGTGGTGAATTGGGTGATTGAAAATGAATCGTAACGTAGCACGATCGGATAGTTGATTTGGTGGCCGTTCCAAGACGTTCCGTTTCTGACTTTCGGCAAAGTTGTATAGTCTTGGTTGACTGCTTGTCCATTTGTTTTTGTATAGATCGATCTGCGAGGACTGATTACCATGTTCAGATGCTTGCTCTTAGCCTCTCTTCGCTTCCCGCACCATGTTCGTGATTGCTAGCAGCGATGTTTCCCTGATGCTCTCTGTCTCTGAGCCGATCCCAGAGCTGTTTTTTAACAGGACTCAGTGTATACGATGCGATGGCGTTTCAGGTTAGCACATGAAGACCGATGCAGAAGAAGGATGTTTCACGTGATATTTGGCTTCCCTCGTCTTGGTTGCGTCGATGACGCCAGGTCCCTATACATTTCCATATACTTGTCTTCTTCTTACGAGTTTACTACCCTGCTACCACCATGCACACACACACTCTACAGTCTAACTCCTTACACCGTCGCCATCAGTATCCACGACCCTATCAACAGCATTCTGCACACCGCGGGTCAGCTTCTCATTTCCGTCATGGTCGCCATATCCAACTATCTTTACAAAGGGGTCTGCCTTGCCCTTTTGACCATTTATTGTAAGCTAAAGCGGCCTCTTCCGCACAACCTCTCCTGCCATAACACTCCACTCACCGGACCTATCTCACGCGTTCCTGAAGTCTTTCCACCTGCCGTCCTCGCTCAAACAATCCCGCAACGACTGAAAGGAGAACCTTGCGCTTCAAGCATCGAATGCATCGAGAACGACGTGTTCTGTAGTCCTGATGATGGGCTATGTGGCGGTAAACGTGCACAGTGCGAATGGGATGTCTTAAATCCTCGATTTGGGCCTAGCGAGCACTGCTTTTCCGGTGAGCCTCTTACTCTCTTAGCATCTCCAAGCGACTGCAGTCCGGTTATCCTTTCCTCATTTGTTTGACTATACTTCACATCAGGCTACTGTAAAGGCGATAACAAATGCGCGACCTTGACTCAGGCCCTCCTCGGCGAAGAATGCGTTGACTGGTATGACTGCGAAGGCACCAACGTTCAATGCGTCGGCGGTATATGCGGTGGAGCAGGTTAGTCTCGAAAAGATGACACGTAACGTCTGTACGAGCTTATCTTTGTTCGGGTGTAGGTACGGCGTGCGTCCCGGATGATAGTGGTGAAAGTGGAACGTCATATGAATGTGCTTCCTGTAAGTCGGTCCTATCATCCCTGATCTGCCAAGTCGTCAGGCCGACATTGATTGTCATTTGCAGACTACTGTCGAGACTCTGCACAAACCCGCCGTACAATGACCTCGGAGACTCCTGCTTGTCAGACTTGGACTGCGAGTCGTATTTCTTCGATAGTTATCCCTTCAGTTGCGGCACTGATGGCAAATGCGGTGGAAGTCGAGGTAAGACAGGTCATCCCCTTTCGCCAAGCCAAAACCGAGTCGTTTGTCCGTGTGATTGACCGACGAGTGGCATAGCTCCATGTCAGGCGAACGATTTGACAGCCAACGGTGAATCCGCCTACTGCGTTTCCAGTAGGTCATTTATCTTGCTCGTCATGCGATACCGATTTTCATCGTCGCTGATACACCTGGCTTGCGCTATAGACTTTTGTTCCGCCGGATTCTGTTCAGGCGCAGTAGACCCCAGCCCAACTCCCAACAGCAAACGTCAACTCCCTCCCGCTCAAGTTCGTCAACAACTTTGTCCTGCCGGCATGACTCCCTGCCCTATTCAACCTAAAGGATACGAGGTAAGTTTCCGCTGCGGCAGTCCGACCAACAAGTCTCAGACCGATAATCATTCCTCCTGCTGGTTGTGCGATGTAAGTGCATCAACATCATGTCAGACATCGAGTCCTGCGGCGGCTGTCCTCAAGCACGAGCCAGGAACGGCACCTTGGTTGCGACTGACTGTTCGGCGTTGCCTAATGTCGATAGTGTGGCGTGTGTTGATGGTGCTTGTGCTATTGGTACGCATTGTGCATGTTGCAACATGCTCATAATGTCCGTGCAAAGTCCTGACCTTAGGCTTCACGTTGTTGACTTTGTCCAACAGAATCCTGCATCGAAGACGCTACCTATCATGCCGGAAATAACACCTGTGTTCAGGACGAATGACGCGGCATGGACAGAACCTTATCTCAATCTCTGTGGGGGCCTGTGACTGGAAACCGCAAATTTGATCAAGTTCTGCGGATTCGACGGCTGCATTCGGTACACGATGTATTGATTGTGCAGAAATGGAGTTGGAAAGCAAGGGGTCTGCTGGGTAATAGCTTCCGGTAAACGGTGGTATAGAACGTTGTGACATAATGTTAATAGATGGGCAATTCATTTTCGCTTTTTATAGTGCTCTCCGCTTCGCGGTATCCGTCAAGAATGGCACTCGCATGATCTTGATAGAGTCGTCGTCAGGGCGCGGCCGTGATGGTGGACCTGTTGTACAAAGCCGCTTCACCTATCCTCACGGCTACGGAATAATACAGCTAACAGCTAACAGTTACAAAAAAGCTGCTGATTGATGCTCCTTTGCTTCTCGTTGCTTCCGCGCGGAGACGTCCTGAAACGTGCAAGTACAGTCGTCAGTCAACAACCTGATGAATGCCTAATATCATCTTTCATACTTTCACTGAACCTCGCGATGTCTGACAACAGTGCCTGAAGCCTAGGAAGCTGCCTAGGATACGAGGTTTGCCAGATGTTTACCATACAAGATGCTGAGGGTCCGTATACTCGACTAATACCTCAAGAGCCGCGGCAACGCGGAGATAGCACAGCACGCCAAGCGGACGCCCTGAGACACTACTGGAGGGGTGAGTAACTGCTATTTCATTTTTCCATTGTTTGTCGGCTGTAGCTTCGGCTGCTCCTTCCCAGATTTCCGAAGGGTGACGTTCAACATGTCTGAGCGCTTCGAATCATATCGTTTTGGTCCGCCAATCATCGACCCGACCAATAACAGTCGCCACCACCTGCCTCTCTTATGGCTTCGGAACAATGGCTCTTGTCGATCCAGTTGCTCAACTCGCCAACGCTCAACGTACTCGGCGCGTCGCTCTTTACCTGGTCTTGTACGCTTCACATACGGTAAATCACCTCCTGCTCATCGCCATCGCCTCACGACAGTATCTCAACCTCATACATTGGTTACCAGTGATCTTGTCATTTCAACGCGTCGTCTTGTTTCCCAATAACGATGGTGCCGGAGGAGTCTCTGATCAAATAGGGGTAGAAAATGGATACGAGTTGGTTCAACAACCGGAGGACGAGACCGGAGCGCGCCTAGAGCAGACTTCCAGTGAGTATCGTCAGCTGTGTATTTCTGTGCTATCGTGTCAGATGCTCAATCTCTTGCAATCTTTCCTCTAGCAGCCACCGAGACGTCGATATGTAACGTCAACACGGTAATACAAGCAGCAGCCGACCTCTTTCTATACTGGTCCTATCTCAAAGTCCCAGCACGGATCATCATCCTTTCGTCCACCCTTCCCTACACCTTCGCTCTCCTCGCCGAAATACTAGGAATCGTTCAATCTCGAGCTTCCTGCGCCATGACAGGACAGCTCAAAGTCTTTATTACTGCGGTCATCACGGTCTTTCTTACCGGAACTGGCGTATTTTGGTCCAAGAAACAGGACTCGTTTGCGTTTCTTCAGCTTATGATTGCGATATGCTTGAAGACGATTACGATTCTGCCAAAGGCGGCGTCTGCTATCCAACATCTCCTCTTACGGAGTTCCCGCATAATCTCCAGTTGGACCTCAGCACGTACCCGAGGAATGACCAGTACTTTGTCTCGAGTCGTACCAACTTCATACGCACCCACGATTTGCTCTCTCTCCAATCGAATCTATCATCGCTTTGCTACGCCACACCTTTTGACCACGATTATCCTGTTTCTCCTCGATTTCCTGTTTCAGCTGCCGAAGCGGTGGTCTTTCTTCACATCACGATGCTTGGGACTCGCTATTGGAATCATGATGACGGATGCCTTGATACGGTACTTCGAGGGGTCATTGCGGGAAGACGAGGTTCAGTCTGCCTCCGACAGCAAGGGAGGCGAAGGATCATCCGGTGCTGATGAGCTGGCGACAGGAGACGACGACCATTTCCAGAATATCATCCAGCGCGCCACCGAGTCGTGTATGACCTCTCTTCTCGCCTTACTCACTGCATCGACGTCTTCAGCAGTTATTGACATCACTGCATCGACGTCATCGCCTCTATACATCAGCCAACTGGACCGCAACGCAAGGATCGTGCACTTTATGCTTATCATCCTTCTCTGCTGGTTAGTCGTATGGGGCAGCACCGCTTTGCATTCGACCTCAACGCGTGAGGGTGGTGTCCCGAAAGAAGAGGCAGAGACTGAGTCTGCTCTCAGAAAAGTGCTTGGCGAGCGTAGACCGAAATGGTTTATCGCCATCTTGGGAATACTGCCGCTCGTATTGGCTGTCGGGAAGCACACGATGTCAGGAACAATGTTGGGAAGGGTATACGATCATTATGATCAGGTGGTGAGTAGATTTCGAGCGGGAATCAAGCGTCATCTGAGTACCGCGATGAAGACTGAGAGTATTTGCTGATTCTGTCCGCTCTGACAGACTGTCCGCCCCGATTCTTCGATTCTCAGTATGCATGAAGACTTCAATGCCACGAGCTATTCTCCTACAAGGCCTGCCAGACGTTCAGAGGAGTTGCGCCGGCTTTCTGATCTACCGACGATGGATGTCGTCTTTGCATACTACAACGAACCGACGTCTGCCCTACGCCGTCTAGTATCCGGCTTGAGGAAAGAGCTCACATGGGCTCGCGTGAACGTCATCATCTATCATGATGGTATAGCAGGTTTCGATGATCAGCTCGCAGTGCGCCTCAAAAAGGAAATGTTTTTCGAGGTTGCCGACCAAGACGCAGCTGTACGAGAAGCGATAAACATTGCCGAGGACCTGAAAGCGGATACTGGAGCGGATGTGGTTGTGCCGAGGAAGAATGTAGGAAGGGATATGGGCGTTTTCCTGGATCACATGTCAGTATCACGTAGCTCGTGTCTTACAGGAGGATGCTGAAATACGGTCAATCTTCGACTACAGCACCAAGCATTGGGAAGATCTCGCACACCAAACGATCTTTCTGCAAGGCGAGTAGAGCGTTTCACTCTATCTTATGCCTATAAGCTTATTTCTTATGCGTGATTCACATGTTGTTGACATTTAGCGGACGTGCATGAGCCCGCTATGCTCTGGCAGCGCCTCAGACTATTACGCGCTGACGTCGGGTACATGTCGTAAGTGCCACCTCGGTCCCTACCCGATAGCGCGCCTGTTGATCCTGGAGCGCCTGCCTGCTTTTCCAACTTGAAACCTGCAGATTCGCGCACTATGGTCTCTTTGCGGACCCTCTTGACCTACTCAACGCGTATCCGTTCCCGGAAATGTCCATCGCTTGGAACCTCTTCCACACGGAAACACCTCTCCCCAAGACTCCTATTATGACGGCATACAGAGGACAAATGGTCATTTCTCGCGATCGAATCAGGAGGACAGAAAAGGAGGCGTGGGAGCATACCATTCGGATCCTTGTCAGCGAAAGGGATGATCCGATACACGTGGATGGCTTTGGCTGGAAGGGTGAAGAGGAAGGGTAAGCAGAGTTGGACGCCACTGAGTCGGAACGTACTAACCTGTGCGGTGCATGCAGTCCATCCAACGCGTACTTTATCCACATCATCGAGCGTGCTTGGCCTTTGATGGTTGATTGCTATGACCCATCGCTAGCATCATCGTGTCCATCGACATTCTGGTCAGATAACGCGAACGGTGGTTGCTTTTGTGTCGACAGTGTGTAGGTGGAGTTTGTCGGTTCTTGTATAATAGGTAGAGTTTCAAGCTTATCCAAGATGGAATCATGCAATGTGTAACTTGGAAGCGTGTAAGATCTTTGGAAATATGCTTCGTTGGAAAGACTAGATCGCTTCCCGCAGAGCATCCGGTTGCTGCGCGGCACTTCCGATTATCGACATGTTTCGCGGGTGGGGACGTGCCGAGGGTACGCAGGCGTCATCCCGATTGACTAACCTATACCCTGCCAAAGGGTGTATGATCGCATCAAACAAGCCAAGACGGTCGGAAATATCGTCTCTCATGAAGTGCTTAGTAGCACGCGACGTTCCATGGACCTCATATCCCGCCTGCTATTGTCTTGTCACCGCTGTGCCATGACACAGAAAACCCACAAACCAGCCCTTGTGGAATGGAGATTCCCAAAGCTACTCATTCGAAATATGCGGCACGGGGAGGAGGTTCTGAAATATCCAACGGACAAATCCCATGTATGCAATTTTCGAGCCCGAATACCATGTAACATCCTGCATATGCACATGCACAACCGATCGTCTTGTGAACGCCCTCTGCCCGTTTCCCGCACTACCGTTCATGTCCTTCTTTTCGCGGATCACACGCGAAGTACCACATCGCCGCGAACCCGACTTCTTTTTCTACAAACCAGATGTAAAGCTTGATCTTCCGGCGGCCAGCCCGCCAGACAAACAAGCGACCACCTACTCGCTCAACTCCTCGGTCCACGCACCCCGTTCATCAATACTCAACAACTCCCAATCAACCTCGACTCCGTGTTCCCCAAAGATCTTTTTGATCTCGGCGGCGATTCCCTGTGTAAGGGAAATGAGTTGTAGACGATCAGCACTCAGTAAATTATATGCATATGGCGAGGAAAGCGGGTACACGCGAGAAAAGCGGGGAAGAGGAAACAAGGAAAAGCAAGGAGGAAGAAAGCGGGAAACAAGAAGAGGGAAAGAGACGTACATCGAAATTCCCCGTCGCGAGCGCCAAAATCGTCGGTCCTGCGCCCGAGAGACATATACCGAGCAAGCCCGGGTGTGTTTGCGGTGTAAGGGAGGCGAGGATTTCGGGGAGTCCTGGAATCTGTTGTGCGGGTGGGCCGCGGAGCGGAGGGGAGGGGCATGAGCGGAGGGGAGGGGAAGGGGATGAAGCGGAGTGCAGTGGGTGCGGAGACGGGCGGACGAATAGGCGGAATTGGGCAGCATGGGGTGATGGCGAACGCAAAGACGAAAGCGGGTGCATATGGCGTAAATTGGTCCATACCGAGGAGAGAATCAAGCGATGGCGAAGTGAACATGATTGAAAAAACATGATCGAGAGTGGTTGGTTGGTTGTACAGAAGGTCACAAGTCGGCGAGAAAGCAGAAACCCGGCGAAAAAGGGAAAAAGAAGGCAGACAAGGAGAGAAGAATCAGTATACCGTTCACTCCAGCAGTTTCTGCGACCACCGTCCATCACGATCACCAACAACCCTCGCCTTCCGTCACTTTCAAGTGCTCGCACCCACCCGCCCGACCTCTCTACGAGCCCAAAACGAGCAGCGACAAGAAACCAGCGGCAGCCGCAGAAAACGCTCCCTTCCCGCCCTCGTTCTGCAACGACAACCCACCCCACCCGGCGCTACCACATCGAGCCCCGCCGCAACGACGCCCTGCAAACGATACTTGAGCTGCGCCATGATGGGAACGATACCCTCGGTGACGATCTCCCCTAAACACGAGAAAAACGGCCCCTCTCAGGCGACCCTTCAAACGCAGGATCACCTCCCAAACGACCTCCCAAACCACCTCCTAGACGAAAACGACCCAAAACCGAAACCAAACCCAAAAAAAAACAAAAACAAAAACAAAAAATGGGAACGGAACGGAAACTAAGTACGCACCAACTTCATCCGATACGGCTGATGCACCCGATCCTTCATCGCCTCATAAATCAACTCGGGGTCCGGAGGCGATCGCGCAAGAGCGGTGGTGAGGACGGCGAGACGTTGGAGGTTGAATACCTGTGTGTGCGCGCGAAGGGGGGCGGCAGAGCGACGCGGGCGGGCGGAAGGGCGGAGTGGGCGGCGGAAGAGGAGGCACGGGAAAGCGAGCGACGGGAAGGGGAAGAGAGCGGGATAGGAGCGAAGTAGGCAAGAGGGCAGAAAGCGGACGAGCGGAAGAGATGGCGACCGGGCGGCGGAAGAGGGGGCGGGCGGGATAGAGGGTGAGAGAGGACGGAGCGTGTAAGATGATGAGGTGAGGTTCGGCGAGGTCAAATGAATGCACCCATAGTGAACGACGGATCGGATGAAAACGATGTGTTGGGGCGCGGTGAAGAGCGTTCGTTTTGATGAGCGTGGGTAGGGCGAGGCGGATTGATGGTAAGACGAAGCGTAAGAAAGAAAGAAAGAAAGAGAGAAAAAGAGCAAACAGTCAACAAAACCGCAACCTCCAATGAAGAAACATTCTACCACAGGGAAACAGGCAAAACACACAGCACCCCTCCCTCAGACTCACCAAATCCTTCCTCGTATAAACCTCTGGCAACACCCCCCTCGCCAACGCCGTCGCCAACTCAAACCTCGGCATCACCGCAACGGCCCTAACCTCCTTTGCCCACCCAAACCTGACATAATGCCCGATCCCCCTCGGCGGAATCGGCGGATGCGCACCCCATTCCGGTCCCGCGTCTTCTGGGTACTCGGGGAGGACCTCTGCGAGCGGGATCGACGAGGCGGCCAGGTCCGTGGGGGAGAGTGAAGAGAGGTATGACCCAACAAACCCGCCAACCAAGGCCGCGGTGACGTTATCCGGGTGTCGTTCAACCATTAATGCGAAATCCAACAACCTCGCCTTCGTCAGCTCCAACCCCCCCAGAAGTGACCCCAGGAGGACCCCGGCGATCACTGCAGCGCCCGAGGAACCGAGTCCACGGCCGAACGGGATGTTGTTCTGTGCGTGGATGAGGACGCCCGAGGGGAAAGTCGGGATCTGGTGGCAGCGGAGGACGTAGAGTGCGACCCTGGTGAGGAGGTTTTTGTACGGTGAGAGGGGGACGGTGGTGCTATCGAGTCCCGAGTAGGTGATTACGGGGAGCGTGTAGGCGTCGGAGGGTACCGAGGGTGATGAGGGGGCCGAGGGTACGGTGGTAGGAATGGCAACCTTCAAATCCAAGGAAAGACTGAGTGCGATCCCTGCGACATCGAACCCCGGTCCGACGTTTGCGGTGGTAGCAGGGACGTGGATCGCGTAGTGTCGGTAAGCGGGGGTGGGGGCGGGGACGGGTGGAGGCATCGTCGTGGTTGTGCTGCGGTTGTGTGAGTTGGTTGGGTTGTAGGGGAGAAGGGGAAGAGGAACCGCTGCGACTTGTGTTAGGAGGTGGACAACAAGTTAGGGAAGGAAGGAAGCTGCTGGGTGACAGAAAGTTGCTTCCGCGCCCGAAGATTGGTAGGGGGAGGGAGTTACGTAATATTCGGGTTAGGGGCTGGGCGGCGGTGGTGGGTAGGGACGGCGGCCGGGGAGGGGATGATGATTATTTTGGATGGCTAGCTAGCTCCACAACGGACCGACTGAGCAACTCGATAAACGTTTCTTCTTCTCCTCCTCTTCTTCCTTCCCTTTCAACACCCACCACACCCACGCCCAACCACCCAAAACACAACTACACCCAACAATGTCAAACAACGATATCATCCACGACAACGTTCCCACGTTTATCACCGACGTCGCTGCGTTCTTGGAGAGCGATGCGAATAATGCGAGGATTTCGGCGTTGCAGAAGGGTGAGTGGCGGGCGGGGGTGAGGGAGGGTGGAGAAGTGCATTTCCTCTTCCTCTTCGCTTCGCTTTCCTTTCGTTTCCTTCCGTTCTTTTCTTTCTTTTTCTATATACGACACAAGTCCACCGACTCACGCTGACTCCTCTTTCCCCTCTCCTTCCCCCCCACCCACCCCTCCAGACGCAAACACCTACAAAGTCAAACAAAGGCAACAAGAACTACGCGCCCAACAAGCGTATCTGAACGGGTTGAGAGACGGTGTCAAGGATATCCCCGGGTTTTGGCCGTTTACGTTGGTACGTGCGTGTGCGTTGCGTTACGTTGTGCGTGTGCGTGCGTGCGTGTGCGTGTGCGTGCGTTGTGCGTTGTGCGGGGAGGAGCTCAAGCGAACGTAAACGTGAGATAGGTTAGTACACGGACGTCCGTCCGTCCGTCCGTCCGTTCGATTCGCGAAAGTGGAAAATCGTGGGATCGGTCAGGCAAGGCCGACGAGTTCGAAAAAGTTCTCTCTTCCTCTTTCCAGGGCCCGGGCGTAGGCCCGCGCGCGAAAGCATCCTTGCTTTTGGCTTGCGCTGAGGCACGCCGCTCGTGCGCGCTGAGAGTCAGTCGAGCGAGAGCAACACCTCTGCTGCCGTCGTCGGAGGAGGAGGAGGAGGAGCCTACTCATCTTCATGGAGATGAGGCCGTTTGCCGAGTCGAGTCCTCTTGAACGAGGCGAGGCGAGGCGAGGCGGGATTCAACGGGGGGTTTTTTTTTTTGGCCGTTCCGTGCTCGGCTGTTGCTGCACTCTCCCTGGGAGGTCGAACAAGGCGAGAGAACCAGGGTGGTGGTGCTTTACTTGTTCTCCTCGGACGCCGTTCGTAGAACCGGCAACCGGCCGAAGCCCACTCGACTCTATGGAGCGCGCGGGAGAGACGCGAGCGTAAACAGTGGGGTTCTGTTCTGTTCTGGTCTACCTCGTTCAACGGCGCCGTCGTCTTCGTCTTCGTAGAACGGTCAAGCGCGCGAGTGAGTTGGCTTTACTCAGCACTGCTTGTCAAGTCCTTTCGGATAAAGGGAAATCGGTGGGGGACGACGTCTTTTTTTTTGCGTTTCCGAGGACATCGTGGGGGCGGGTAGTAGAGGTGTCGTTACCACTCCCTCGTGGGTGCGCAGGAATCGAGCGGTCCTCGAATAAAGTGGAGACAGGATTCAAGCGGGCGTCTTTTACTTCTCCGCGACCGACCACCCGTCGCGCACTCCGTCGGAGAGCTCGAACAAGGCGAAGAATCACGTCAGTGGCTTCGCCTCGTTCGAGGGATATCGCAGGTCGGTCGGTCGGTCGGTCGGGCGGTCGAACGTCGCAGACTTTGTTCGATCTCGAACCAGGCTCGAACAAGGCGCCAAGGCGCAAGGCGGCGGCGGGGGATTCAATCGCCTTCTGCCTTTTTGAGCATGTCGTAGGGCGGGTGAGGAGGAGACGTTTTACTCGTCAAACTCTCGTTGTTTTGCATCGGGAGCAGCGCGACCGGCGCGAGAGGGGCGAGAACAAACAAGGGCCGGCGGCGACTGCGAACGAACGAACGAACGAGGACATCGAGATGATCACAATGATAATCATAGCACGGATTGCTTACCCGCTTTATATTTCTCTTTCCCTACCTTCTTTTCTTTTACTTTTTCCCTCAACCGACCAACCCTCAACACACGCCTATCTCACCATCGCCCGGGTATCTGACTCGCCTTGTTCGGTCGCTCACATTATCCACCATGTCCTATCCTATCGATTCGGTCCACCGCTTGCTCCGCTTCTTGATAACCTCGCTCCGCGGCTCGCCCATCATTCGGTATCCGTCCTCGCTCCACTCGCCACAACAGCTACGAAACGAATCCATCATGACGGCCTGCACATCCAAGCAAGACCTCGATGCATTCGGGTACTTGGAGGACGTCGAGTTGAAGCAGGATCCCGAGGATTTCAGGACTTATGAAATTGTATTCGTGCGTTGATGGTTTCCCTTTCCCCACGTCTGTTTACAACAAGACCGCCGTGTATGCTAACCCCTTCCCGCGTGTGCGACCTAAACGCCACACGCAGACGTTCAAGGAGAACCCCTACTTTTCGAACAAGACCCTCACCAAAGCGTACAAGCTCCACCCGGAAGTTGCTGCGCAACAGGGAGGAAAGTTGGAGGACAAGTTGGCAGAGTTTGACCCCGAGGAGGATTTAGTATCGGTCGTACGTCCCCGCCCGTCCTCACCGTCAACCCCTTCGACGCCTTCCTGAACTAACCTATCCCACACGCGCACGCTCCGCTCCCGCTTCCTCAGGCAACCAAAATCGACTGGAAATCCCCGGAAAAGAACCTGATCGCGCTGCAGCCGCGAGAAATCCCGACGTTGGATGAATTGGAGGACGGTGCGGGTGGGTTGGAGGATTTGCAGGGTGATATGGGTAGTTTCTTCCATTTCTTTACCGAGGAGGATGATCCTATGCAGGTAAGTGCGGGCGAGCGAGCGAGCGAGCGTGGCGAGAGAGCGTGTGTGTGTGTGCGAGGGCTGGGTGGGAATGTGGTCCAGCAGTGAAGACGCAGCGCAGGTAGACAACGCAGGCATCCGAGTGCCAAAAAAGTTGCAACAGCAGGTCAACGGGTGGGGACAAAATCATCGTTAAAGAACGTCACACGAGTCCGCGTGAATGGGCACACGTCAAAGAGGGAGTTCAAGCGATCGTTGTTGCACGTCGGAGGGGAGGCAAGGCACGACAAAACAAACGTAAATGCAGTAATGCTAACCCACCTGCCTCTCCTCTCCCCCACGACCAGCTCGGCAACGAAATCGCAAACGACATCTTGCCCCAAACAATCGAATACTTCCTCGGAATGGGTACGTCCTCCCTCTCTCTCTCGCACCGCCTCCCTTACTAACCCCTTCCCTGTTGCTTCAAACAGCCGGCGCAGGCGCTGAAGGATCCGACAACGAGTCCGGCTTTGATTCGGACGAAGATGATGAAGAGGATGGAGAAGCCGAGGCGGAGATTGATTTGGAGGAGGAAGAGGTCAAGAGGCCCGCGAAAAAGGCAAAGCGGTCTTAGATCGTTTCCCTAGACGGTACCGGGACAAAGCACCTGCGCCCGATAGGGAGTCTTGACAATACCTGGATCTCTCTGATACATCTTGTAAAATCTATGCTTGCGCAGTGAATGGTCACTTGGTTTTCTGTTCGTGATGAATGCAGAATGGCGTGATTTGCGCTCTGGTCTTGACGGGTGAAAGCCCATATGACATGCGTGTGGAATGAAATCCTCGTCTCAGTCGCAGGCACTGTCGGACAAATATGGCACCTTCAACGCTGAGCCGACTAAAATCAGCAAAGGGTCACGCGCACAGGCAGAAGAAAGCTCTTTGACCAATAGTGTGCAAAGTTGGTAGCAAGGTTAAGACTGCTCTAATTGTTTTTGGCAAGCATCATTACTCAAACAAAGGTCAACCACCCCAACACATCGCTATACCCGCTACCACTTGTTATCGACGACCTTGCCCTTCCTCCAGTTGACCATTTCAGTCACCCACGGCAACTCTGCTCTATCGCCTCCGAAAGCCATGCCCCGCCTCATGACCGACCGATAATTGTCGCCCGGAGCAATCTTGCCAAGAACATACGGACGACGAGTCTCCACGCGAGTAGGAACAGGAATGGATCGGCCCACAAGCTATGATTTTCAACGCCCTGTTAGCTGATATAGGATCTGCAAGCAAAAGAGAGCCTTGGACTTACAGCTTCCATCCCTTGCCAGGCAAAAGTGATCGCCTCTTTTGCACCACCCGGCACACCCGCTTCATCAAGCATCATGATTTTCGCTAAGTAAAGATGGCGGCGAAAGATTGGCAGAGCGGTCAGCGGTTGGGTTCAAGGTTACGATGTGGTGGCAGAATGCTTCAAGCCTTACTGTTTGGGTAGCACTGTTGTAGGTAATCAACAATGTTGGGGTTGTATGCGCCACCGCCACACATGAAGATCTATGCGGAACCACTCGTGTCAGCAAACGTACTCCTCGACCTTTCGAAAATGCGACTGTATACATACTTCATCGATATCCTGACTCGGTGCATATCGCCTGTAATGGTCAACGATAGCTTGAGCTGTTATTCTTGTTACGGTAGCCACCACGTCTTCTTTCGACATTCCAAGCTTTTCGGCCTTTTCGATCAACTCGAACGCCAATGTGTCACGAAAGACCTCCCGGCCCGTCGTTTTAGGCGGATCGAGCTTGAAGTACGGAAACTCGAGGAATTCATCGACTAGGTCTTGGTTGACCTTTCCAGCCTTGCCGAGGAGCCCGTCCTTGTCGTACTCCATCTCGCCATGCGTGTAGTGTCTGACCACGGCATCGATAAACACGTTTCCAGGACCCGTATCAAAGTCGTAGTAGGAATCGCTCGCCATCTTTCCGTCAGCATTATCGGGCGGAATAAAACACACGTTGGCGATTCCTCCGATATTCTGACAAGCTCGGAGTTTGGTAGGATGGTGTAGGAGTAGAGCATCGAAAAACGCAATCAAGGGTGCCCCTTGACGACCAGCTGCTTGATCCGAGATTCTGAAATCCGTGATGGACGTGATCCCGGTCCGCGAAGCCAAAAAACACCCTTCGGCCATCGTCAGCGCCGACTTGATCTGCCCCTCTTCCGGCATGGACAACAACCAAATCGTCTGTCCGTGGGAAGCAACCGCATCGATTTCCGACAAGGGGATCTCGTGTTTCTTGGAAAACGCGTGAACGGCCTCGGCGAACGTTTCCCCCAGTTGGACGTTTACCTCGGACAATTCCTCGGGGGACGTCGAGTTTTGCAGAATCATGTTCATGACTCGTTTCTTGACGGGCTGGGCGAGCGGGAACTCGTCGTACTGCAAACAAACACCACGACGACGGTGAATCCATCATGCTGGTGTCAGCCCCAAGAAGGAAAGTGCGGCAGGAGAAGGGGAGGGGACGTACGACCAATAACTCAAAATTCATGGGTGATTCCGGTGTCTCTTGCCAGAAGTGGCAATAGGCGCAGTCGATTCCATCCTATGGATATCGCAGGTAGAAGCGGTCAGTCGAGATCCGAAGTCGTGCCGCGTCAATTGGGTTGCACGACTACTCACCATGGATGTACCACTGTTCATGCCTAGAACCTTGAAGTCAAGGGAGGCAGATGAGACTGGGATAGTCATTTCGTTGGAAAGAAGGGGTGATGCTGTTCAACTGTGTGTGCGATGTCGATGGCGGTGGTGGTGCTTGCCAGATCCGCACTGCCTCGGATACCACTCGCCCATTCTCAGGACGTCGTGTATATATACCTAGGGACTTGTACTGTTTGTGTAAGGCAGACATCCTAGCTGGTGGTGGTGAGTGCACTTTGTTTAAGGCTCCCACGGCCGTTTGTTTCCAGTTGCACCGAGCGAACGAAGGAACAATATTAAAAGGATCAGGTTTAACAGGTATAACAACTGGAGCCACCGCGGGGGGTCCCAGGTCCCCCCCGCTGAGGTTCTCCGCAAAATGTCCCGGAATAACCTCTAAAACTGCCAGTTTAGCAGGTTTGTCAGTTTGTCAGATTCTTTCCATGTCACCTGATTGATAATAGTTTGGATTCCCGCCAGATGAGCGCCGCAAGAGCTTTTCACCATGTTACAGGTTCATCCTTCGTCCGTTGATTCTATGATGTTGGTATTGCGGAGTGGTGGTCTTGCCCCGCACCCCTTCCCCGACCTGGAGGATTTCAAGTCGACGTTGGCATGTCAAAGAGGATATAAGACAGCAACCTCGGATCGTCGTATCGTTTGTTGTTCGGAATGAATACCCAGTCCACCATCTCTTCATCTCTCACCACCGCCGACCACGATGTTTTCACCATCCAACACCAAATATTGGAAGCGGCTCAGTCCCCGCGGCCTCTCGATCGCCATCCAAGCATTCTCCTTGATCGCCATCTTCTTTGAAGGGTACGACCAAGGAGTCATGGGCGGTGTCAACTCTTCACCCGACTATATCGACACGGTCGGAATCGGATCCAACGGCGTCGTTGACGATGTCGTTCATCAAGGTGGCATTGTTTCCATCTACTACTTGGGAGCCATCGTTGGTTGCTTTGCAGGAGGTTGGTTGGCCGATCGAATCGGGCGTATTAATGGGATTTTCCTCGGCGCCATCTTTGCGTGTATCGGAGGTGCTCTGCAAACGGCAACCCAATCGTCGGACTTTATCTTGATCGCTCGTGTGGTCACTGGATTAGGAACGGGCGCATTGACGGGTATTGTGCCCGTGTTTTGTTCCGAAGTGTCGGAAAGTCATCACCGGGGTGCGTTTTTGGGTTATGTCTTTATCGTACGTACATTCGTGGTCATGGCAGAAACATCAGTGACACCTCTCATACGATTTCCTCCCATTGCTGCAGGCCAACTACTTGGGCATCTCGGTCGCCTACTGGATCTCCTTTGGTCTCGCATTCATGAAAGGCGGCCCTGACAATCTCGAAGGCTGGTCCCCCTTCCGATGGCGATTCCTCCTCGGATTCCAATGCATCCCCGCCATCATCCTCGCCATCTTTATCCGATTCCTTCCCGACTCTCCACGATTCCTCGCTTCGGTGGGAAGGCACGAAGAAGCGCTCGAGGTGTTGGAGCATGTTCGTGGGAAACCGGCGGGGGATCCAGAGGTTGAGCGAGAGTATCAGGAGATTGTTAAAGTCAGCGAAGGTGCCAAGAAATCCACACCGATCGAGTTTGCAAAGATTCTTTTCGCGATGGAGCATGGTCATAATTCTCCTCATCTGACACGTCGGGCTTGGCTTTGTCTGTGGTTGCAAATCATGGCATCTTGGACCGGCATCACAGGTAAGTCGCGCCAACATCCACCAAGCCCTTCCCGCCTGTGCTTTTACTCACCTACCTCCCTCCTCCAACGCCACAGCCGTGACCGCCTATTCACCCACCCTCCTCTCCCAAGCCGGCTATTCCTCTCTCAAGCAAAACGGTCTCGCCGGCGGCCTCAACACAATCGGTATCGTCGGCACCATCATCTCGGCCCGGATCGTCGACCGATGGGGTCGTCGAAGATGCATGATGATTGGTGCGTTGGGGCTATGTATCGTGAATACTATTGCTGGCGCTTTGTACGAGGCTAGTCGGAACAATCCGGCGAGGGCTGCCTCGATCGCTCCAGCTGCAGTGACCATGCTCTTCCTGTTCAACTTGATCTACGTAAGCTTGATTCTCCGTCGATTTGTTACTGCAATTCCCTGACGAGTCCCATCCTACACAGGCTGCGACATGGGGCACCGTCGCTTTCTTGATTCCGACCGAGATCTTCCCCAGTAACCTCCGTGCTCAAGGAAATGGTTTCGGTATCACCGGTTGGGCAATTGGCGTCGGATGGACCACGCTCGTGAACCCGATCATGTTTGATCATTTGGAGAACAGGACATACTTCTTGTTCGCTGGTTTGAACTTGTTGTGGATCCCTATCGTCTATCTCTTCTACCCGGAAACCAAGGTACGTCTCTGCAGAACGACCCGTGTTCTCAAGAAAGCAAGAACGAACGCTGACGTTGCTGTTGGTGGACGCAGGATCGAACCTTGGAATCCATCGCCATCTTGTTCATGCCCAAATCGCCATTCAACTGGGCCGCCGAAAAATCATGGCAAGAACATGCGAATGGAGATATTCTCGCTTTGGATGATGGTGCCGAGGGTAATGTGCCCACTATCCACGCATCATCGGAGAAGGCTGAGCTGGAGCATTTCTAAGGACGCGTAAAGGATCACCTGGAATAGAAGCGGTCGTTCTACTACCACAAGGAGCCAAGCAGGCCAAGGGACTTGTTCAGAAATTGTAATAGGCTGCAGGCTTTCTTGTGTTTATGTGAATCGTATTGATATGGATGTTTACCACACCTTCCATGCCCATCGCTATTGCTGCTGCCAATTGCGCAAGTGATTATTAGGCATATTTCCTGTGTTAGGGACTCCGCCAAAGAGAGCATCAAAGATTGGCCCTTGACCGAGATCAAAGGGCCACTCGTCGACAAGCTCGTCAGATAAGAACAGAGTGGAATCGAGTTCAGGCCTCGATGGTTGTTGGCTAGGGAACGAGACGACGGATTGCAACTGCTGCTGATGTTGATTCGCGGTACCCGGCCAGTTGTTGTTGTGCCCGGTTTCAACGACCTGAGAACGCGCAAGTGTCTCTGAGCGCTAGCTTGCGTATTCGGCGAAAGATAAAGAAATACTCTTACGGGCGTGTAGCTAGAACTGGGAGGGGGTACACCCTGATTAAGCAAGTTTGGGTATTCCTTTGATGGATCGCGATGGCCTTCTGTCGTAGGCGGGTCGATAAGAAACGTAAAGTCCACTGCTGAATGCATGTATGCATCGATCCGGGATATGTGTTGGACCAGTCGGTCGCTCGTTCCGGCAAAATGGGCAAGACTCGCTTCCAGACTGGACAGAAGTTCCGCAAGGGACAGTCTATTCCCGGTGTGTACAGGCAAAATCAGGCAAAATGTTTTGGACCGCAACAGTGCCCGGTGTCACAACTCACAAAGTCTGTCGGATTTCGAGGTAGCTATTGAATGTGAGAGGCCCTTGAACAACGCCTCCTAGCAGGTTACCGATGCCGGCCAGGTGATGTAGCTGTTCCACACCGCCGTGAAAGTAGTGATCAACGCGGGCAAGTCAATTCTGCAGCCTACCACGGCAAAAGGCGTACGTACCAATGGTGAACTGATGGCGAGCATGTAGGCTGTCGGCACCCTTTTCAGAGCAGCCAATAGCTCTCCAGCAGCTTTGCATCTTTCAGAAATGTTACCCTCACAGCACAAGATGGCCATTTTTATCGTCTGTATCGGAAGTTTATGCATGATTTAGAAAGAGTGGGAAGCTTTTAAGCGGGAAATTTACAGGCTGGATAGCACGACTTACATAGAGGGTCACCACAATATTCGCCGCCTGGAAGCTATCGATATCTGCTTCCACGTTACCCGTCATCGGCCGTACTTGTTTGAAAATATCTGGTAGTCCATCATACATCCCGTTTACATATGGCATCACCGAAGCCAATGACGACGGCGGCGCCGAGGCAGGATCAGGAGCCCCGCCTATGCTGTATTCCAATAGTTGCATAGGAGGTGGTCCTACACCACTCGTTCTCCTCCGCGTTGTAGCGATGACGTCCATGACTCTTTCCAATATACGATATAGATTGGTCGTAAAGTTCCAGCCCCGCAACCACGATGGTTGTTGACCGCCGGGCAGGTTGTTCTGGTTATTGTTATTATCGGAGAGGACCGGATCGCACATCGGTGTATCTTCGATCTCGCTGGGGTACGACACGTTACAGTAACAACCGCGGTGATGGATCATGCTGCCCCATACCATTGACGCGTAAATATCGAGCGTGTATATCGACCAAAACTGGCGAAAAGGCTATCGGTGAGTCATGAAAGAAATCGAATGTCAATGCCTGCCTAAGCGGCTCACCAGTCTTCGTCTTTCCTGTCTCTGTACCTCTGTCAGGCTATCATCCCATCTCGCTTCATCGTAAAGACCCGAAACGATCATCATGGTCGAATAGTTTCCCAGGTAACCTTGCAATTGCTCCGTATCTCCATTCTGTATACACAACAGAGCCAAGAGTGCCGTTGCTCTAAGATTATCGAAATCCCGGGAAGCGACAAGAATATCTTTTGGTAACAGGTGTTCGGCGCGTGACTTGAACCACTCGGGAGTCGGGGAACGCGCGAGGAGTTGGGCGTATGTGGGTGGAAGGAGGTCTTGTAGGAATGATGCAAGGTTTGAAAGTGCACCATCTCGTGTACGGGCGGAGACGACCGCACAGACGGCGAAGAGTGTTGCTCGGAATGCTGGGTCGTGGGCGTCCCTGCCGTTCTGGACGTCTCGCAGGAACTGTGACCAGTGGAAAAAGTTGAATCTGGTGTGGTGGTTGCGGGATGAGCCGATGAGCAACTGGCTAAACCTCTGCAAGTACAACCCACCAGAAGCGCAGAAGGAACTTACATTGGATACACCAGCACGCGATAGAGGATGACGAGGGTCAAAATAGTCTCTCGCGGTACCTCAACATTGTTTCCTTCCTCCCGCATCCCTGGTTCAGGAGATCGACTAAACCCATCTGATCCCATCATTGTTGATTTCGGTTTCCGCCTGGACTGGGGCTGTATAGGTCGTGGAAGGGCTCTCTGAGTAATCACCGTCTAACCGACCGACCGAGCGGGAGCTATCGATGGAAAGGGTCTACCAACTTACCCCGCGTTGAAGCTTTGGCCTGTTATACGTACACGCTTCTCCATAATCGTAGCAAGGCTGGCAGGAAGTCGATACCACACCTGGCAAACACTAGGCGCGGAAGACGAGACGAGAATCAGCTGTCCTTGTGCCGTGTCGGTGATATATGCGTTAAGACATCTGTCTGCCTACTTTATTGCCGAGCTTGTGACACCTATCACAAGCTCTCTTTCGTGACAGCGCAAGTTAGCAACCCCATCCATCGGCTTGGCGGACGACCTGTCCTCTCTTGTGGCACTCACAGAGACTCTCTTCCGCTTTGCTCCAAAATCGCTTCTTGAGGGACCGGCGCCGTTGCTGTCCATGGTATATTGCTTTCAATTAATTAATCAATTGTTCTGTCCTTGGCGCAGAGCAGGGCTACCGCAGACTTACAGCTAGACTTATAAGGTCCCCGATTATATATGGTACATGTGCTGTAGTATTATACACCACCCGAAGTACCCGCTGCATCTGCACGTGACCATTTACGTAGTATCTCCGAGACACGGGGGTCCGATACTACTGATGATACTACTTGTCAGAGCTCTTGAGAGTGATTCTTCTCTATCAGATCTTGAATGTCATGCGGCCCTTCTTCAATACATCTACAAAGTAGATGTGATAGTGGAGTAGAGGGATATGTAATCGCTTGCGCGGCGGCGGAGAGAAATGGATGAGACGTGAAGCTCGCTCACTATACTATATCGTATGTACATTCCCTTACAAATGCTAAACTGCTACATATGAAAGACGGATTGAGACTGAACAACTATTACAGCCTTGAAATGGAAAGGAAAGAACATAGACAGACGTAGTAGAAGGAAGGTTTGAGCATTATTGATGTGATCAGCAAAGTTAGTCCTGCACCGCCCCGTCCCTGGCGTCGCACAGGGTCCAACCATCGTCGACGTCCATGTCTTTTTCTCCGGGGCCTTTTTTTACATTCACCCAATCGTCTTCGTCTTGTAGCAACCTCGTCTTCAGCTTCTTGACATCTTCCGCCATAGCGCCTGGCGGGGAGCTCTCAAGAAGGTTGTTGCTCGACGATTCAGCTCCTGGTTGATTGGCTCTCTCCCCCGGCTCGAGCCGTTTCTTCGGTCGCAATCCTGCGCTGCGATTACCAACTACCCTCATAACGGATTCGTACCCGGGGGACCGAGGAAAAGGCCTTCTTGCTCTGGTCGGAATGGAAGACCTAGCTGGGCTCAAAGGCAAGGAGGGACGGGTAGTGGTAGAGACTTCAGATCCTGGTCCGTTCGGTTGTTCTGTGGGGTTCAGGGATCCATTGCTAATTTGCTGGTCTGATCGGCTGATCCTGCCTGCTGTCGGACGATGGCTGAAGACTCAGTTCCGTATAAGGACCAGGATAGCTGCCAGGTACCGTTTGGCTCCGGTCATCAAATATAGAACCGGTTCTTACGCTCATTGTAGTCGGTACGAGAAAGGATCGAGCGTAGTGAGATTGACTTCAAGATCTCGGGTGGCAATGTGCTGTCTAGGAAGAAAGGCTAAGGGGGAGATCAGTGGTAAGAAGGAAACCAAGTGATGGTGAGGATCGACTACAAGCAACACTCACCATTTATATTCTCTTCTTGGATACTAGTACGTTCTCGAACGAGAAGGAACGTCTTGAAAGTTGAAACGCTCAGAACATTCCTTTGTTTTGCAGAAGCAGGAGCTTCTCTACCTATCGCTGGATGCGCTTTTGGTATTGAGCTGCGATACGAGACCATCCGGCTCGAATGTCAGAGATAGACATGAATCCGAAATTGGCTCGGAATTTGCGCGGTTACTACCTCTTCAACGGTGTCGATGACAACGGATGTTCTGTCTGCGGTCGCAATAGGGACAATGCGATCGTTCTTAGAGAGCTGTTCTAAACTGATGAGTAGTATCGACAGCTGAGATGGGGCCGTCATTGAATCTCGCAAACTGCTGAAGCGGAAGAAGATAGCCGACCACAATGGCATAGTGACTGAAGCGCAAAGACGACCCATCGTCACGCCACAGAAAAAGCAAACGGATAAGGTCTAATACAAGGGCCTGCATCACCGTTTGCTGTTTACTATACCATACTGCGATGCGTATCCCCTTACAAGCCTTCAATCAATACATACATACATCACAACAATGAACAAACTAGAACATCAGCGCCACCATACACAAAGTTCGGAACAGGACGGGTACGCCACTGCAGAGGCTAACAAAGTTGTCGCGGGCAAGTACTTGTATTACGTAATATACGTTCTACCGTACCGCCGTTGTATAAGGATCCCTAGCAAAAGTTATATAACTACTTATTACGTAAGACTGGACAACTACTTACCGGAAGTGGTAGACGAAGGGTAGCTGATCCTGAGAAAGTCTTGCACTCAAGGTAGCTTCGGAATTAAGAGGTAATCAAAGGGTGAGATAAAAGTCATAAGGTAGTGTTACAACTGAGGGGGATTCTCGTTCTATATATACTTGTCAGAACCATCCCTTGTCGATCCGGAAGGTATCTTTCGGGAGAGCAGATATCTGGATATCTGTCGAATGTTCAGATATCGTACATGAGGTATTCGAATACTTTGCTGATATCTAGATATCGTACATGAGGTATTCGAATACTTTGCTGATATCTAGATATCGATGATTTAGCTATTCGAATATTTGACAAGTATTCAGATAGTACAGAAGTATTCGGATATGTGGGATATACTTGAAGAGTTGGGTTATATCCTTATACTTCCCGTAGACGAGTGTTTGGTTGGTTAACAGATAGCCAAAGGAATCCTAAGTTCTCAAAGTAAGGTCAAGTTCAGAAGGCATATGATGACATAAGCTACTGTACTATTACCATACTACTGAGTGTTGAACTACAGTTATCGTTCTACCTTAAAGGTTGTTCCGGGATCACTACAAGGACCCTGAGAGCGCATGCATACACCAGGTGCTACGACTAATTCTCCACGTGAACCCAGTCATCTTCGTCGTCTTTCGCTTTCTCTTCCTCTTCAGCATAAGTTCGGTTGACTTGCTTCTTGTCTGGGGAGGACCCTCTCCCTGCGGGCAGAGATCTCGGATTGAGTTTAAAGCCGACAGGAAGTCTGCCTTCATCTTCACCTTGAGAGCCCTTCCCTCGTCCACCGGGCTGGGGGCCGTCGTCCGCCTCTTCCCTCGTTAAGCTTTGCGGTCTTCACTGCGATCCGATCGTAACGAGCCCGTTGAGCAGAGTTGTCGGATCCAGTCGGCCACGACTGCGTCTCACTGCCCTCAGGCTGCGAAGCCGCCACTGATCCGTCCCCATGCGACCCGTCTATGTTGCTCAAAGAACCCTTCCCGGCAGAACCTGACGGCTGCAGTGACAGCTGGCCGAAGCCGGATTCGAGGCTGTTGGGTACTGTCTCTTGGGCCCTTGGCCCGTGTTCAAAGACATGGTCCTTGCGTTTGGAAGATAGGTGAAAAGATTGCTTTGAAACGAAGGGGCGACTGCACAAACCTTGTAGTTGAAATGTGAATACTGATAAGACGCGAAGAGTATATACCTTAGTCGCGACCGACAAGTTCCTGTTTCTTCCTGTTTCGCTTTCTTATATCCGTAAACCAAAGCTCGAAGCGTTCTTGAAGACGAATCTTCATTGAATGAACTCGCGGCACCCTTGTTGGACAGAAGCAGGCCAGGATTCGAGAAAGGAACCGCGATAAGCGAAGAGAACCTAGAAAGGTCCTTGAGCGACGTGGCGAGAAGCTAAGACCGGCTGGGGATTCTATTTCCTGATAAGCATCCTACTGATTAGCAGCGATGCGGTGAGCGAACAGCTTGGGCGGAGAAAACTGGTTCATTTGAGTCGGCGCCGTTGTGTCTAAGGCAAAGATGTTTCAAAGGAATGCTCTTAGTCGTGCTGGCGAATATTATCGGTTATGGTCGGCGGCCCACACCTTGATCTCTCTGAAAGATTGTATGGTCCAAGCATCGTCATTAGAATGCGAGCAGAAGTGTTTTGAGAAAGGAAGGTCGATAAAAAGTCCACACTGAACGTCTGATCAGCCGCTCAGACGAATTACAGCGAAGCGACTTGTAGAGACATGTAGTTTAGTACACAGCCAGATGACATACTTGCTGTTACATAAGACTCTCCTCCGCCCTGTCCAGTCATCTCCATGCCCAACTCTCAGTTGACTTCGGCTACTTCAGTTACTTCACTTACTTCAGTACTTCACTTCAGTTACTCTACCGCCTCGCCACTTCACTTCGCCACTTCACTTCGGGACTTCACTTCACCTGCTTCAGTTACTTCACCTGCCCTTGGGACACTTAGCCTCCCTTGGACAGCTACGCATTCTAGATAAGTATATATATAGCTGGCACTTTGCCCCTTTTGTAATAGCTCTCATGCTTTATGAATCACCCTTTGATTACCTCTTAATTCCGAAGCTACCTTGAGTGCAAGACTTCTCAAGGATTAGCTACCCTTGTCTCTCACCTTAGGTAAATAGCAGTTCCGTCTTACGTAATAAGCCATTTGATAACTTGTGCTAGGATCCCAATTACAACGGCGGTACTGTGATACGTATATTACGTAACACCGATTACTGGCCCGCGACACGACTGAAGCCTGCAGGAGTCCGTAGTGTATAGAGAATAAGGAGCAAATTGATAAGATGAACATGTAACAGCTGATACATGATCATCCACTGTTCACTATACTATACAACGAAGCGCACTACCTCACAAGAAGTCTTTAGCCACGACATACGCAACATCAAATGAGAAATCCAAGCCACCCATCATGGATTGGGATGAGATGGTTATAGCTACTATGCAGGTGGGCGCTCCGATGCCCTTCGTCCGAACCTGTGTGGGGCCGCTCACTCCTTGCGGGGATACTATCAGGCCACTCCTACGTATTCCGTCTCGTGCCATTCCTTCCAATCTGCGGCCGTCATTTTAGGTACAGGTGGAAACCTTCCCTTGTTCCCCTTACTGGTGGCTGTCGTGGGAGTCTTGACGTTCTCACCAATAGCTGGGGGCTGTTGTTCCCCACCTTTCGGAGGTTCGCTGTTCGAACCAGCTTTGGCTGGAACTGGTACCTTCCTGTCCTCAGCGAGAGTCTCATCGTCCCCTTGCGTGTCAGGCTTGGACCCTTCAATCTGACCTGTAGCACCGCTAGTTGTAGAGTTGTTGCTCGAGCCTGCTTCAGTGTGCCCATCCCGTCGATCTACAGATTCTGGTAGAGAACTCGGCGACTGTTTCGTTCCGGTGAAACTGCTAGCCCCTTGTGTTCTGTCATCCGAGTTGAAGGACATGTTGATGCGTTGTGGGATGTAACTTCGAGATGATCTGTTCAGAAAGGGCAAGGAGATGTGTGACCAAACCACGATAGTATCCGTGCTTATATCCTCAGGAACACAGGAGAATTATTGGGTACACAAAAAGTTCACAAGATGAGACAGGTGATTCCTTTGTTGTGCAAACGCAGAGCAAGTGGTTCCGGAAAAGAATCCTGAGTCGCAAAAGCAAGCTATGAAACTTGTTCGGCAGATGTAAAAGAACCCAATTGAGACGAGGACTTGCATCGAAAGGACGATAACCTTGGATCGAACGGACTCTCACCTGGATCGAAAGGGCTAGTAAAACTGTAAAAGGCGAGACAGACGAAAATCCTGCACCGAGTGTCAATCATCCTCAATAGTGCAGTCGCCCTCACTCCCACTTTAAACGTTGCTGTCCATTTGATTTCGCTCTTGCGCCTGAGTCGTTTCCACTGGTCTTAGAGCCGCTTTCTGATGCGCACGCGGCACGTTGGCCTCATCGGCTCGATAGCGGGTTTGTGTGCAATTCCTCAGGCAATAATATGCAGTAAAATCATGTTGTCTAGCTGGCTGGAGGACAGGATAGGGAGGCGGCGACTTTGTTTCGCGGTGGTTGCTTCCATGCTGCTCAATAATAGGAAGGTGAGGAGGGCCGAACTCCGAAGACCAGTAGGGCAGCCCCGCGAGATCGGCTCTCGCCCGATAATCGTTATCTCGGGCGCCTTTTCACTCATTTGCGCTTTCTGGGTCAGCCAGCCAGCCAGTCAGCAACCAACAGCCTGAGGAAACATTCATCATCATAGCGAAAGAGATAGTCACCGCCCGATTCTTTACAGGTACATTCAGCTTGAACAACGCATTCCGTGTAGTTACAATACAACACCCTCGTTTTGCAAACCATGTCGACTGAACCCCGTGATAAGCCTGTTTTGGAGGATTCTCGGGATGCCAAGAAGGCAAGAACGGGAGCGAGTGAGGGAAAAGTCAAGCGTGAGTCTTGGTTTATGCGTGCATCATAGCAGATTGCTAATCGTCCGATCCTTATGCTCGGTAGACAAGGTCTGCTTGATGTAGGTGGTTGTCAGAACCCACATCCTATAAGACGCAAGCTCATCGTTTTCTTACTGATTTAGCGTCCACGACGGATGGGGTCTCTCCGACGTTCAAGACGGAAACGCCGTCTTCCACGGTGATACCACCAACATGGACCACATCCGTGACAACCACAACTCTACCACATTGGAGGCTCATGGACTTGCCGTCGGTCTGAAGGAAGGTTTGATGGGTAACTCGGAAGTTGGGTATGTCGATTGCAGCTTCTCGAAGGTATGGGCTTGCTTGGGCTGACGTCAACGTCCGTTTTTCAGACACTTGAACATTGGTGCCGGTAGAATCGTATGGCAGGACATTGTCAAGATTGATCTCTGTGCGTTCCTTCTATTCTTTCCCTCTCTGTTTACACTTACACTGCCTCTCAACAGCAATCAAGAAGAACGAGTTCCACCAGACTGAGAAGATCATCGAATCAATGGAACACGCCAAAGCCAACAACGGCCGACTCCACTTGCTCGGTCTCGTCTCCGACGGTGGTGTTCACTCACACATCGGCCACCTTTTCGCCTTGCTGAAAATGGCAAAGGAACGTGGTGTCCCGAAAGTCTTTGTCCATTTCTTCGGTGATGGTCGAGACACGGCACCCCGATCAGCCATCATTTACGCCAAGCAGTTGCAGGATTTCATCAAGGAGAATGGAGTGGGAGAGCTTGCGACGATTGTAGGACGGTATTATGCCATGGATCGGGATAAGCGATGGGAGCGGGTGAAGATTGCGGTTGATGGCCTTGTCAGCGGTGTTGGCGAGAAATCGGACGACCCGATCAAGACCATCGAGGAAAACTACGCCAAGGATATTACGGACGAGTTTTTGAAGCCTATCATCTGCGGTTCCGAAGAGAGCCGAATTCAGAGTAAGTCTTGCGCAAAGGTTGCCATTTAGATTTGGCAGCTGACGCTCTTCTTGCTGTTAGGCGGAGACACCTTGTTCACCTTCAACTACCGATCCGATCGTGTCCGAGAGATCGTTTCTGTTTTCGGTCTCCCCGATAAGCCTATGGAAGTCACCGTGCCCGAAAACTTGGTAAGTTGCTTCTTGAGCGGTTAGCGCGCGCTGTGTTTCGGGTTTTTTGACGACCTAAATGCATAATGACGCAGCACATCACCACCATGACGCGGTACAACGCCGAATTCCCCTTCCCTATCGCATTCCCTCCTACCAGTATGACCAACGTTTTGGCCGAATGGTTAGCCAAGCAGGGTGTCAAGCAGTGTCACGTCGCCGGTAAGTCTTCACCCCCAGAACAGCCTCGAGAATCAACGACCTGACTAGCGCACCTTTTGTCCCTCTTAGAAACCGAAAAGTACGCCCACGTAACCTTCTTCTTCAATGGAGGTGTGGAAAAGCAGTTCGAGAATGAACACCGAGAAATGATCCCGTCCCCGAAAGTACCGACGTACGACCAGCAACCCGAGATGAGCGCTCAAGGTGTCGCTGACAAGGTTGCTGAGATCGTCAAGGGTGGGGAATACGAGTTTGTCATGTGCAACTTTGCTCCTCCGGACATGGTCAGTCCTGCTGTTTCCCTCATCCTCTTTCGCAGAACTCATTCCTTACGTTGTCGCCTATAGGTTGGTCACACCGGTGACTTCGATGCCGCCGTCAAGGCCATCACTGCCACCGACAAGGCGGTTCGAACGATCTACGACGCGTGTCAGGAAGCAGGCTACGTCCTCGCCATCACCGCCGACCACGGTAACGCCGAACAAATGGTCAACCCGGAAACTGGTGCCCCTCACACAGCTCACACTACCAACCCGGTACCGTTCATCATCTCGGGTGACAAGGGTCAGTTCGATGTCACTGGAGACGAGGGTTGTTTGGCCGACGTTGCGCCAACTTGCTTGGCTATCATGGGCTTGCCTCAACCCGCCGAAATGACTGGCAAGAACTTGGTCAAGAATATCTAGAAAAAGGAACGGATTATAGACGATTGGCCAATGTTGGTCGTTGTAGTCTCTTTCCCAGCGCGGATCGACCAAAAGAAGACAGAACAATGGCGAAGGTATAGAGATTTCGAATAGACGATCCATTCCACTACCTCTGAGCCAACCGAGCGGACTCGACGTATATTCTCACTCAAAATCTGGGAGGAGAGGAAACGTACGGGCGCGCATCTGGTAGGAGTCTCGTCGATTCCATCTTGGCTGACAACATTCCTTGGCAATGACATTAGAATGGTATTTCGAAAAGATCATACATTAAAAATCAACCCTCTACAGACGTCAAAACATGCTGGGGCAGTCTTTCGATCGACGAACTCCCACCGCCCAAACAGTACATCCTAACCGTTCCTATTCACGACGCTTGAAGATTGATTTTACCGACTGGAACATACTTTTAAATTTGGACTCGTGCGCCCCTTTCCTCGCTTCTGGAATGAGAAGCGCCTTTTTGCCGTCGTAACGATACCAGCCTTCGGTCTGCAACGGATATCAGGCGTCTCCATTAACGACAATTCACTATCACGCGCACAAACACATCGCACTTACAAGTTGATTGTTGGGTTCCACTTCATGCGTCATTCGCCCACGAGCGTTCTTGGAAAGATCGGCAATCTGGTGCAAGTCGCCCGTGGACCTGTACGTCTTCAGCTTTTTGGCGAACTGCACGTTCTTGCTCGTCTCTGGCCATTCATCGTATCCTCGGGATTCTGGACAGCAAACGAGATCAGCCGAGTGATTTTGCGTTAGACACGGGAACGGACACGCACCGTATGCTTCTCGCTGCAAGTCTTCCACAATAGGATCTGCCCGACTTCGGAAGTTTGTCAAATCCGACCTCTGCCTTCTCAAATGCGTGGGACGGAAGTCGTCGACTTGGATGATCGGCCGCAGCTCATAGTTTGATTCGTGTCGAAGATGCATTGCGGAACTCGGCCGTCGCAACTCGAAAGTGGATGGCCGTACGATCGTAATAGATTGGCGAAGTCCATCCTGACTTCGTCGTTCGATGTCGACTTTTTGTAGCATTTGCCTCGATGGTGGACGATCTGCTTGGACAGCCTCGAGAGCGAATTTGGCTTCCTCGACGATATCTAATCAAAGGGATGAACCATTAGACAAGGATAAGCACATGCGCCATGCGAGTACTCACGCTCGACATCTTGGACCCCTATCGAGTGTCCATGCGTAAGTGGGCAAGTCAAAGTCAGAGAATTCCTCTCTTGAATGCGATCAGTGACATCGACTTACAAAGAGCAATCCGATCAAGTTTGGCGTCAAGATCTGCCGAAGATGGGGCGTTCCGCAGTTCCGCTATCTCATCTGGAAGAATAGTACATTAGCCACTGGAGCCGGCTGACCTCGATTGGCTGCCCTACCTTTGATTCTCGTCGTCTGCCGAAGGGGTTCCCGATCCCAGCTTTTTTCGCCATCAAAGTGCACGATCTTGTCTGCTGTAGGATTCAGGTCAGCCCCGAATACAATTTGCTTGAACAGCATCTCAAGCGACCTACCTGGTTTTTGATGATATTCCGATTCTAGAGGCTCGTAAGCTTGACCAAGGCCGAGCTGGGACCTGGGGGGCATGTGCATTGTTTCTGAAAATCGATATTCAGGTTAGGTATTTCAGCCGGCTCTTTTACCACAGACCAATACTTACCTCGCGAAGCCGGCCTTCCATAAGCTTCCTCCTTCGAAGTTTGATGTTGAATGTCCAGCAATCGGTCACATCCTTCGCTTACTACTCGAGTATGCCGACGGTGTTGGCTTTCTCGTCGAGATGCCGGCCCTACTTGCCTACCTAAATCGCGCAACAGTTGGTGTTTGTCATCCACCACAACATGACTCTCGCGCAGTCGGATGTTTTCATCGCAGACTTTGTCACCCTGCAATGCCATTGCGGATGCGGCTCGTCGAAGTTCTTGTATTGGCGCTGCCGAAGACGCCATGTTGCGGACTGGTGGAAGATTATGGGATTAGTCGTGAGTCCCGGTAATCGATCAACAGAACATCATTCGCTTACCGTCTTCCTCCTCGAAATGCTGAACAGATGCTGTTTGAGGGTAAAGATCTGGGACAAAGAATAAACAGAGGTAAGCGGCAATCCATATGAGGCAATGAAGCTTGGCTTACCTTTCTTCTGAACCAAGCTTTGCTTTACCTCATCGACACGGTTTCTCTCAATGTCCCGTTGCTCAATCGCTTTCTGTTCGGTCACGACTACACCAGAGACTTCCGGTTCGCGCACGGCAATACCGTTCAAACGCGGCACAATCTTCACAAGAGCCTCTTTCTGCTTTTTCTGCGGAATCTCGGGTTTGGCGTTACTTGCCTCGTTGACGAATTTGGCCCCGGTTTCTGCCTGAAGCGCCTGCGATCGCTTCTGATCTCGTTGTTCCCTCGGGACTTGCTTCTTCTCTCGAGGTTCAACCGGAAGAGATGCTGCAGTCCTTACGAACGGAGGAGTCGACATGTCCATCTCGAACGCACTGTCCAAGGCGTGGTGATGATGCGCCATCTGTGCGGTGATTCGCTGCGAGGGGTTTGGTTGGATCATGGATCGCAACAACGACTTCATAGCTACGTGGGTTCAAGACATCTATCAGTACCTAGCTTTCAACAAGAAAAAACATGCATACTACACATACGAGAGGTCATCTGCCAGTCACCCAACCATTTGCCTTGTACGGTCCGCTCGTGATACACGCTCAACTGCTCGGCGGTGCTGAATTGTTCATCTTCAGTCTCTTCAAAAGGAGTACGGCCTATCAAGATCTCGAAGAATGTGACCTACAACACGGAAAGGTCATCAGCTTTGTCAGATCACTTCTTGCGGAAGAACGGGCGGCACTTACCCCCAAGGCCCAGACATCCGACGCACGCTCATCATGCTTGATACCCTTGGATCGCTGGGGATCAAGGTACTCTGGCGTTCCCCACGATATCTCGCTGTGGAAGAGCTCGTGACAAGAAGCATTGTGACCTGTCAACGTGGTCAAGCCTCCAATAAGGGTGTTGGCCCCGGTGTCAGTCGCATTCACGTCCCACTTCTGGGCAAAGCCAAAGTCAACGAAGATGGGAGTGTTGGTGGAAGAGAGCATGATATTGGAAGGCTTGATATCGTTGTGGGCTGTTTATTGTTGACCAATGTAAGTCAGTCAATCCATTTATCAGGAGTATTGGCTCAACTTACTGATTCCATTTTCGTGCAGATATGCCAATGCGCTTGTCAACTGTTTGAAGTAACCTTTAGCACGCTCTTCGGAGATGCTGACAGGCATGAGCTGCGCCAAAAAGGGCATGATAATCCTGAACAAACACCAAAAGCGATCAGTATCCCATTTCGTATATCTCGCACACCAGAAATTGAACACATACAAGGCATAACTCGGAGTGATGATAAACGAATCAAATCCAATAATGTTGGGATGCGGATCAGCTTTCAAACTTCGAACAATCTTCATCTCGCTCCACAAGGCTCTAACTCGAGCAGCGGTAGTGGCCTGCTTGGACCGATGAACGAGCTTGATGGCGACTTTGGTGGGATGATGTTGCGATGCAACAGCATGTGAGAGAGATGGCTGCGAGCGGGAGACAGTGGATCGATGGAGTGGGTGTGCAGCGGGAGTTCGTGGCTTGCATTGCCAGACGGAACCCCAGTTGCCTGCATGGACACGAGAGTCAATCTTTCGTATAACTCACGTCGGAGATCGCAAAAAAGGCTTACCGAATCCGATCTCCTGGACGAATTTGTACCTATCCGATAGCATCTGATCCGACAACTATCCAACGCAACGCCAAGCATCAGTTCCAACCTTACGAAGTGTATGTGAGGCTGTACGTACGGAAAAGATATCGTTCGAAACGTCGCCACCCGCTTCCCGCTCCTTTCGTCTCATATCCGGAGTCCTCTTTCTATGCGCCTGTTGCGGTGTCAAGTACTGTGCAGGATCCATTACCGCCGCAGAATGCTCGCTGTTGATCGACTTGTCGGCTTGCTTTTCGGGCGTCGCATGCCCTTGCTCTGAATCTCGGACCGCGTCATCAGCGCTCGACCGAGTGGAATCACCATCGTTTGCGCGGACTCGATCCTTTGTAACTCCCGTCAAGGATGATTCGTCGCCTTTGAAACGGCTGTTCCATTCTCGTTGTTCTTCGGCGAGCGAGGTATCACCGGATTGGTCGAGGTTGTACGAGTCGTTCAGCATTTCTTCCTGCGTGCTCTCGTCTGTAGAGCTATCGAGAACCCGGGACTTGCCGTCACCAGCGCCAGCGACTTGATCGGTATAAGCAAACGCTTTTGACGGCGACCACGCATTGACCGCGTCCATGCTGATAGGCTTCAACCCGTTCGTATAAGGCGACAACAATGAATCGACTTGGTTCGGCGTGGATCTTTCGGCATGTCGGGATGGCGTGACGATGTGTTGTCGGGCGTTGGTTTTCTGAGGCGTAACCAACTGGTTTTGGTAACCATTATCGACATTGCCACCGAGTATCGCAAAGGACGACGCAGAGATATCCGCCATCTCATTCTCGGAACTTCCGACGTTACTTCGCATGGATTTGTCCAACGTGAACGGATCCGAGGACGAAACTGAAGCCGCTGGAGATATTTGGCTTTGCGGATCAGACTTGTTGATAACTGCAAGAACCACTGGAGATCGTGCCGCAGTCGAGGAAGCAGCCGAGTCGCCGCCCGGGCTGGGAGAGCGGATGGATGAATGGTCGGAGATTGTGAGAGTCAAATTGACGGTGGAACTCGAATCATTCGGATGTCCGGCGGTAATGACGGCAAGTGCATCGTGCGGCGGGGGAGTACCGTGCTGCGTAGTGTTCATGCCATGGTTTGTCGGTTCGAGAGGGATGTAGGGCGACAAAGAGGTTCGAGACGCTGCGAATGCGGGTTTCAAGTAGACTTGGCTGTGGGAGTCGGCGAGCGTGGAAGATGCTGCCGAGGATGCATACTGGATGTTTTCTGATGCTGCTGGGCGGAAAGAGAAAGTCGGACGAGAATCAGCAATGGTCGCATTTGTCATTACGGAGAACGTCGACATACCATCCTGCGCAACTCGCTTCTCTTTAACGCGCCCATCTCGGCCATCAAAATCACTCTCAAAGCGCCCCTCGGAAACCTGCCTCTTCGGCTCACTTCCCTTGTCCTGCACTCCCGCGACCTTCCTCGCTTTTCCATCTTCGACTCGCAAATTCCAAGCGCTTCGGGATCTAGGAATAGCTTTGATAGGTGGGAACCAACTTGCCGTCCGTCGTTCTTTCTCTTCCCGCTCCTTGCGCTCTTCGTCTCGTTCGTTGGCGGTAGGCGAACCGGAATGGAAGTGGGTGGTAAAGCGTGTTTCTGGCACCGAGTGTATCGGTGCAATGAGTTGTTGCTTGGTAGCCGTGGTGCCAGTACGGGTTGATGGAGATGGCTTGGTGGGCGTGTTGTTGGCATTGCCGCGGATGGTTGAGATAGATGCCTGTTGCTGGTGTTTTGAGACGGTTCGCGTGTCTTGCTGATTGTTGCGAGTGGAAGAGGATAGAAAGGAAATCTTGAGCGGCGCCTTAGTAGGCGTGTTCATGAAGCTTGATGTCTCTTTCTTTGCGTGGATTTCGGCAGGATGAGGAGGCGTCAACTTCAGTCGCAACCGAAGCTTGAATTTCGGACGATTCAAGGTTGGGTGCTGTTCCAACTTGTCCGATGGAGGGGCATTCTCCTTGTCCAGCGTGCTTTGCTGGAGGTGACCTTTTCGAAGAGGCGAGGGGGTTGCCGCTGCAGTGTTGCCGCTGATAATGCGCGGAGAGGACAGCGAGGATGCGGATGATCGCGGACTCTGGGTATATGGCCGTTGGATGATGGTATGATACATTGTTGGACTTGCTGCACGATCATCAGGTATTGGAATCGAAGGCGGGTAGACAAATCTCTCTACTTCGACCGATGCTCGTTGATCCTGTGATCTTTGCTGTTGATGAGTTACGGAAACGACACGGGAATGTTGGTGCTGGGAAGCGGGTATATAGCGTGTTCTGGTACGGGCGGATGGGCTGATGCCAAGTGTTGGAGAGTCGGTGGTTGGTTGCTGCTGACCAGGCTGAGTAGGTCGGACGGGAGACGACATTGTAATGTTGTTGCGCCTATGAAGAGATATGTGATGGCTGATCAGAAACCGGAGAGGAGCGGATTAGCGCGTAGGAGGAGGCTTACCGGGCGTTTTCACTTGCCAATGCAACTCGTGACAGGCGATATCAGGAAACTATTGGCGCTGGAAGAAATGGACTGAGAAGGGACGATGTTGTTGTTGATGAAGAGGCGGGCAAAGTTGAATGCCCGTTGGATACTAATACTCGATCATTCAGTTGTGATGTTGTCTGATCATCTAGGCGTTTCATCTTTTCCATCAAGCAATAACAAAAATGTTCCAATCAAAGGTGTTTGTTGTTGATTGATGGAACGAAGGAAGGTCCTTTGGGGCTCGTCCGACGTGCACTTCTGATCGAGGCTGTTGTTGTTTGACGGGTTGATACTTGCGTACCCTACTTTGATGACTTGAAGCTCCTCCAATTCTCCAATTGTGGTATTTGGCAAGTCAGCTCTTTGACATTTGTCCGTTTGCATCTCCCAAGTGGATGCTACCCGTGTCATCATATGGTCATTCTGTTATCGGTATATAAGCATGATGTGCATATCGGCAAATATATGATATGACAACAAGCCGCTGGTATTTACTGTATTGGTCCCGAAGCCCCCCGCCCCCCTACAAAGAAATTTGCACTGGAAATATGATTCGTGTATCGCCAATGAAGATGTCTGATCCAGTATCTGGTTTGTTCGGCCTCCTGATTTGATGTGCTGACGAAGGCATGATGATGTTGCCTGTAAATGAAAAAAACGCGACCGTTTCCTAGACCACTGCTGTCGCTATCGAGGCGTCATTCATTTACTCTGTGGTTTTGTCGTTCTGAATGAGATGGTGTCGTTTGGTCAAGACTGAAAACTGTCTGTCAACTGTTTGCTTATGGCAAGTTGTCAAGGTGGGCTAATCCGGTAGTAACCTGCTTGACAATCAAGTCTCTCGCTGTCGGTTTGGTGACCCATTCATTCATGCCGCACCTTTTCGAGAAAAGGCAATGAGCCTGGGAAGGGCACTCCAAATGCGAAGCCGTAGACTTACTCGTTCAGGCCACGATCTCGTTGATCCGATCGTCCCAACGCCGTGACAGCGATGATATATGCTGGTTTCCCCTGCTCCTGTGCTTCGATATCGCGCATCTGTACGCTTGCATCGTACCCATTCAATCCAGGCCTGAGAAAGATAGAGCTCGGTTGGTATCCTTGTCTCTCAAGAAATCTGCACGCCAGCAGGCTTACATGTTGATGTCCAGCAAGATGATGGCCGGACGCGGATGGTTCTCCTTGAACAGTTCGACAGCTACCAATCCATCTTCCGCTTGTAATGTTTGCAAACCCTGGGAATTGTGAATTGATAAGTACTTTTGCTCCATCACGACCTAGCGTCACGACTTACCATGCTCTTGACATACTGAACGAGTATTTTGCGGTTCTGTTACACACGTCGTTAGCGGATTGGTATCACGTATACTCTGCGACACCCAAAGCTTACGATATGGTTGTCATCAACGACCATTATATATGGCTTATCCAAAGCAGGAATCACTGCAGCACCAGCTGAACTGAGTGGAGATCGGGTCACCTTGGGTAACGGCACAGCCGTAGGAATCAACGTAAAGTTGGGGTTGAACAACCGGGACATTGCTGGCGTGATAAGCGAGTCTGGCGCGTCCTGTTGTGGCACGGTAATGAGTTTCCGAATGGTGGTAGAAACGATGAAATTTCCGAGATGCAACATGTCAAACTTGTCCGCGATGACTTTCCATTTTTCCCAACCGTGTTCCGGCCCAATAACCCAAACTTCTTTCCCAGCGTATGTTGCAGCGATGGTCTCAATCTGCTGAACAAGTAGATTGCTAGGCACGAGGAGCAGTTGAGCTTTGGACCATTCGGAACAAATTGCCAAGCCAGAAGACGACAAGTTATTTCGTATCGAATTTTCGATGCCGGAATGCGGTTTATATGCGGGAGGCGTCTCATCGGTTGTATAGTGGCAGAAAGTCTCGTGACGCAACATCGTGGGCGTCAACCCGGGTGTAGGCAAAGCACCTTCCGAGGGATTCTTGTGAGATAGTGGGATTTCGATAAGAACCACGGTGCCCTAAAAGTCCGCTCTTCAGTAAGGTGTCACGGTGTCTCGTCACAGAAGCTTACCTTGTCAAGCACCGATGTGACAGCTATTCTACCTCCCATAAGGTGAAGAAGTTCCTGCGCGAGATATAAAGAAAGGCCAGTGCCCCCACTGAATTCATCCTGTAATCAAGTTGACGTGAGCATTGATCATGATTGCACGTATAGAATGCCCGGCGATACCTGTTTTCCCATGGCTTTGAAATAATCCTGTTGCAGGAAACTCTGCGACATTCCAATTCCGTTATCCTCTATTCTGATGGAAACGTTGGTGAAGCCGCTATCTTCTGAACCGGAGAATGTGGACAGTAAATGTGTTACATCGTCGATGGAGACCTTGACATAGCTGCAGGGCATCCGCCTGAAGGACAATGCGTTCATGAATAAAGCCTCGATGATCCTTTTCAAAAGCAACGTAAGTAGACCTTCAAGTTGACAAAAACGATTCAACCAACCTGGTCAAACTCCCGTCGGGATCTTCATACACATCATGGGCCAAATATGGTTTAACTTTGCCGGCCGAACAACGCAGAAACCATCAGTTCATTGTTCCGGAGTATAGCCGAAGATTTAGGGACGTACCAAAGTCGACAATGACATCGACATCCCCCAAGTTGTCTTCATGTCGCCGCATTGCTCGGTTTTGTTGCAAAAGTCGCGGTAACGTAACCTCAAACGACTGGCCCAGAGTCTTGGTTGGTAGCGAGTCGGCTATGACTTGAGCATCGCTAGAGGTATAGTCCATCGCAAGGCTAGAAAAGTAGCCCAAGATGGAGGAGATGTTGCGTTCGAGATGGGTATTCGCGCTTTCGAGATCGTTGAGCAGGTCGACAACCACACTATCCACTTGTCGTCCGTTAGATCCTAGCGGTTCCATAAGTTCCGTACGAAGCAGTGAAGCCGTACTCATGATTTGATGTAACGGTGTTCGTAGTTCACTACGAGGCAGAATTGGATATGGTTTGCTCATCAGTAGCGTTTAGTCAGCCAAGATAAGGCATAGCAAGTCTTACTGAGCCTGTACATTGGAGAATGTGAGTTGTGCCCGCTCGGCTCGTCTGGCATCCCGCATTGACAACGTGTTGACAAGACTCGATAAGATACCGCTGACAAAGGAGGATACATCCTCTGGTCGAGTTGGTACTTCCTCCCACGACAGTAGCAATAGAAGACTGTGTTTACCCTGCTTTACTGGTATTGCTAGTAGACAGTTTGCATCCGGAACGAGATTGCGAAGTATCTGCGGCCGGAGTTCCCCTTGCCTATCATCATTGTGGAACCAGTGATCGTCGCTTTGCAGGGTATGCGAAATGATGGCATCGACTGCAGCAGAAGCTTTCGCACCCTTCATGTTGAAGGGAGAAGATACGCACGATGGTTGCGTATATGCAGCAACCTCTGACCACGATCCTTTTGTATCCCTGTCGATTCGACGTCCAGATTTGCGTCGTGACATGCTAGTTCTGCTGTTTCGCGCGTTCCAAGTCGAGCCGAATTCGGAAGTCGACTCGGATTTCAGGGATGGGGGAGAGACAACGAGCTCGGGAGTGTCGACAGGAGGGATCGATGTGTCGTATCGGGAAAGATCCAGGAGCATGGCATTGGTGTCATCCAGCACTTGACATATGGTGTGAAGAGCCTATGGGAAGGGACGTTTCAGCAGCGGACCGTGGTCGTCGACTCTACACCGGACGAAGAACACTTACATCTTGATATCTACAGGGTACAGATGGCGTGTTGTATGTAAACGTCACAGTCAAGGACGTCATGACAGCGAAACCCCTATTACTTACAGCATAGTTTCCACCTTTTGGCCCATGGGCTGAGGGGTCACAAACGAAGTGAATTGGCTTTTAGAATCCCAATCTATTGATCCGTTGTCATCAAGTACCGGAAACTTGATGGGTAATGACATGTGTGCGGTATTAAAGATCCCCAACTCTTCCGTATTCGACAATTGAAGAGATTTGTTGGTGAATGCGATAGTCACTTGATGCATCCGTGCTTGACGCCGAGCGTGTTGTTCCTCGATTTGCTGGACGATCTGGCCGACGAGTAGATCAGCGATGTTTTTCAGCTGTCGAAGATCCTCGTTCCCGAATTCGTGTGGCACGTCATCCATAAGACAAAGAACGCCAATAATGCTATTCGCAGACGGAGTATCCTGATGAAGATCGATATTCAGAGTTGCACCTAGTCGTCAAATCGAGATATACGTGTAAGCGGCGGTACTATCAAACAATATCGCAAGGACTCTTGCTTGCCTGCGTAGAACTGCGAAAAGAGACGATGGTTAGTGTTGATCGTTATCAGCTTGCAGCTTGGACATCATAGCACATACGTTTACTAGCGTGCCATCTTCTAATGCTTTAGTTCGAAAAGGCTTTAAATCGCGGAAGGAATATTCGCTCAGCAATCACTGATGAGACGCAGGCAGAGGGCGGCAGAGGACAACGTACAGCATCGACATAACGCTCATCCATCGCCATATCAGGTACCGAAAACACTCCGTCGGGACTCTTCAACGTTTGGTGGCATATCCCTTCGTCCTGCTGCATGATGAGGGAATGGGGCTCCTGCGGGTCGAACATTTCCAGCACGTTCTCCTCCTTGACAAGCGTGATGAATGCTCGTTTAACATGGAACAGCTGAAAGAATCGATCAGGTAAACCAGCAAGATCAACCGTCAACCCGTCGAACTGTCACTTACATCCCGCACATAGTTGGTAAAGCGTGAGAGGAACCGCCAATCATTCTTCAAACGAAGTTCAGGAGCTGACAATGTCTTTCTGGAAAGGCAGCGCATTGCTCGAGTCAAGGTGTGCAGATAAAGGACGGATGCACATGCAAAGACTTACCGAATCTCAAGCATTCTGGCTTGATATTGCGTTTCTATTTCCCTGGACCGTTCCGTAGAAGGTGTGTCCATCATCGCGTTGTTACGCTCAATAACGATTCTTTACCTACACTACCGATACTCCTATACACAACGACACGATCGAAGCCAGTGAGACTGAATTCTAGTCGCCCTATCTGGAATGGTGGAAACGAGATAACAAACAGTCAGTGTGTACTGTTTCGTTGAAACGGCATCATTCGAAATGCCGGCTATGCCTACGACTTACGCAGGGGACGATATGGATGACGATCTAGGCAATGCTAGGTGAGGTGACGAGGAGAGGAGCTCGCATGAAGGTGTTGAATCTGATAGTGAAGCTAATAGTGAATGAACCAAGAAAACAGGAAAAGCACGTGTAGCGAACAAGGTTAACAGTGAGTGGAGTGAGTGTTTCGCTGCAGACTGGAAAGCCGAACTTCACTCAAGCTTGTGGTCCCACAACACAGCCAGCAGAACAATAATTGTAACACAACGACGATCGAAATGCCCGAAGCGGGATCGGCCTCCCAGCGAGCTCTCCGGGCAAATCCTCACAAAAAGACACGAACACTCCGGGAAATCGCGGAAGTCGAGAATTCGAGTGAGCTACAGTAGCTATTCGAGGATACGCAAGAAAGAGAGCCGCCGAAAAATATCCAGGCCGCTTCTTAACAGAATAGCTCTTACAAGAAGGCATGTGCCCTAACAAGCTCCCTAACAAAGCTCCCAACAGCCTTTACAGAACGCAGTAGTGCAGTGCTGACTGCGCAGCTGTCACAGAGGTCTTAGCTGATTAGCTGAGGTCTTCCAGCGTCAGGACCGGAAGTAATATTCCTCCGTCAAAACATACTGGCGAATCTAGTGCTCGGAGCTGTGCTCGGTACTATGTTTTGACGCCACTAGGCATCTGGAGTCACATTCGGCACTGCTAGACGAGATTCTGGTATACGCAGAGGCAGAGAACAGTGAGTCACTCAAACGAAGTACATGAGGAATGGTTGCCCAGCATGCTAATAGTACAACAGCTCACCGGCCCTTAGCTCAGCAAGCATCAGCTAAGCCATCCCCGATAGTCTGCGTGAGCGATGGAACAGAAATACCAGAAGGTTCCAAAATTAGGTTCGTTGTTGACGAGAAAACGTTGGATTCCCGAGAGAGTGTGTGGTGAGCCACAAGTTAGTCGCACAGTAGTAAACAGCTTAGTAAAGCCGTTGATAGCGCTGTCTAATAGCTTGCGACCAGATTTCTGGATCACAGTGAGCTCGAACCCGACGTTGCAGCTCTTGCACTCGCTCTGATGCAGCATATCCAGTCATCGTCACTAACCGCTTGTAAGCTATCCATTTGTGACCTTTGAAGGAGCTAATGAAGGATGTTTCCTTTGATGCGACCCGTTTTTGCAGCACCAGCACAGTCCTTGCAGCTAGGCGTCTAGGGCATATATAATACAGGATACCAGCGTGAGTCTTTCCTCCCCTCCATATTGTCATCCTTAGTTAAATCATGGAACGATTCGGTTCGATAAACGCTATACTATCGCAGCTCTCCGATGAAAGTGTGCTCACGAAGTGGCTGGAGCAATACCGAAACACAACTGAGTATCTAGAGTCGGTATATGGTATCGACTTGACTGAGAATGGAAGCGGCAAGGACCGCGATGGCGAACGCGGAAGTAATCAGTCCATCGCCCAAATACTAGAGAGCCTAGTATCTAGTATTTGGCTTGAAGATACCATATCTTTCAAACCTCTTTCGCAAGTGCTGGGCGAAATTTCGTTGTACGCAGAGAACAGTAGGTCGTATCAACAGAGGATGCAATCCTGGCCCAGAATGCTAATTACGCGACGGCTCACAGACCCTCAGCCTAGCAAGCAATCACCCATCGTCTGTAAGATCGATGGCAAAGGGATACCAGAAGGAATCAAAGTCAGGTTCGTTGTTGACGAGAAGCCGTCGGACCCTGATGAGATTGTATGGCAGACTATACAGTGGACAATAGATGGTGTCCGGGTTAACTCGAATATAAACTGGGGTAAGGTGTTAGAGTGGTTGAAGGATCGCGATGGCGAGTGCTGGTCGAAGCTAGTCGAGAAGGAAACGGGCGAGGGGTGCTGGTGGTACTGGGAGAGCTTTAAGGACTACAGCTGTCAGCTGTGGGTCAGCCGTTCATGCGAGAAATATCCCCCAAGAGACCGCTCGGATAATGTCATCCACACGATCGTAGTATCCCCATCGACTGAGGAGACTGGAACCGGAGAGATTCGTTTCGGGAGTTGTTTGCAGCCAAAAGTCCGATGCGAGGATTTTACGACGAAGGTTCACGTCGTAGAGGTCAACTAGTAACTCGTCAGTGCTGTCTACAAAGCGCACAATCCATGGAGAGAACCGCGATTCGATTTTGATTTGAAGGTGTTCAACAAGTCGCTCGGGATGTAAGTTAGTTGATGGCAGAAAGAGTTGTAAACAACTTGATCGCGTTGTCTAGTAGCTCGCGACGAGAGCATCTAGACGAATTTTTTTTTTGTGCTGGCAGCTGACGTTGCACCTTTTGCACCTTGCTTCTAAGTTCTAAAAAGGATAATATATCCAGCCGCTGTCTTTTGCCTCTGAAACCTTCATATCTGCTATGGGCTTTAAAGGAGCAATTGAAAACGTTTCCTTTCAAGTAGATCCCCAGCGGCGCACAATCCTTGCGGCAGGCGTCAATGTGTTTATAAGGCGCGGCATTAGCATGAGTCTCTGCTCTCCTCAGCATTGTGTGCCATACTCAAGGTCAAGTAAAAGCATGCACGAGTTTCGTTCGATAAACGCATTACTATCGAAGAAGCCCTCCAGTTCCTCCGGAAGCCTCGAAGTGTTTCTGTTGTCGGAATATGGTTTCGACTCTACCCTGGGTAGAAGCGACAAGGAGGGCGGGGGTCCGGACGGAAGCCATCCATCTGCCATACACACGTTGGAGAGAGTGTCGTGTCTGGCACTAGTTTGGGCAGCACTATGCGTCGGAAGTCACTCTCTGTGGAACTTCCACACGGAGAATCGGTGTACGAAAAGCACAGTAGGTCACGTCAACGGAGTATGCGTCACCTGTCCAGAAAGCTGATACTGCGAACGTGCAGATGGTGAGCCTAGCGACGCACCGATACTCTGTATGAGCGATGGCAAGGAGATACCAGAAGGTACCAAATTCCGGTTCGTTGTCGACGAAGAAGAACTGAAACGTCAAGAGAACAAATGGCACAGCATTCACTGGACAATAGATGGTGTCCAGGTGGAGTCCAAATTAAACTGGAGCAAGGTGTTACGGTGGGTAAAGGAATTTGACAAGAAGTATTGGTCGAAGCCGGTCAGGCAGATAGCAGGCGAAGGATACTGGTGGTACTGGGAGCGTGTTCGCATTAAAGGTGATTGGGAATTCTTCTGTAGGCTGTGGGTCAGCCGTACGAGCAAGAAATATCCGCCAGCAGGCATCACGGAGCAAATGGTTCACCACATCATAATCTACGCACCTTATTCAGGGGTTACAGTCAGATCACTTCGTTCCGGGCGGCTTTTATCGCCTACTTCGCACCCTCTTTCGCAATGCCTGGACGGGGTCAACGTCGTAGAGCTCAACTAGTCGCTCGCCGCTACGGTCCACGTAATTCGGATTCGGTTGGGAAGGATATAAAGTAGTCGCCCTATTGTAAACAAGTTGAGCGCCCTATCACAGCTTACGACCACGTCGCCAGAGTACGGCAACGCTCTCAGAGAAAGTGCCAATCTATACATGTGCAATGTTTTCCAATTACAGTGACCACTACCCACTCCATACTATCGACTTGTCCCTCTCCACGCGCCCATCTGGCTGAGGACCCTTCTCAACGCCGCCGTATGTGCGGTACAAGGACAAGTGTTTCCGTTGTTTTTTATTCTTCTTCATCCTCCGTTCATTCTCGAGGGTACTTGAGCGCAAGAAAGGGCGGTTATACGTTCAGTGGTTGTATGAGGGTGATGTTATCGCCCTTCAACATCATTCGACCTATTGTACGGAATTGAATCTCAATGTCAGCGAAATGTTCTCGATGTAAGGTTCATCGTTCTACGACTGGCCCGGGTGCGAGTTACGATGCGGCCGATCCTTGCTCATTCGATTCTATGTTTCCGTTCGAAAGCCACAACCTGCCTATCCCACTCTGCGACCTGCAAAGCCTCTTCGCTTCCCATCGAACGATGTATCCCGCAAGATCGGATTGGATCTTCGAGACCAGAATCGAAAAAATGAACTAACGGAGATCACTCACCGAGAGGCCTTCTTGGCTTTGCCGACTTGACATACACTTCCGCTGCATCATCCAACACGACGTTCATGAATTCATCGAAACCCTACACAGCATGAAGCGCGGCATCAGTTAAGCCTCTTGAGAGACGACATCCAGCGGCACAGGCAAGACCGTGTTCGGTGTTTTTTCTTTTGGAGGGGGGGAGAAGAGAGACGTACGATGATCGTTCCCTCGATTCGCATATCTTTCTGGTCGTAGAGCCATATCTGCACCGGTGTTTTCTACGGAGAGAGTGCGGTTGTCAGGGATTGACGGTGTTAATTTCAAGAGGCAGGACCGGCGGAAAAGAGACATGACCGGCGGGTACTCACAGTTTGAAGATGCTTGAAAATGATGTTCTGATTTGTTCATAAGGCCGACGGGTCCGGTATTAATGGTGATATAGCAAGCAGATAAAAAGGGAGAATAGTCATCGAATGCGGATGTTAGTACTCTGAAGGAAACAAGACGGTCTGCCATGACTTACAATGGGCTGTACCATAATCTTTCGGCCGGACATGATGGGCGATTATCTGTCTTTCGTTTTTGGTGGTTGGTGTGTTGGTACGGGGTGGTCACGAATGTGATCTTTTGACAAGGTCCGAAAAAGATGATAGTGGCAAGAACGGCGAGTGATGCAGGATGTACGTTTGTAGTAGGTATGGCCAGACGTTGGAAACCCATTCATTCAATCGTCTACTGATCCAACAACCCAACAACACGAGTGCTTGTGCTTGTGCTTGTCGATCGTTTTAGTCGGAGATGTCAACTATGTCCGTCACACGGCTACACGATTCAGCCCCCGACTGACTGCGGGTGTACACCTCATCACCTACCAGCCAAAGGGTTAGTTAGGCTGATATCTCATCACTCCACCTCGGCTTGTATACCAACCCACCGCCTCAAGCCCGCTTCATCATGCGCCTCCTCTCCACGCTGTCGGCGGTACTCCTCGCCGCCGCGACATCCCTAGCATTCGATCCAACAGCATACGAAAACACTCAAATCCAACGGACGTACGAGCTAGGCGGCGCAGCAACCAACGTTCAGACCGTGTATACCGTTCGTGCGTTGAAGGATAGTCTTGGTGGATACGAACTTGTTTTGAGTTCACCGGAAGAGGATGTGGAGGATGGAACAAACTACTGGGAGGTGATGCAAGGTGGAAAAGTATGGGAGTCGTTGACCGTGCAGAGCTTGTCTGATGGGTAAATACCGGCCACGCTACCCTTTGCAAGCTTGGCAGGCTAACATCCTCTCTTTCGACATGGCTAGCCGTAAGACGGTGACTATTCCTCTGGAACCCGCTCCAGTCGGCGGTCCTATCACATTCACCTTGTCCCAAGTCCTTGTTCACCATTCGCATCCACTCCCAGCTTCCATCGGTCAGGACGACGAGCAGTACTTGATGTTCGAAACCAATCAAACAATGGTAGAGAGCTTGTACAGCACGAGGAAGGAAACGATCAAGTACCGGTATGCTATGCGAACGTGATCTCTCCATCGGCCTTCACCTTATAGCTGATCATACGCGCTTTGATTGTGACAGTTCACCATCCAAGAAGATCATCTCCCATTCCCCAGCGCCCGAGAAGTATATCCAAGTCGGCGCCAACGCTTCTAAGAAGTCTGGCGGGACACTTACTCTCGGACCCTACACCTCGGTACCGCCCACGGTCTCCTTGTCTAGCGCAGGAGTCTTGACACGGGAACCCGGATTCAGCATGTCGCCTCTCAAGATCCACTACCCGTTCGAAGAGCCCGTCAAGACGATTGAAAAGTTGGTCAGGTTGGCTGAAGTTAGTCATTGGGGTGACAACTTGAATGTGGAAGATCATATCCGGCTTGTCAACACTGGTGCTCAGTAAGTCGGCAATTTGATTGAGCGAGCTGTGGAGGGAATGTGGTATTGATACGTAACACTTGACCGTCCGTACAGTCTCAAGGGCCAATTCTCTCGAATCCAGTACCAGATGGCTCGTTTCCGACCGACATTCCCCGCCCAAATCATCCGCAACATCATCTACCCTCTTCCTCCCCACTCGCACTCGGCCTACTACTACGACGTGATCGGAAACATCTCCACCTCCAACTTCCGACCGTCTCACCCTACACGTGGTGGTCCGGCGATACTGGAACTTCGACCGAGGTACCCGATTTTAGGAGGCTGGATGGATGAGTTTACGGTCGGTTGGGATATGAGGTTGGGTGATTGGTTGAGGAGTGTGAAAGGGCACGAGTCGCAAAAGGTGTTGAGGGTACCGTTTATGACGGCCTTGCCGGGAGTCGTGGTGGATCAAGCCGAGTTGGTGATTACCCTTCCTGAAGGAGCGAGGTGAGTAAATAGCCATCTTTCCCCCTGTTTCCGCCTTTCAGTCCACGCTAACGGTTTCTTGTCTCGTAGGGATGTCAATGTAACCGTTCCGTTCCCGGTCGATGCCATCGAGCATTCAACTCACAAGACTTACCTCGACTCGATCGGACGTCCGAGGATCACGATCAAGAAGCGAATGTGTGTCGAAAAGCACGAGCAGGACGTTTATGTATGTCGTCGTCATTACGAGATCCCTCCCTCAGTGCTATAACCCAGTCCCACTGACTGTTTAATCAACTCTCGTGGCTCGATAGGTAACATACACCTACCCCTTTACTGCGCAGTTCCAGAAAGTCTTCACGGTAGGTATTGCGACAGCCGTCATGTTTGCCGCGTTTGCTCTGGCAAAGAGGCTGGATGTACGGATTTCAAAGGTCGCAAAGGTTGTAGGGTAGATGCGTGGCAAAAGAGATGCGAAAACGATAGAGACAACAAAGGAAGCGGTTGTTTTGGATATGATGATATGTATACCTACAATTGAAACTACATCATGGCTCGGGGTCGTTGAACCGGACTTGGGATTTGCGTCATGGGTGAATGGCGACTAGGGCATTGCTGTCGCATCGGCAGACTCTCATTAACCTTTTGACCACCTGCTACCTGTCCTGTCTGCATATAAAGCCGCTAGCAGGATTGGGAAGGTTGCATGAGCATCCAGGCATCCAGGACAAAGAAACCTACATGACGCCAGGGCTTAGGCAAAGAAGAGGGAGAAGTCAGAAGCCAGCCTTCGCCGGCGGCCGATAGGAAGGCTATTCGGGGGCCGGCTATTCCCGACGTTCCAGATGGGCGGAAAGAAAGCCTGGAGGGATTACGCGCGCCAGTAGTTTGTAGGCTAGTAGAGCTGGATCCTCGATCGTTTTCCCTGCTGCGATAGAGACGATTGAATTTGGTCCTTTTCGTTGAGTTCCAAGTTTCCCGGGTATTTTCATCCTTGTTGGTATCTATCTGTCGTGGAATTTAGCATCTAACGGCTTCGTATTACCTGAATTCTTCAACCCGTCACTCTTTTGGCTTTTTCCCCCGAGTCATCCTCGATAACCTCCCGCCAGCTGCACGTCAGTCAGCCTTTACCTAGCACGGAGAAAGGGTGACATGTTCCTGCTCTAGTTGTCTCTTACCGGTATGTTATTCTGAGTCGTTGAATGATGATTTGCCCGATGTCTTTCTATCTTGGCAATCACTGTGAACTAACTTCCACCCTGCGAACCACTGATTGCCTTTAGATTCTCGAAACCGACGCACGGCATTATTTTCGAGGCATACTCTACCTAAACCGCGATCGTCAGGTCTTTGGAGCGAAAAACAATCGAGGATCGACTCGATCCCTTGACCTAAAGCCTAACGACCCGTGACGCCATGCCGAACCCGTCAAATACCAGCACTACCTCGAGCGATGGGTTTCGAAGAACGGTATTACACAGTGTTCCAGAGCGACGGGAAAGCGCTTCCCGGCAGGCCCGTCAGCAAGAGGAAGAAGATGCTGCCGCTGCCGCCATCTCAAACGCTGGAAGCAGTGTGCAGAAATCTGAATTACGGGAAAGTAATACCGAGATGAAACCAAAGTCTACGGCGGATGAACGGCTTGGTTCTGTAGAGGGAGAGAAGCAGGAGATTACTTCGCCACGACGTAGACCGGAGAAGATTAGCGAGAGTCCCGGACCTCCACCGCCAAGAAGGAAAAGCTCGTTCAGTTATGGATACAGGCTGCCTGATGGAAAGCTTAGACCTCCCGAGACGCAAGAAGAGTGGAATGCGTTCTACCAAGAGTGAGTTTCACTGGTCAACGCAGGCTTTGCGTCGTTCCGATGTGAGAACGCTGGCTGACAGTCTTTTGTTTGTAGATACACAACAGGGAACACTGTCACTCACTCGGAAAAGTTTCTGGTATCTGGCAAGGCACCCCTCAATGATACAATGAGCCCGCTGTCGGGATCACCAAAGATGGTAACGGAACCCGTGCTAGCCGAAGAGCCGAAAGTGGACCCAGCAAAGGCAGCAGATGTCGCGTATCGATACAGTGGCTCGAATTTGGCGTCAGCGTTCATCAGCCCTCGACCTTCGACCAGCCGGCAGGGTGGAACATCCTCATCGCGCCTTTCTGGCGATCCGTTGTTTTCAGGTGGATACTCGCGATACCCGCCGCTCGAACACCGCAGCTCACAGGAGCTGCAAGGTCTAACGCCATCCACCGGACAATCCCCATCTGATATGGCTTCACCGGCAGAAACCCCACGAGTTTCAACCCCTGGTACGGGTCGTAATCAGGACCCCGAGATACCTAATATCGATTTTGCGCAATTTTCGAAAAACCGCGCTAGTTATCAGTCAGGCATGAAGGTTTCTTCTAGCCGGCGCGAGGACGAGTTGGATGCAGAGAAGCCTCAAACGTGGGGCTCTGATGCTGCGTATCAGCAGCGGGACCTCGCGAGACTGTTGGGACAGAGTTCGGCAAAGGTGATGAAGAGAATTCCATCGCATTCGATCAACCATTCGGATGCCGAGACAGAGACGGATGATGGAGCAAAGTCTGCAATTTCGGTGGCAACCGTTCAGCAGGGAATGGCAGACTTGTCAGGACTAGGAGGTGATGGAGCAGAATCATCGAAAAAAGATGTTCCGGAAAGGCCGCGCTCTACCGATCTGGAACACGGTTCGGAATCCGACGATTCGCAAAGCGACCAGGTGATACCCGCGGAAGGGGGAACAACTCAGGAAATACCTACATCGCAAGACGATGCTGTGCAGATTATACCGTATCTAGAACCTGAAGACCGGCAGACTACATCGATACCGGAGCCTGAGAGCAGCGTCCTGCCCGAAAGTGAAGCCGAGGCCCCATTCTCACCGGCGTACCGTATTAGCCATCCGCCAACTTTCCGAGCGACGTTGTCGGAATTACAAGAAGAACACTTGGGCGACAGTCCCGCACGTTCGCACGAAAACCCCGCTTCAACACAACCGAGCCCAAAACAAGCTAGTCATCGAAACTTCACCGCGCCGCAGGATCGCTCGGTCAGACGTGTTGATGAATTACGACACGCTAGGCCGAGGTTGGATTCAGAGGTGTCAGAAGACCCGTATCGTATTGACGTCTCTGCTCGAGAGAGGGCGGAAGCTTTGCGCTTGAAAGAAGTCTGGGAACAGAAAGGACATCTGACAGCGCCAAAGCCGTTACCTGGCGATGCCAGACGGAGGGCAAAAGCTATGTGAGTGATTCAACGAGATCAAAGTCGGAAATCGATCCGCATTGAACAGAGTCTTTGTTATGAATAGTTGGAAACTCGGCCTGGATCGGCCTGGAGAAGAAATCCACAGAAGCGCACTGGATCGCTATGTGAGACTAGCCAAAGCTGTAAGTGTGAGGAACAATGCCTCTTCCAAAGCGACACTGATCAAGGTGTTCATGTCTCTACGTAGATTTGCGAGAGTGTAAGTCTCGACTGAGTCTGTCTCAACTAAAGACACCGCTGAACCTGAAAATTTCAAAAGAAAATGGCGATGATCACGATTCTAGGCGATGACTGCCAGATCTGCCCGTCAAAAGTAAGTCGAGATTTCTTCCTCCATTAGCTGATCAAAGCTCATAATCTTGAACGAACATAGGTCGGCGCCGATGTCTTCGAGTCAGAGTATGACCTTAGCTTTTGCACTCATACGGCCCTGTCTCAAGATAAATGCATGACAGTTCCGGATGGCAAGTTCTTCCGCATCCCGTACCCCACAAAGCATTCTTTCTGACATGCCAAATGCGGATCTTTAGCTCGGAAGGACTGGCGTTTTCGCAAACTTGTCAGTTACATTCCCAGAACTCAGCACTCCTCGACGTGGTAACTTACTATATATTCATCTTCAGCCTGGTATCGCGGCCGGGACCATCAGAGCGTACTGTGGTGCACCCTTAAATATGACGTTTGGTCGACATACAGTCACAATAGGTACGCTAGTTTCCGACTTGGCTGCATTGGAACGCCTTTTCATCATATTGTTGCATGGTTTTAGGCTCGCTGTGTGTGGCAGACGATAAACCCAGACCTGATTTCAATGAAGACATTGAACTCGCATTGGTAAGGTGTCAAACTTTGATTCTGTTTTCTGGATACAGCTCACATTGCACCCGTGAGTCCTGCAGCAAGACCTCGCAGCCTGCATTGGAGGGGAGCTCGAGTTGCTATATGTACATGAGGAGCAAAAGTTCCAGCAAATCATGCATGAGAGTAAGTCAATCATCGGTATTGCAACGCTCCGGTGCCGCCTGACCTGAGTCTCGGTCACTCTAGCTTCGGTACAGTTCCTACGGGACTGTTTACAAGTACAGCACATTCCTGACGTTCATCGGAAAAGCAAAGAAGAACCAATCGCGGTCGACGCTCATACTACTGTGGAGATCAAGGGTATTGTGCAAACCGACAAAGCCAAAGGCGACAAAATTAATCTGCAAGTTCACTTCCGAGACTGGCGAGTGAGGTTCCATATCTGATCAGCTTTGCCTCACGTCCGATGTTGCAGTTACGATGAAGTAGGTGTTACCACTTCATCGACGAACAACTTCGGTGCTGATCTTTTTCTCCCTAGACTTGCCGAATCATCGGAGATACGCTAAACGCTACTGCTTGCATCATCATCGACACCACATGTTTTCACGTATTCTATCCCACTTCTGCTGATAAAAACAGTTCCACAGCTAGCATAACCGAACCTACTGGCGGGAGTCGCACGACCGGATCCCGGACCAGTAGCATTTCTTCCCGCAGCAGCCGCATGATGGCAGCCCGAGCCCAAACAGGCAGGGCCGATGAGAAGCGGGCAAGAAACCTACAATATGACGAGATCGACCGGCATCACCCACAAGTCCGCTTCTTGCCTGGAAAGCGTCGAAGGACCGATCAACAAGCAGCGATAGATGCTGCGCATAAAGTAGGAACAGGCGCTCTGGATCGTTCACGCATTGAAGATGGTGAGACTAAAGCAATTGATATGTCGGTGCAGATTCCCATCTTGGGTAGATGGGCTGAGTCAGAAGACGTCCATTTCGATATGAATATCCCGAGCGCAAAGGAAGCGCTGACGGCTTTTATTGCGACGAATCTGCAAGGCCGGCGATACTGGTTCGAGAGAGATGAATCAGAGGTGAGAGGAATCATCCGCGTGGGGTTTTCGCATTCGATGCTAAAGATATGGTGATACAGGATATTGCAGATAGCATCAATGCTATCATGCCTGAGTCGACCTCGACTAGTTTAAGTGAGTAAATTCGTGTCTCAAATATGGTCGTACCACGCTGAGCCTGCAATACTTTCGCTAGGCATGCCAATCTTTGACTATCGTGGACAATGTTCATTCATCTTCATTGCCTGCTGGAATGACCTCTACTATTCCTATGATCAAGGCATCCTGGCCTTTGTGTGAGTGTTTCAATGGTTCTCTTCAACGTATCGTTCTGATGCGGAATTACTTTGCAGTGAGACCATGTGTGGTACACTTATGGCTAGTTCACTGCGAAATCGCTTAAGTGCAGTAGACGAAGCACAGGTAAGCCGCGGGGAGACTTAGAACTACAGAGCTTCCCGCTTACCATTGACACACGTCAAACTTTACAGCGGGCCTTTGCACGAATGGCGAATCACGAACTGAAGACCCCCATGCACCGTTCGTATTTGACTTCCGATGCAATATTGCAACAAAAGCTGACCGCGCGAGTTGACAGAGATGAGCAATTACATTGAAGAAATGCTTTATTTGATCACGGAGAGCAAGGAACAACGCGAACAAGTGCCAGTAGAGGTCCTTCAGGAGTTGGAGAAATATGCCGTCGGCGCACAAACAAGCAGTCGTCGTATGCGACATCTTTTGGACGCAGTAACGAACTACCTAGAGATAGGAGGAGAATATGGCGAAAAGCGAGCTCAAGAAACGGACGAAACAGCCATGAATGTGGATGATCTGCTTACGATCGCCATGGAAGATGCGCGAAAGCGGGAAACCAAAAACAGACATCTCGCTGGAGATACCAGCATGGACGATGTCGAGATGATTGTGGAGATCGTCCCCAGAGAAACCGGTACATGGTTATTGACGAGAGATGTCAATCCGCTGCAAGAGTATGTGCCAGCCATCGCAACTTTTCATAGCAAATACTGATACGTTCTGCCTGTCTCTAGTGCGATACATCAGCTCATTCTGAATGCCTGTCAGGCTACCAAGACCGGTTTTATCTCGCTGATATGCGAGGATGTGTCGAGGAAAGACAGTGTACCTGAGGGGTATGATGCCTCCTTGCCTACTTCAATCATCTCTATCCGGATCACAGACACTGGATCCGGCATGTCGCAAGACTTTGCTGACCACCGGATATATCAACCTTACATTAAGCGGGACCAGAACACGGTAAGTGATCGTCTTCCGCAAAGGTTATTGCTCTCAAAAAATGACGTTATATGTATGTGTTCAGCCGGGTGCCGGTCTCGGTGTTACGCTCGCCCACCGCACGATAGACCTTATGGGGGGGACCTTGGCCTTCCAGTCAAAACTGGGAGTTGGAACCACGGCCATGATTGAGGTTCCGCTCAAGATCAAGAACGAAGATCTTGATTCCGTGATACACGAACGCCACTTCCGCGGAGTGGATTGCAAGATATGCATCTTGGGGTTCGATGAGCATTCGAATCCAGGTGTCCGCAATGCAGGTAACTCCTTGCGGAATCAAATAAAAGCTCTCAGAGTCGAAGTTGGACAAATTTCCGATTCCGACATAATTGTTATCGAAGGTCAATACGATATCAAGGATCGTCTTTCGGAGATCGAACATGCAGCTCAGCATCGTACTTTGCGAATTATCCGCTTGGGACATTCGAACATGTATAACGCGGCCGACCGGGAGAAAACTCTTGGTGGCGAACGCAATCTGCCAGTGGAATGGCTTTTCCGACCTGTTTACCCACGACTTCTTCGACGCATCGCTATGTTACCCATCGATGATACCGGAAAGGCCCTTCTACGCCAGCATGACAATGCTCATAATGAGCGTGATGCTGGTTCCCAGTTGCGATGGCAACAAGAGGTAGAAGGATACAACAAATCCATTGGATCCGGGCCCGCTCAGGATCTCGATGACAATGAATTGCGGCGCATGTCCTTGATGCGTCCTCACTCGCCATCTACGCCTAACCTCCAATCTCGTCGGCCTTCTGATGAGCTGTCAGTCAAAATCAATGCCCGCGATCTAAAAGGTAGGTTGTCCACTTTGATTTCCCGCGGACTCCACGTCTAATCATGCATGCTTTTCCGCGTCATCACCAGTACTCGTCGCTGAAGACGACATGATAAACCGCAAATTACTTTGCGGCAAGTTGGCTAGGATGAAGGTTCAAGCCTTCCAAGCAGAAAACGGCCAGATTGCGATCGATGTTTACAAGCGATGCCATCCGAAGATTGTGTTGATGGACATTGAAATGCCCGTCAAATCGGGATTCGAAGCGTCACAAGGTATCCGGGCGTACGAGAAGGAAGCGAATCTTCCGCCCTGCTTAATTTGGGCAGTCACCGCCAAATCCGACGATGTTTCAGAGATGTATGGCCTGGAAACTTGCGGTATGGACAAATGGTTTACCAAGGTGAGGCAAGACAGTCTCATCCGGATGCTTCCACTTTGACTAATCCTGACATGCCCATAGCCCCTGAAACTTACCAGGCTCGAGGATTTGATCCGGGATAAATTCGATATCTTGGCCGAAACACCAAGTTAATAGATGGATCTTGCATTGTCGAGGAGATGCGCATTTACGACTTCGTCAGTTGGCCGCAAGACCAATCACTGAAATCACCATTCGAGGCCACCACTGTGGACCAGCAGACACTTTCGGCTGAACAAACGTTGTATATTGGGGTTATAAAAGTACATACATGGATAATGATTATACAAGTATCGTTTTCATCGATCTGCCATATTTTCGCCACGCCTCACAACACAGACGAAGACGGGAGTCCCCTGCCAGACGTGGAAGATACTATGGTTTCGCTGCGGACAGGTGGGACACATCCTCCATCATCAAGGCAAGGAGCCATGAAACTAATGAACCGAGGCAAATTTAGCATGAGCAGGGTCAAGCGATGTATTCCGTTATCGATCAATGGTAACTTACATTACCCCATTCCAAGCTTTCACTGTGGTAGCTATCGCGACCGTTAACCATAATAGAACAAGCGTAACGGTAAATATCGTGCCTAGCACTTTGAATGCCGGCGAATCCAACTCAGCACCGAACTGTACAGTTGCGGACGTAAAGACGCCGATAGGAAAAGTGAATCCCCACCAGCCCATGTTGAAGGGAATGTGCTCCCCCCGCTTCCGAATATGGAGGATAGAAGCGATGGCAATGGAGAGCCAAACGAGGCCGAAACCCCAAATAGTGAGTGCGACGCTGAGCACGAGAATTATGCTGAGATACGATTGCAAGATCGCTCAGAACGGGTCTTGGGGTAGCACTCACGGAATGGTTGCCGCATAAACGGCGCTTCCAAAGAATCGAAGCTCTTCACTGCTGTATAGCCCGGTGGGACCACGAGCTGCTCGATTGTGGCATAACGTCCGAACGACCGCGCTGAGCCGCAGAATAGCAAATGCTCCTTGCCCACATGGACCAAGCGGGATGAAGCTAGATACAATCACCGTATTACGCGGTACCTATGGGAAGTTGGGACCGAGTGTAAGCTTAATTTGCGCATATCGTAGATTCTATTCAGGCGCACCTTATACATTGCGAGTCGGTAAAAGTAGAGTGCTTTGATAAGCAAAGTCGGCCCAAACCCGATTCCCCAAAGAATGTAACTACACCCAGTGTCGATAGACGCAAGTCGAAAAGCAAGGCATGTGACTACTCACGATACTATGACAGTAATTATGGCTCTTCGTTCGTCGAGAAACCCTGCAACAATAGCTCCAGATGCACTGCAGACGATATTTGCTATTGGGGGTAAAAGCCAAGCGCCAGTGACATCTTGCGGTTCGTGTGTCTGGCCTGTGAACCTGAACGCGGGATAGAAGTGGAATTGAGTGAGCCAAGTAGTTTTGACCCGGAGTTTCATGAATGCGAGCGGAAGGGCGAGCCGTCGTTGCTACTCACATCGTGAATAACATGCCGATTCCGATAACCACAGAGAATGCGACATCAATCCACCATATACCCCACGTGAACCTCTGCCAACTATTATCCCATCAAGGTGTATATCTCAGATCTAGGTCATTCTTCCAGCGGCACAGAAAAAACCCTCACCCCTTGTTCAGCAGTGAGCTGGTCGGATCGATTGTAAGAAACGCGACCATGTTGACGATTGTCGCAAAACCCATGGGAAAAGTGCCGAGGAAGAGCGATTGTTGTGGGTGGTATAGCATTTTCCAAAATACGGACGGCCAGATAGTGTATCGCAGCCTATATTTTGTTGGAATAAATAAAGAACACAGCTACAGAGTCGGTGTTATTGTGGAACTTGGCGGGTTGTACGTACACCGACATGAGTAGGAAAATCATGAAGAGGACGACATTGAGGAAGAACACGATGGTAGCAATTATTTTCAAGCCGTTGAATTGATAAGGTAGGGTGTACAGTAGAATGCTGAGGATTCCTGTACCCATACTGAGAGACAAAGAAGGAAAAGTTGAGAACCGAAGACGCGTGGTGCACGTCCATGAAACAGACGGATATTCAGTGACTTACTTGACCGAAAACCAACTCGGCGTAAAGTTCAACACTCTCCTACTCGCCTCTGTGACGAATCTCTCTCGCGCTGTTTGTTTCCTCGTAGTGCGTTTTTCGGTATTGTTGTTGGAGTTGGGAGAACCATCCTGACCCCTGCTATGCGAGATGGAGAAGCTCTCTTGCCTAAGTCTTTCGTGTTCGATGAGGGATGGATCGATTTCTTCCAGCCCAGGCGGCTGTTCGAGGCGGAGTGGTTCTGTGATAGATGAGGAAATCGAGGAGCCCATGATTTCCGATTCGAATTGACGGTGAGCAGACACTTTGTGGTCGTTGCGCAAGGATATTTGTATGATGGTTATATCATACCCGTCTTTCATCATTCTGTCATCTGCTGTCTCACCTATTAGTCTATTAGAGTAAGCAACGGAAGCACGCTCCTCGCTCCTCGGTGCCTTTCATATCTAATCAGTTTTATCGAAAACCGGCCGGAAACGCGCAGAAAAGAGCTGTAAATCAGGCTAATAGTGGAGGCGTCGACTAAATATGACTGCAGCAAGGGAAGTTCTTGTCGATTTCATCGAGTGTCGAGTTGATGCACTGCTTGATTGAAGACATATTCACTATACACCGCCGTTCAAGATGATTGTGCGTACGGCGATACCGACAGCTCGAATCATATGCCGTCATGATACCCTACTACTGTCAGCTGGGTCGAGGATCGGATCGTTGCGCGAGAACCGCGTACCCGGACGTCGATGGAATTCCGGTGTCCAGGCCGCATCTGCACTACCGAGTAAAAGTGAGCGGACCGAGCACCGAGAGAAGCAGCAGAAAGCAGATCCATCTCATGCTGGCCAGTTAGCAAAGTTGATTGGAGATTCTATAAAGGTGAGCTCTTCTTGCAGCTCGCCGCACCGATATTTCCGCAATATAGGCTCGTCTAGATTCAGTAGGCTCATATCGTTAGGTTTGGCTTGTCATAGATCACGGGACCGCTCCCAGTTGCTCGATACATGCAATTCTGTCTAGGACATCCAACACAGGGATACTACACGCGGAAACGAGGCGGTGCTCCTCCTGCTGCTGCTACCGGGTTTGACAAGGAATCGACGCAGGTCCCCGCCGTCGATGAAACGACAAGCAAGGTTCTGAAACAGGTGGAGAATGACGTCTTTGGGCGGAAAGGAGATTTCATTACTAGCCCTGAAATCAGTCAAATGTTCGGCGAGGTGGGTTTGTCTGTTTTCTCGTGTACCGGGTTTCGCTCGTTTCGTTCGTTACTGTTCTGGCTAGTTGGCTAATCCTCTACCTTGACCATCGTTCCAGTTGATTGGCGTGTGGTTCCTGTCGCAATGGGCAGCTCAAGGCCAGCCAAAGAAAGTCAGAATAGTAGAGCTTGGACCGGGTAGAGGGACGCTACTTGACGACATACTCCGCGTGAGTGTCCAAACACGGCCATGATTCACTCTTCAATGTTTGTGCTCATCTGTTTGCCATTTCTAGACATTTCGTGCCGTCCCGTCCTTTCCTATCACTTCGATCAAGTCGGTTGATCTTGTTGAGACTTCCGAACCACTGCGCGTGCAGCAGCGGGAAAAAATCCAAACGAGGATAAATACGTTTGGAGGACACGGCAGCGCGGTCAAGTTGAACTTTTGGAACTGGATAGGAGAGGTACCTATTGGTAGGTCGTCAGGTTTCGGCGTCTTCAGACTGTTTGGTTGCCGACTCGTTTTCACAGAGAAGGATACTTTTACGATGGTGCTTGCACATGAGTTCTTTGATGCCTTGCCAATCAACGTTTTCCAGGTGAGTAGAACAGGTAGCCTACCTGTACTTTGTCCTCATGTCTTATCATCGTTCGTAGCGTACGGAAGAAGGTTGGAGAGAAGTGTGCGTCAACTTTGATCCCGAGTGGACGTCGTCCTCCTCCGTCAGCTCCCGTCCACGGACTCCCGCCGACCAAGCAGCCTCCACGCCAGCAACTCAAGCAAATTCCGGACTAACGCTTGCAGTTTCCCGTGAACCGACGACAATGTCCCAAGTGCTTCCTGCGACCTCTGACCGGTTTGCGAGCGTACCTGTTGGCGGTCGAGTAGAGATCAGCAAGGATTCGTTCGAGACGATGCGAATGGTCGGGCAGCTTATTAGCGCGGCAAACGATGAGGATGTTTCAGCGAACAAGTCTGGAGGTGTCGGTGGGGCCGGTTTGGTGATCGATTATGGTACAGATGGCTTTTCGAGCAACAGTTTCAGAGTACGTTCTGCGCTATGTGATCTCTCCATAGGCACTCTGCTCAGCTGATATCCGGCTTCCATTCTAGGCTTTCCGGCGGCACGAAATCGTTCACGTATTCGATGATCCGGGGTCGGCGGATTTAACAGCGAATGTCGATTTCGCGTACATGAAGGAGGCTCTTGATAGTGCTGGTATGTCCTGCGTACTTACTCGTGATATGCATTTCAGTCTACATATCTCACCTGATTACCAACACATCGCTCTTTGGTAGCAACTCCCCATGGACCGATCAATCAGCGGACGTTCTTGACCTCTCTTGGCCTTGCGCCTCGACTCGACAAGCTGCTGCAGTCCGCTCAAACGAAGGAGAGGAAATTAGACATTGCGAACGCAGCACGCCGACTCGTCGATGAGAACGGGATGGGCGGAGAATATCAGTTTCTAGGGATCACGCCAAGGAAGACTGTACCTGACGACCAATCAAAGCAGCTGACACCGGTGTATCCATTTGAGACGGGGAATCCGTAGCAACGAGATGAGATGAATGAGATGGGATGACATATCCACATTATACACTACCTATCTACATTTGTCGACCATGCTAATATGCTGAATGCCGCTTACGGCACCTTTTCCACTGGTTCTTACAACAATTCTATTGAGCATTCCTGACGATTGGCGGAAAGCAATCTACGTCGAGTCCAGAAACCCAAATGACAGAGAAATCAAATACTGAGATACAGCTAATGTGAACAGGGCACGATCACCCAAGAGTCCAAAATGTTCTGGGTGGAGCTTCACAGCGTTTACGCTCGTAGACCGGCAGACGGTGAGGTAGGATCGTCAATCAACGATCGTATCCTCGAGGTCACAGCAACCGGATACATCCTACGTCATCATCAACGGGGTAAGTATCGAATGCCAATGTTAACGAGAAGAGAGTGCTTACCTCGCCTCCAAACGGTCACACAAAGCAGAGGCAACCGATCGGTTACCCGCCTGGAGTTCAGCGCGAATCATGGCCCCACTGTAAAGGAAAGGGTTAGCATTGGATGAGCCATCTAGGTAGAAATCAACGCACTAGGTAGAAGGTTCACGGAACACGATATCTGTATGAGCAGTGGTGACCGGCTTGGCCTGACCTGATGAGGTGAGTAGTGCAGGATGGTTATTGGGTGCAGCAACGCCTGTTGGGGCAATATAAGTAAAACGTCCTCGCAAACGTCACACGACGCATCACCTACCCATTACAGCATCCTGCATGCTCTCGAAGATCTCTCGACTCTTTTCCAGCTTATCAACAGCCGCATAACCTCGAATAAGCATGTTGTTGATATACGCAGTAGGCCTGATGTGCTGCTGTCGCATTCGGGTAACGTATTCTTCCATTCGATCCGCCATTTTGGCAGAAGCCAAAACGTTGAGGATGGCCTCCCAACATACGGGTTCAATGTCTTTTGACCGTGTTGATGGATGTAAAGGGATTGACTCGAAGATTTCGATAGCCTTTTCAGGCTGTCCAGCGACGTTACCGTAGGCGTGAATGAGTGATGCCCAATGGGTTCCTTGAACATCGACTCGACGATCTTTGCACAAGTTGTCAAACACCTTTTGCATGGCGTCCAGGTCGATCGGTTGAAGAGTTCCGTAAGCATCGAGAAGAAGTTTGTAAGTATGCGCAGAAGGCGAGACGTTTGCCTGAATCATCTGGTTGTAATAGTGCAACACGAGTTCTCGAGATGGCTGTGTTTGCAGATGCATTTGCATCATCGTGCTAAAAGAGGAAGAATGAGTTATGAAATATGGAATATACACAAAGGGCATAGCTGCTTACTTGTAAGGTGGGACTCTGGGCTTAAAGTTGGGCATGTTTTGCATCTCTTGGAACAATGTCGTCGCAGACTCGACGTCTCCGACACGTACGCATGCGTTCTGAAAAGCAACAGTCAGCTAGATGAATAGCGATGGTGTGATGCGCACGACTTACAATGACCGCTCCGTACGTAACCGACGATGGACGCAAACCTTCCGCCTTCATCTTCTGGAAAAATCCGAGTGCCGTTTCCGCCTTTCTCGCCTTGGACAGCTTCGAGATGATGGTATTGTAAAGGTATAGATGCGGCTTGACACCGTACCGTTGCGACTCGTCCCACAACTCGCGAGCAACCGAAGCATCGTCCGTGGTATCCTTTGTGCTGCTAATCATGGTGGCGTAAGCGTCGGCGGAAGGCGCGACACCTTGCTCGATGACTCGTGCACGATGCATACCGGCCTGCTCGAGATGTCCGAGATGACAAGCAGCGATAAGCATCAAATCCTCGACCTGGATCCATGCTGGGAGTTGACGCTCAGCGGGAAGCAAGGTGACAATGATTTCGTGAGCCAAGCTGTATAACTCTCGGACCTTGGCCTCTTCGCCCATTCGAGCGAGCGCTTGAAGGAGTCGGCCAATGACAAATGGATCGGGAACAACGCCCTTGTCAAGTCCTTGCTTGAGCGCTGAGTATGCTGCGAGCGGCGTCGAGGTTGCCTTGGCACCAAAGTGACTGTCCACGATGGAGGATAGTTTCCGGTCAAGACGGTAAGTAGGCGCGGCAGAGGTGGGTGCAGTCGAAGTTTCCGAAGGGGCAGCAAATGTTTCCGAGCCAGGTTCAGAGAGGATCGGTGAACCGGTAGGGGGTGCAGCTGAAGACAAAAGCGGCGCCATGGCCTCCTTTCCAAACGCATTGACCAAGATAGATTCTGCTTGTTCGTGTCCCTTTCGCAAGGCCAAGGCGTTCATCAATCGTTCCACTTGCGGCGTGGAGATAGCGACATGGGCGGATGCGAGATCCGCGACGAATCGCTCAAGCGCGCCATCGTATTCACGTGCGTCCTCGCCTTGCAAAGTTTCGGCTTCTACGGCAGCAGCGGGTACTTCAAAGATCTTGATCGACATCGCAATACGTTCGGGAGTCCACGTCGACGCGGTACCGGACGAGACGTATTGCCGAACGAGACCAAGGGCGTCCTTGGTAGAAGGGAGACATCCGTATCGCTCAAACATGGCAGTGATCTCGACTGCCTCGTCGTAATCCTTGACAGAAGCAAAGACCTGACTCCTTGCCTCTCTGACCGCCTCAACAGCCAGCGGTGTGATGTTTCGTGCCCGGGAAGGTTGATCGAAAAAGGAAAGAACGTAGATGATGTCTTGCGGCGCGTTGGCTTCCGCACACGCCTGCACGAGCGCAGATAGTGGTGCTGGTCCGTACATTTCCATATGACTGCTTTGCCTCACCTCTGGTGTATCAAATGCATGAAGAAGTCCGAGGGCAGTGGCGACTGGGTACGACTGGGTGCATGTGGCGAGAAGAAGTAGCGTTCGTGCGATTGTTGCCGAAAGCGCAGCTGTCTCGCCATTGAGTATCACGAAGGCATCGACATCCTCGTTCTCGGTCTGGCGTGGCAACAACGCAACCGCCTTGTCCAACACCTCGAAATTACCAGTCGCGAGAGCGTCATTCAAGAGGTACTGAGTACATTGCGCAACAGCACGTGTTCGTTCGTCATGAGACAAACCAGTCGCAAATAGACCTTCTCCACTTGCCAACTCCTGAGTAAGCTGAACAGCGCTGGACCTATCACCAGCAGCAATCATCGCGAAGACAGCTCGCGTGATCAAAACCTTGGTAAAGGGCGGCAACGAACCCGCTTCCGACTGTGCGCCCGCGTTTTGCTGTTCCGCGACCTGCGTGAGCAAGGCCATGGCCGCTTCCGAATCCCCAGCGCCGATATACGCCTGAATGACCTCTGCAAAGAGCCCAATGACCGTCCGTTCTGCCGCCAGTGCGTCCCTTTCGTTTTGTTCCGCCTGTCGACCGTCGCTGATCAGTCCACGGCGTTCCTGCGCCAAGAACTCGGCAAGAACTTCTGCTACGCCAGAGGTTTCTTTAGCGTTGGCGTACGCTTGGATGAGCAGGGTGTACATCCTTGTTGCTACTGTTGGCCGCGAGTGATTTGACGACTCGGCTTCACCTTCCGCGGCAGTGATAGTGGCAGCAGAATCAGTAGCGGTGGCATTGGCGTTGGCGGAATCGGATTGTTGCTTGACGGCAGCCTTGTAAGCACTCTCGTGATGGCTCCATACCTCGATCGCCGCTGCAACATCCCCTCGCCTCGCCGCGGCCTCCAACAACGCAATATACGTCCTCACCCTAAGCGACCGGTGCCGATTATAAACAACGGCAGAACGGAAAAGCTTGATGGCAGAGGCGTAGTTGTTTTCCTTTGCGAGTGCCGCGAGTTCTTCCTCCTGTGCCTTGAGCGCACTGGACCGACGATTAAGGGATATATGTGCCCCGTAACCGATTTGTGGTAATGCGAAAAGTCGTTGCCGCTCCCACTCGATCCACCTACGTCGTTTCTGCACCCGTTTCACAGCCTCGGCGATCTCTGCGTCCCGTTCTAGGAGGGCGCCGATAACGATACTATAAGTCGCAAGGTTGGGAAGAACATCACGTTCCAGCATCTCGTTGTACGTTGTCAAAACGGACGTGATCGGTCCTCCTGGTTGTCGGATCGCAGCGAGGGCCGTCAAGACTGCCGTATACCCTCGCGCGGAAAAGTACGGTGGTTCCGAGTCTGGCGTGGCAGCATCTTGACGTCCCTGATTTCGGTACGCGTTACATATCGCCAACACACGGTCCGCTGATTCTCCGCGTTTCAAGGCAGCGTAGATGGAATCCGTAAACTCGGAATCACGTTGGACGAGTTCGCCACGCATTTGTTTTTCGAGGCCGTCGTCGCGGGAAGAGTCTTGCTGCGCGGAAGCGGGAGCTTGAGCGTCCAGGTTAGATTCGGTGGCAGCGGTGGTGATGGGATCCGTAAAGGGTGAGGTGGTGGATGTGGATGTTGAGTGACGTCGTACGGATGCGATTCCACGGTGACGAGGAAGTTGGAGAGAAAGATCGTCATGTGCTGTTCCTATTCTTCTCTTACTCGCATTTGGAATCGCGTTCGTACTGCTGGCGGCGGCGGTAGTAGCGGCACTGGGGGCAGAGGAAGAAGTGGTGATCAATCGAACAGCAACTCCAGCTGTCCCGGGAACATCCAATGCCTTCCCTTTTCCTGCGCTGGACGTAGCAGGACGAAGACCAACAACGTTCCACACCCTTGGTTTCCTCAACCGATGTGTCGAGCCGGTGTTTGATGTGGAAGCAGGAGGTGTCGTAAAGTCGGAATCGATGAATGCTTGTCCATCATCTTCCGACTCTGCAAGACCCAGCGAAGGCGAGGCGGCACGCGAGCTCGGATGGGAGATGGAGAGCCTGGCGGAGAGTGTAGAGAGCGATTGAACGGGTGTTTCTGGTATCGAGACGATCGTGAGGTTGCTTGATGTCGCTGTTGAAGGAGAACATTGGAACGCTGAACCGTGTGCACGAGAGGTAAGTTGTTGTCGTTCCGAGATGTCGACAACGCCTAACAACGGCCTTGCGTTCTTTAACGCGTCTAACCTTTCCCCTCCACCAACAACAAGCGTCGCATCGTCTAGTGTTAGACGTCGGTCAGTTTCCCTACGTTGGTTGAATTGAATACCGGCGGACGTGGAATGTGTAGCAAAGACACGAGTGTACGTTGCATATCCGTTTGCTGACCCTGCACCTGGTCCAGCACCTCCAGACGACCCGGCATTCGGTCCATTACCGGAATTCGAACCGGAGGATGATGATGAATGTGCACCGCCATCGTTTCCTGTTCCTGCTGGTCTATCGGCACTCCTTACAGCAAGTGATTTCGGTGCATAAGAAGCTTGCAAGTGCGCATTTGAGGAAAAGGCGTTTGGTGCGAGGCCCGAGGCGGTGGATGTTGGTGTGCTGCTTGCGGACGAGGCGGAAGGAAGGACTCCAAGTCGGAGGAACGGACGGAGGTGGGTTCTACAGGGGACGGCGATGAGCATACAACGCAACAAGTGGATACAGGGGTACGTACGCTGCCTTTATTAACATTTTGGTCAAAAGACCATCTACATGGATTAAGCAAATAGTTTCAGCGGCGGTCGTTTCATGTGAAGGTGCGATTCGATGGGTTTATAGAAAATAAGTTCAAAGCTGAGATTTCGGGAAGTTTTGGTTCCGCTCCGTGCGTAGTGATCGAGATGGTGCGAGTCGTTCCGGCAAGGCAACTCTCGCCCAAGAGTTGCCTGTCAGACGTGTATACGTGTATGTAGCGTAGAGCGTAGACGGCCGAGATTAGATAGCGACCAAGTCCAAGGGCGTTCACAACCGTTCGACAAATAGGACAGTTCAGTACGTCCTGGAGTCACATCATAGAAGACTTGCACTATCCCATACTGGGACATCCGTCTGACACTACAAATAACTGTCGAACGGGTTCCGAAGAAGACTCGAGTACAACCTCATAGACTGGAACGAAGGCACTTTTCTTGCCCTTCTCTTCGTCACCGCTCTACCAACACACCTTAGGATAACCACGTACGTCTCATAGTATCTCATAGGGGATTGAAATGTAGAGGGCACCAGACTCAGGCAGCTGGTCTTGGGCATGTCTTCTCCTTCGATTTGGCTGACGTGAACACATTGTGACTAAAGGCGAAAAGGGGTAACAGTGAGAATCTACTTCATTGCTCAAGAAAAGAACACACCTACCAGAGACTACAGTAGTACACCTTATCCGCGGAACGGAATGGGTGTCCAAAATTCAACCTGGATTTAGTTGAGATACTGCGAAGAGCGGGAAGCAACCAGCGTGATTGACATGCAGAATGAACACTTGTTCAAGATATATCGAAAAGCACGGAAACTACATACCCTACTTTGGCTCTCAATTCATCACTCAAAGCAAGATATGCTTTCTGATCAAGCTGCGTGATAGCATGATATCCGAGCTCGAGGGAAGGAATCTAAGCAAGAGGGATTGGTCGTTCTTCCTCTTGCTTCACTGCGGCGCCGTATTCGATTTCACTGTCAGCGTCATCTTTTACCTTAAAGCTCTCCGCTTTGATTTCATCCTCCTCCGTCTTGATTGTCGTAGCTCCTCTGCCGGAAGCCGACGTGTCAAATGAGCCAGACTCGCGCTTCACTCTGTCATCAGAGGCGTTGTCTCTAGAGTTCGAAGGGGCACCCTGCTCGGTCTGTTGAGTTGTAAAGCTTGCTGTACCCGGCATAGTCTGACTTTAGTGGACTTCAGCAGTGGAGTAAGCCGTCGATGTCAGAGTATCAATCAATATAGCGAGACTCGAACTCACGAGGATTTGTAGTGAGAATCGATGCTTGCGTGTGTGCATTATAAAGTGGTCTGATCAACCGCCAGACTACTCACTTATGTACCCGCAGCCAGTGCCGGTATCCAGCTTGGTTACCTTTTTGAGCTGTGCGTTTCCTTTGAGATTAACTCCTTCATTCATCCCTCGATTTCAATGACGCCATACTAACCTCGTATGTGTCAACAGCTCAAAGGAAGTATAGTTTTATGACGATGGGCTGGTTCATGTCGTTCACCTCCCTGTCGTTTCATAGCTCGCCCAATCATACAGCCGCGGGCTGCTCTATGGGTCTGGAAGAAGAAGCACATACCGCAATCAGTCGCTCCTTGTAAATTCGTCGCATGACTCGCATCGTACGACTGAGTCAACTAAATATCTTCGGATTTCTCCTGAGCTGCTTACTCCCAGCAAATATTTCCTCAGACCGTGATGACAAGTGTACATTCTTACTAGATGTGCGCAGCACGGGTTGACCTACTTCTAGGACCGCTTTCCCACTGCTTGAGCAAGAAAGACGGTCTATTTGATTCACGACCAAGGAGCCCAACCTTCACAGTTCATACACACCTCTGAGTCGCAAGATGTTGAAATTAACTCCTGTCGCCAAACTTACGGCCCTACAACGAGTCAGAATGAGGAGGCGCGCGCGCATGTAGGTATATCGACATATCCTTCTCAGACAACAACCCTATGATGCAATGTGTTGCGGTTTTGGTGGAGAGAGATGAAACCCGTGGTAGTAGGACACGCACAGATAGTCATTAGTCCACGCCGAGCGAGTGTATAGTGGACATTATCTGCCCACCTCGCACGACGGCATGATGAAGATTGCATGATCTACTTGCTGGCTGCCCTGTGGCAGCTCCTGTGGCCAAGAAACGCGACTGTCATGTGATTTCCTCGCTCTCCGGCGGCCGGCCCGCAGGCTCCGTGGGGAGAGCCACTACTGTTACTGGCCTATACTAGTCGCTCTTCTTGGCCATTTCTATTTGGCAAGTTGCTAGACAGATAAGCACAGTCTTCCCTAGTTGGACGACCACAACGGCACGAAACACAGGGTACGAAAGCAATGAGTGCTCTCGATCGCTCACAGTCGGACGTGGAAACGCAGGCACTCCGTGTACACGCGCAAACAGCACCATTAACGCAGGACGACCATGAGCTGCTCGATTTTGACGTTGGACTGCCCGAAGGGGAGGATGAGCTTCGAGATGTCGAGAACGAAGAGAGCTATCGGAATGGAGAGGAGAGTGGTGAAGGGAGAGGACAGAACGGGACTGCTGATAACGAGTTTCCGGCACCGCCGCTTCCTCCACCGACAATAACAACATCCGATACGAAAACGTCACCTCTACCGCAACCACCTCGAATGGCAGAAATCCCTCGCCTTGGCAATCACCAACATACACTCTCGTCGGCTTTTGAAAACACTTCTCCTTCACCTATTGTCGCGGGACCGACACTGACTTCCGAACCCGCTCGGTACGATTCACTCCCTTCAGCAGGAGGTGAAGGTGTCACCACTCTCTCCCTCGCGTCAGCAGCACCTCCACCACATGGCTCAGGAGATTATCAACAGCATGATGGAATGGAGTCGAACGGCATCGGGATGGACGATCCGGCAGCGGCAGCAATGAGGTACAAGGACATGAGTCTTCTCCCTACGCGGAGACAGAATGTCGCTTGTGATGCTTGTCGGGCACGGAAAGTCAAGTGTGTGAGAATGCCGATGGCGGAGAAGGTGAGTAGTAGAGCAATTCGACTGTGTAGGCGTGGAGCTGACTTCGTTGATATTACGCTGCAGTGCGAACATTGTAGATCAAAAGGGACACCCTGCACGTACGTCGTATCTTGTATTTTTCGCGAAATGACAACGCAATTGACGTCCTCACTTTCTACAACAGATCAATATACGTCACGCAGGTCACTTCCTCGCGCAAAGGTCGGACGGGGAAAGAACCTTCATTCGGCGCCAGTACGACCGGGTTCAGTTTAGGAACAGGAATACCGATGAGCGGGTCGGGAATTGTCCGAGGTGCAAGCGGCGGGCTGACGTTGGCGGATATGAATGGTCTTGGTGGTGGCATGGACACAATTAGGGCAGGTCATGTCGATGACGTGGAGCATACGGGGAACGGCGACTGGTTTCGTGCCAACAAGCGTGCGCGGATGACGTGAGTTGATGCGGGCGGTGAGGTTTCGAAGAGCCTTAGCTGACGTCTTTTTGTTTTTGTAGACGGGACAGGGAAGAAGCACAATCTTCTCCTTCAAACGCCGCCACATCGGGATTCGACCTTTCCAACTTGTTGCTCTACATGTTCTCGCCGACGCCTGTGAGACATGCTTATTTCGGATACACGGATCGCGTTTACAATATCCATGAAGAAGGTTGGCCATTGGCGTCGACGTTTGAAGGAGCGCCGAGCAAGGCGCATTTGAAATTACTAGCCGAGGGTTTGCGTATGGAGTAAGTTGCGGTGCCATATCGTTTTGCGAACACTGCTGACGAGAATGACGCACGTGGCCAGCCTCGCGACAGATTTAATAGAAACGTATTTTCAGATATGCCATATCCGAAGTCCGCTTCTCGACCCAGACAACTTCCGCCGACGATTTACAAACCCAAGTAATCCAGAAGGCCCACCACCACCGCCGATCATTGCAGTTATTCTCGCATGGGGCGCCAAGTTTTCCGAACACCCACTCATCGTTGCGGATCGACAGGCATGTTCTGCGGATTTACCGGGCGGGAGGCAGCGGAGTCGGTTGGCGCAGATGATGGCATGTCGTGCGCAAGAGGTCTTGGAGACGCATAAAGTGTTTAGGGTACCTTCGTTGGAGAATCTGCAGGCGGCGTTGATGATGGTCCCGCTCGTCGGTCGTGAGTCTTGCCCTTTCGGATATCTTCTGCAGTAGAAGTACTAACCGACGATTTGCTTTGCAGCCGGACAGTATCGGTTTTGGCATTGCGTGAGCGTGGAGCTGTGTTTAGCGCTCGGGTACAACAATCGGACGGTCGTTACGAAGCAGATCCCAGCAAAGGAACGCGGGCCGGCTGGGTTTGCGTTTTGGTTGACGTTTTGGCATGACGCTTGTGCGCCGGCGCTGGCAAGGGATCAGCCGCGGATGTGAGTTTTTGTTTTTGCTTGGTGGGGCGATGGCAATGGGCTGATAAGGTTTGGTGTTCGTATAGGCACGATGACGATCATGATTTGGAAGTGTCGCAGTTCTACGAGAGTAATGTGAATAGCAATCCCATTGGAGGTTTAACACAGGTTCGTGTTTGGTGTTCGCCGTGTTGGCTCTATCACTGACCTACCGCCTTGTCGCTTTTCTCTCTTCAGCTACAAGTAAGTCATTCGTCTGCTCACCTTACCCACCACGGAATCTAACACAGTATACCTCTCTAGCAATGGCATTCCTCCATCACCGCCCTCTCCCGCGCATGCCGAGTATTCGCACGAGGTCTCTACCTCCCGAAATGCGAACGACTAGGTGTCCCCATGTCGACGATCAAAGTGATTGTGGATTCCTTGCAGTCCTGGCGAACAGAGTTTTTGGTCAAGGTTGGTGTGCCGACGGTATGGCCCGAGTCGTGGGATTTCGTTGCGGCTGTTACTGCTTGTAGGTAGTCTCATCCTATACCCACGCACCATGACCTCTTGCTGACTCTGATGGGGGAATGACAGGTTCAAGCGATTTGACATACCACGTATTATGGGTCGTCCTCGCCACCACCCTCGACGAATCAGGAATCTACGAACTGCGGCAGATCGAACGTGGGGATGCGTTTGGTAGCACGATCGAGTTGCACCAGATGCGTGTCGAGGCCGAGGCGATGAGGCAGAAGATTAATGATGAGGCTTTACATGGTGCTTTGAGGATATCGGCGCTGGTACGTCTTTTGGGGAGAGGGGACTTTTGCGAGTTTTGGCGTGTGCGAGAGCTGATTGGTTGATGCGCGCGGGGTTGTGTAGGCGTCGGTTCTGACAGCGAATAGTTACCTACGACTAGATCCGTAAGTTTTACAGGAGCCCGCGTGTTGTTGAGCACCCTCACAGTAACTGATCGTGACTGTGCAGAAACGTCCTCTTCCACGCGATCCGTGAAGGCGGCCGCTACCTGGCGAAACTCGGTCGTAAAGAAGTCCAAGCGTGTATCGCGGGCTTGAGACAGTGTGGGATATCGTTTGAAGAGGCGTTTGATGATGTGGATGAGTTGCAGAGGATTGTGGAGGAACGACAGCAGGGACGTCAGTCGGCGCAGCAGCAGTCGCAGTTGCAGCAACCACATCAGTTGCAGGCACAGCAGTCGCAACAGCAGCAGCAAGGGATGATGGTGGTTCATCATAATCATAGCCACCAACAGCATCAGCAACATGATCCGTCGCTTATTAGTAACAGCAGCAACGGGGGTGGGGGTGGTCACGCTGGTGGGAGACAATCACCGACGATGAGTCATCGAAGTAGTATGCCGGGTAACATGTCCGCCAGCCCGAACGGGTATAGTTTATCAGGAATGTCGAATCCGCCTCCTAGCGTGAGTCCCTGAGTCCCGGAGTGCCTTCTCCTCCTCGCCTTTTTACTCATCCGTTGTTGTTGTTGTTGTTGTTGTTGTTGTTGTTGTGGTTTCTTCTTCGTGGTGGCAGGATTTCGCATTCGCACTAGCCAATAATCCACAGATTACGTCGGATTTTCAACTACCGTATCAGGATAATCATCAGCTGTTTAGTTATGGGGACCGTTGACGTGCCTTGTTTCTTTTTGGCTAATAAAGAGGGGAGGACGACGAGCGCGGGTGTATGTCTGGGAAGGGTGTGAGGGTAACATAATATAGGGGGCGGTCGTGCAATAGATATATGATGGCATGATCCGGTAGTCTCTCTCGATGTACGATGATAATAAACTGGGCCTTTAGAGTTGTATATGCGGAAGCGGGGATAGGTGTGCCCGACAGGCGATATGGGATCAAGCATAGCCTGTAGCCTACCATATATGCTGAATGTCACGTGATTCCGGGGGTAACGGCGTTGGGCGTTCAGCTGACTCGCCGCCAGCCCCAAGACAAGTATGAGGAGAGTATACAGTCAGTAGAGTCAGTCAGCCAGTCTTCAGTCAATCACTCACTACCCACACAATGGCGGTAATGTGCGACACCGACTTGCACCTCGTCCCCGGGAGATCAGTAGGGGAATTCCAGTTGGGAGATAGTCTCTGGCGTGTCTTGGAGACGATGAGGACGAACAAGGTTCGCTATGGTGGCACTAGTGTTAGGTGGGATCGGGAGGTGCGTTCGGCATTCTTCGCCTTGACCATTTAGGAATATGTGTCGGTTGTCTGTTGCGCAGCTAAGCTTGTGTTTGCGTGGTATTTGCGGTGTAAAGGACCCGACTTCACCAGTGATTATTGATGTTCCACCAGGGATTCACCTCGTCTTCCCGCATCAACAGTTATTACAATTGATCGCTGTACGACTCGAAGACGGAAGCAGCGCTACATCGTATAGATCATCAAGCAAGGACAACACCACCGCTGCTGCAACGACATCGACATCGGGGAGATCCCCGTACCCAGGTGCTTTAAAGTTGATGGTGGGCGATAAACATCTAACGACGATAAACGCTCCACCTGCAGCAGCACGACAACAACAACAACATCAGCATCAACCGGGAAAAGAACAGTTGACAAGAAGCAAGATTGTACAGGTTTTCGGGACGACGTTTTCAAGGCGTTCTCCTGGCGGCGGCGGCGGCGGCGGGCTGGGCTCGACTTCAGCTGCAAGCGGGGAAAGGAGAGCATCACCATCGTCGGCGTCGGCGTCGAACCGCTCATCACCGCTCCTCACGCACACAAGAGAATCCGAGATCCGGTACCCAGGTATTGTGTTCCAGCTACACCCTGCAGTACGTGGAGCTGGAGGTGGAGTCGGTGGTGAAGCGGTCGTGGGTACGATCGTTGTTGTCCCACCTGGACGGGAAGAGGTGGTTCAGCCAGCGCGGGTGTTGGAGGTGCTTGATGGGACGGTGAAGCGGGAGCAAGAGGGAGGGTGTAGGTGGTCGGAGGTGTTTACAGGTGCGGGTGCGGGGGAGGAGATGGGAGGGCTATATGGGACGATAGCGTTGTGTGAGATACGGGTGAGTAAGCGTATGACTGACGCTTCACGTATCGCGCATCACCCGCTCAAGCTCGACCATGTGTTGAATCCCTCTTTGAATAGCCACAGCAAGGTATCCTCCTCCATATCAACAACAAACACAACAGCAACCAACCCAACAGCTCCTCGACATCCACAGGCACCACACCGTACGAGGTAGAACTGGGGAAAACGACGGCCCAGGATCTGTTGTGTGATCTTGGACCACCGGGGAGGAAGTATTGGAAGGACGATGAGGATCGGTTTGTGGGGAGGTATGCGCCGCTGGCGACGATGGGTGGGGTGGAGGGAGGTTCGAGCGGGAGGGTAGGGGAGACTGGGCAGAGAGAGTCGGATGGGGACGGTCGGTCGAGAGGATGTACGTTTTTCTTTTCGTTTTTTCGTTCTTGAATCCCCTGAATGTCTTGTCATCCGTTGGTTTGGCATTACTTCTTGCTTCATGCATTGACGCCGGTGTATTTTGGGGTTTGATGCAGGCTGGTGGAATTATTTTCATCTCGGGTTGGATTTTTTGGTGGAGGAGCTTGGGGAGGGGCGGGTGGTGAAGATTATGGTGCATTCGAATCTTGTGAGTCTTTTTCCCACGCGTCGCCATGCCCGAATTCCCACCGTTCTTGCGTGGGGATCAGGCTGGGATGACGAAATAATCGCTGACGTCTACCTTTGTGGGTGTTCTCGTTCGTCCCTGGTAGCCCGGTACTGCTCAGTTCCAGACGCATGCACGTTGTCCATGGACGATCCAGGCTCAACCACCACCACCACCACCATCGTCTACCTCCCGTGCATCAACGACCGACGTAAAGTGCCTCTCACTCGGAAACACGCTGGATGAGTATACCGCTGCGTTCGGCGTTAAGAGTAACGGGGAGACGTCGACGGATACTGTCAAAGGAGGGCGGGGAGGGGGAAAGACGATGAGCACGGTCTTGTTGGATAGGTTGGATGAGGAATTTATGACCGGAGTTCAGGATATCGAACCGAGTCGTGAGTCCTTCAACTGTTCTTCCCTCGTGTGCAACTTTCCCGACTGAGGCACGACGACCATTCTGATCTCATTGTGGCTGTCTGCTTTACCAGGCCTGCTTGCGCTTGATGGGATGGTTTTGGAGGAAGCGAGTGGAGTTGGGATCACGAGTGTACTTCTGCATTGAAGCGACACATGAGAGCAACTCCGGAGCAGCGGTGCGGCAGAGGAGGTAAAGCGCAGTTAGCCGTACCCACTGTCATGCGGTGTAAAGTTGATAGCATGTTGGTTCTTCGAATGTGCAACGTTGTAGCATAATTAGCAAGGTAATGGTTGTACACGTGCAGATATCTGTAATTCTTGATCACTACCATTTTCCCAATGACTTTCTATGCGCCCTGCGTTTAGGAGAGTCGGAGAAACGACTTGACGTCATTCCTCTTTGCTCTCGTCCGCCACTACCACCTGACACCGATGCGGCTCGAAGAAGAAAAAAGAACATTGCGTTGGCTTGCGGCCCGGTAGCTAGCCGACATGCGGGTAGATGATATTGCGATTTCCAAATTACGACCCCGGAGGAGCGGTCACAGCCCTTCGTCGGAGGGAAGTCGGAGGCGAATGTAGCTGGATATTCCGGAGCGACAGGTGGAGGCTTGATAGCTATTTCGGGCGCAGAGGGTATAGCAGCATGCATGGTTTGATTCTTGTTGGAGCGGGATGGTTATTCCCTCGGTGCAGTCGAGGAGGAGGCCGGGCCGGGGCTCCAACTAGGTAATCCCCAGAGGAAAGCACTATAAGACCAGAGGATGGTTCGACCATACGCAAGTGTTCAAGAACGAGCGCTATCGCTATCATCATCTCGACCACCTCGACAACATACACGATGCCACATTCCGCCACCATCCTGTGCGCCGCTCTCGCTGCCTACGGCACCCTTGCATCTCCACTAGCTTCACGGTGGGGTCAGAACTGTACTGTGAAGCCCCTGGGACCAGGGCAAGATGATGCGCCTCAAATCTTGAAAGCGATGGGGGATTGCAATAACGGAGGGACTGTCGTTCTTGGTACGGCGGGAGACGTGTTCAATATCAGTCAGAGAATGACCTGGAACTTGCAGGAGGTGGGGATCGAGTGGAATGGAATCTTAAAGGTGGGTTATGTCAGGCGCACTCACTGAAGCATACGCTTGCTGATATGGTATAGCCCAACCCTGCTCCATCTCTGTAGGCGAACCCAGACATCCGTACGTGTGCGGTGTGACGATCAAGCCAAAGTTTGCGGCGTGTACTAATAACTCTTGCTGGAAAACGTCGGAACTTGCGGTGCTCAGACTAGTGAGCTAAACCATTGATTATTAATGCTCGAAGTGAATCTTAATAAACATGACTTGTGTCTTTACCTTCCAGTTGGCTAAACAAGAGTAACACCTACCAAACCGAGATCCAAAGCCAGGCGACATCTCTCATCATCTCCGGACACAACATCCACATTGACGCGCATCAGACTGGAGGCGTTGATGGGTCCGGCCAAGTGTTTTGGTCTTACTATTTCAACCCGGCCAACAACATTACCAAGAACGATGGCGATGGTCGGCCGATTGCGTTTACGATCCAGCATGCGAGTAATGTGGTTGTCAAGGATTTCCATATCTGGGAACCTATTCTTTGGTCCAGTCTTATCGATGCGAGTTACAACGTCACTCTCGATGGCAGTAAGTTCAACATGTGATAGATGATTCCTTGACTCGGCGTACTTGAACTGAAACCGCCTGTTTCGTAGTGGTTATCAATGCGACCAACACTGATCCTCTTGGCGCCGGCAAGAACTGGACCCCGAACACCGACGGGTTCAACACTTTCCGGTCTGATACCATTTCGTTCAAGAACTGGAAAGTCATCTGTGGCGATGACTGCGGGGTGAGCCACTGAGTTTGTACCTACTCTTTTGAGCGTGGCAGACTGACTGTGTAACATGGGATACAGGCGATAAAAGGAAACTCTACCAACATCTATATCAAGGATTTCGCATGCTTCGGCGGAAACGGTAAGCCATAGTCGACGTGCATACACTATTGAAGAGCGTACTCTTACTTTTACCGCTCCGTTTAGGTTTCGCGTTTGGATCGCTTGGCCAATACCAGGACCAGGAAGATATCGTCGAGAACGTGTACATCGAAAACTTGGCTGTCTCCCGAATTGACTCCCGAGTGCAGCCCAACATGGGCAACGGTATCTACATGAAGGTATGTCTGCCCCTTATCCTCACGCCCCAGGATCCTGATGGTCCTTGTTAGACATGGGTTGGCGTCAAGAACGGAGAGCCTCCTATTTCCGGCGGTGGAGGGACAGGTCGTGTTCACAATGTTACCGTCAACAACCTCTTCGTTGGAAACGCGACGTATGCGTTCCAGCTTTACCAAACGAGTGGCTCGGCAGGCGCGACCAGTGGTCTTCCGGGAGCTGGCGTTGACAAGTCAGTACTGTTGCCGCGTTTGCACGTTTGCGTGGATGTCCCGAACCTGATAAGTCTGTATTGTCAGGAACACATCGACTTTGCAGTTCTCCGACATTACATTTAACAACGTATTCGGGTTGACGACGCAACCAAAGGCAATCTCAGTCAGTTGCTCGCCTGCAGCGCCTTGCCATGGTGTAGGTTGATGAAGCCGGGGAGAACAGACATAATCCCGCTGATGATATGGACGGTTGCAGATCACTTTCAACAATGTTGCGGTTGCTTCCAACACTGGCACCGTCCCAACCTATTCTTGCAGTGGAAACTCTGATGGGCGTTTGTTCGGAATTGACACGAAATGCACTTGAATGATGCCAATCCTGACCGTCGAAACATAACAGACGTGTTCCGTTCCTTGACCACAAATCCAAATTTCAGGAAAAGAAGGATACCAAGCTAACTATGAATCCATTGAAGGATAATTTAGCAACTATAGTAATGTACCATACAAATAAACATATTATGAATACTACATTCCCATTCAAACTCATGGCAGCGAAGTTTACTGTATACTTTACCGTTGAGAATGCACGCCTGTGTCATTTGAACTGCCACACAGGATCCGTCGGAGTGTCCTCGTTCACCATCACTCATCCTCCTGTTCGTCTTTCATTAGATGCATTTCGACATGCTCCTCCGCCCCGATGTGGGTATCGTCGTGCTTTTTACCGAAATGAAACACATGGCCTCGCTCCTGGTAGAGGTAAGTCGAGTAGGTAACGCCCTGAGAATCAAGCAGCGTTAAGCTGTCGGCTAGTACACGCGAACCACGTCCACTTACAGCAACAAAAACGGCTATCAGACTGATCAACGCAGTCCACTTGAACTGCTCTGGCTTATTGAAACCGAGTACTACAAGGTACTTTACCAGATCGAAAATGTTCTCCAAGGTGACTTGCATCGCAGCGAACTCTGACCGTCGCGGATGGTGCTCAAGCGCAACTAGGAGTGACTGAAGTTGTACCAAATCAAAGCAGTATAGCCATAAACGGGAGAGCGAGAGGGTCAAAAAGAAAATGAGAGTATTGATGATTGAAGGGAGACTAGATGAAGCGGAGGGACCGGGACCGATGTAGAGACATAGCACGACCGGGAGCAGACTGGCAGTTTCACACCTATTTCGGAGGATCAGATTGTGCATAGCGATACATATATGGGGGTCACTTACCAGATACTCCACGCACCGGCCCTCACTAATCCCAACTTTTTCTCTAGGATCGGCATTACCGCTGTTCCCATCAAACCCGTCACGACTGAAAATCCTCTCATTACCGCGATGAACAAGTCGGATAGGTGTGCTTCCGATTTAAGATAGCTGATGAGTATCGATTCGAAGCTAAGCGTCGTTAGATACAAGCAGGATCTATAACAGTAAGAAGGGGTCAATAAGAGGACATTCGGAAACGGGATCGTGCTTACATTGAGATTGAACCTATTGAGCCAATCATTACCAACGGCGGTCAGCTATGCCTAACAGCAAAAAAGAAAAGTGCGTATATAGAATCCACAACCGAAACTCACTGAGGAAAACAGGCATCTTGCGAAACTCGTTCCATGTACCCAAAGCTTTCCGTGCAGAACGTAACAATCCGCCTCGAGGTTCAAATTGCTGCAGTGATCCACGAAGCGGCCGCGAGATATCACCATCTTCATGCTGTCCAAGAGCCGAATATCCATGTTCTGTTGACGTGGAAATGTCATCATTCGCTCGTGACGTCCTCTCATCTCCATGCTCAGGCTGCATCGCGGTTCTCCTCGGTTTCTGGCGATGGACTTCCTGCTCTTCCAGCACCTTGAACTTGCGCCATACGACTCCGATCCACAGAATTTCCGAAGCAAGTGTGATACCGGCCGCTCCGAGGAGAATCGCCGTAGTAGCCTGGTACCCGACAAAAGTCGTTGAAAAGGAGATGAGCAGAGGCGATAAGAGTTTGCACACGAGGGTGATTCGACGGAGACTCGTGGTGAGGAATGTAAGGAGTTCGCTCGGATGTCCCCAGGTTGTTGGTGTTTGATGGGACGCTGGGTCGCTGGCGAGGACAAGAACCCAGTCTCTGCACACGGCCAAATCGATTCCCGTCGTTGATATCCGACCGCCCGAGGCGAACACAGCGAGCAGGATGATCAAGAACCATGGTACGGAAGTTGAGTCTGCTGCGGAGACTGCGTGATTATGGAAGAGGACGAGGAAAATGCTGTAGCACAGTGCCTGGCATATCTGTTCTCTCTCCTAGACCTCAGCATGCCATGCGGTTGTCAGACTTGCTCACAGACTGACCTTTTGGACTGCAATCAATTTCCTAACGAACGCACAACGAGGTTCGGTATCGACCTTGTGGCCGATCCAGGTCGAGGCCGCTATCGCAGATAACGTGATAGACAATCCGAGGAAAGAGGCCGGGAGGAAAGTGGTCGGGTATAAGGTGATCAAAAAGAGATAGGCAGCGAATTCTATTAGGCAGAGAGTATGGATTAGACAAAGTTGCAGATTTCATTTGCTACAACTTGCCTAAGCTTTGTTCGCCCCAGGCACTTTGAAAACAATCGTCTCAGTACGGATCGAATACGGAGACGTGGGATTTCTTACCTGCTCGAATGCTGGAGCAAGAGACATGCAAGGGCTGTCTTGGAGACTACTGGCCGTGACTGCATGTTGGATTGCTGGTTGAGTATGTTGCTCTAGTTGACGGCGCATTCGCAGCTGATAAGTCCAAACGGGGCGTACACTACTGGCTTGGCGTAGATCCAGCTAGTTGATTGGATCGCTTCATCATTAATGCGGCAATGTCCTCATTGCTGCTTGTTCACCGACTGCTACCCCTACTTGCCTACTCACACTCACTGTTGTCGATGTAACGGTATAGGTATATGGTAAATGTGGACTTCCCGGTAACGGGGAGGGTAGAATATAAAAACATTTTGCCAATTTTACCGTGTACCGTTCCAAATTGAGCCGGTAGCGACCGTAGCCGCCCTCGCTAAATTCCACTAGACACACTGGAGAAAGTTGTCGCGCCTGCACGCACACGCGCACACACGCGTTGTCGCGCCATACAACAGCGCAATATTCACATCACCGGACGTTCCACTCGGCACTCGGACACTGATTTTGACCGGAAACCCGATGAAAAAGTGAGTTTTTGTTTGGCATCTTCTTATGTTATTTGGGAGAATTTTAAGGGGATGTGCTACATCCCGTTCTAGATCAAGGGCATCTATCATATTTTACATTGACGGGCAAGCGCCAGAGGATTCAGAAGCCTCTCTGTCAAGATGTACAGCGTTTGCGTACCAGGAGGCTCGATTAATGGAACTGCAGCGCGACTGACAGTCAGGCAGCCGCACATAGGGATCTGTACGACTGTTGTTACGCTAACGGGTAAAAGTAAAGGTTGAAGTTGATGTTAGATGGAGGTTAGGTAAAGCTACGGTTGTTCGAAGCGAAATCACAAGGCAACTGAATCCTGAAGAACTATTCTAGCTGAAACAGTCACTTTGTTATGAGATTTCTGCTCTATAAGTATATATAGATAATGAGAGATGAAGAAAAGACTTTATAGAGAAGCCTACCAACTATGAGGGGGCTGCGGATTGACACAGAAGTCGTAATTTCGCATAACAGCATAGTCTGATACTTACAGAGGGATCCGCATTCCACTTTGGTCTGCTCGCGGTTCCGCTGCGCGTGGAGCGAAACGGTGAAGGTGTCGCGCCATGCAGTTGGCTGGAGAGCAGGTTGATGTCGGAGGAGGTAGATGGAGTTGCCAGCTCGTCGATCTCGTGAGCGGGCGTCGAATGTCCACGTGCATTTGTCTTCTTGTGATATAGAACGGGCTTGACATCGTCGTCTTTCTCTTCGCTGTCGTCCGAGATTACGGACAACGTCTCAAAGCATATCGTTTTTGGGCGTTTTCTTCTCTTTGTGTGGAACGATGGTCTGGCTTGTTGACGTCGGCTGTTGCTGTGAGGTTGTCGCTCTGGTCGCATCGATGGATTGAACCGCGGTGTCAATGTTCAATTGACGCTGAAAATTCTGCTTTAGCCATGACGGCCAATTAGTAGTGGGGATTGCATCGATGATGAGGGTGATGTTGGACGTAACGGTAGGCCCATAGCTGAAGCCTGCTGGCTCGAGATGATCTCGACGGTGCACGTTGCTGCAACGTGTTTCCTGTTACAGGAAAAATCACCACGGCCTTTCGCTGTCCTAGTAACTTAGCAACGACCATGAACATATGGGATAGGGTAATGCATCAGCCTTTAAATTTCTGATAATCAGAAATTGAAAGTGTCTCGCATAGTCGCATTGTTATGCTGTAGAGAGGTTGCCTCCTGCTTGCCTGCTCGGGGGCCAGAATTTTCCTCATACATAGCGCATGTGATCTAAAGAAGGTCGGGTGAGATGTTTGGAAGAAAAAAAAGAAAAAAAAGAAAGAAAAAGAAAGAAAAAGAAAAAAAAAAGAAAAAAGGAAAGAAAAAAAAACCAGCCAAAACCCAAAGCAAAAAAAGAATGAGTCAGATCCATAACAAAACGAAAAAAAGCTGAAAATGAAAAGTGAACATCGAAAAGCAAAAACAATGACGAACAAAAGACAAGCAAGGATAAAAGCAGAAAGACGGAAAAAACGAAAAACGAAAAGTGAGCAAAGCGAGAGAGGGGAGACCGGCTGAGTCGCAGAGTTCTCGAATGAAGCGAGTGCTCAATCACGCTATGCTTTTACCGGAATGGCTAACAGGTTTTCGAGGCGACGATTTGGGACGACCGCTGTGGCACGCAATTGCCATGACTCAAATTCCGATCGTCCACCTTGGGATTGGGCTTAATTGCAGACAAGTTCCCGTCCTTCTTCCAGACTCGGAAGAGGGGGGCGATGGCAGCTATGGGTTACGTAGGTAAGAGGGCCTGCCTATTACCACACCCGCCGTCTCGCACATGAGGATAACCCCCTGTCAAACGCTCACAGTGTCACACCAGGCACACATTTCCCAAGCTATCGTCTATCGTACAGCATGAAAATACAGGAGACGCTCAGGCAAACGGAGATAGACCCCGAAAGATAATGTTCGCCGCACGGTCTTGAGCCAATAAGCCGAGGATGAATGCGGGCTCAACGCTGCGTGTACCCTGTCCATACCAGAACTTCGAAAGTGCGTCTAACCCGTTTGGATATCGCCTTGGTTCGGCTTCGAAAGAAGATACATTGTTTCCGGGTGTTATTCTCGAAGCAAGCCGATACTAGCCACGATAAGTCAGCTTAATGCCGGCAGTCCGTTTGGGTTAATCGCATCATATCTGAGTACACTCGTAACTGTTCGCTTTTCTCCCACATGAGGCGGATACAAAAAGTGATAAAGAACCGTCGTAAAGATTAAAGAACATGACCTACTCCATGTAAAGAAACGACCCTTAACTGTACCATACGACGTTTTGGACGTCTACATGAGGAAGGCCAAATTGAACACTACGATTTATGAAAACACGCTTTTCCTCCTTAGAAAGCCGTTGTTGTTGGGTACCAGCGATTTGCTCTTTACGCGCTTATTCGGACTTGTAATAATTTTGATATTTACGATCAAAAATCACAAGTACAAATAAGTCAGAACTTATAATTTTAGAGCTTCGCGGCAAGCAACGAACCTGTCCGGATTCTACACAGTTGTTATTTAATACTCACCTGTCTTGCTGACTGCCAAAGACTTCTAGCTAACTCTTACTGGAAAGGGTAGCTAATCCTAAGTCGTAATCGTAAGGGTAGTGATAGAAAATCTTGATCTAATTTGCGTAAGTCATTGACTATAGACAGGTCACAACTCACAGCCAGAAGGGCTGGTTTATATAGTCATATCTTGCCTAAGGCGAGGTAGTTCGCCACCAATAAAGACACTGATACTAGGTTGTGTAGACGGATGAGCACAAAGTGCACACATATATGCGCACAAGATGTGCACAAGATGTGCACAGAATGTGCATATTATGCGCATTTGTTGTAAACGATTATCGAGTTGCGGAGAGGCAAGGAACAGCGGCGAGAGTAGGCAGGCGAGACGAGAAAAAGAAAGCGCGGAAGCGCAGAATCCCAACAGTTGTTCAGCCTCCTCCGACCCCTCTTTACCTTTTGCTTCCTACCCCTTATCACATCAGCTTGTCTGGTCACTGACGACATTATAAAGAGTCACCAGTCACAGTAATGACTAGCTGCCTTTACTAGTACCTACGTATTTGTTTATAGTAAAGCAGAACTTCTGAATTGTCGAATGATGTATCCTCATTTTATACCTCTGACTTACCCGCTTTGAAAACCGTCCACTTGAAATTGATAGGAACGGCACGATAGACCATCTTAAGTCTTGCGCGGAAGGTTACGTTTTCCGCTGTCGTGTGCGTCAGTTGTGCTGATCCTTTCGAGTTTATCAGGAGATTCTCTTTCAAGCATTAGACGATTGGCATGACTCCGACTACGACATGGATGCAGGTTCCGAAGCACCTGATGATTCCGGCAACGGCGTCTCGAACACAGATATGCTCGACGAAGACGATGCGTTTGATGCCGCGTTTGGATTGGGCGATTCGTAGATGCCGCTGGTCTCGATGGAAGATTGGTCCAGATGCAAAGGGTACGCTCTTCACGACGTTACCTGGGAACCAGAACGAAATCTAGGGAACGCTCATGAAGCGCTACAAGCTTACCGAGATTCAATAAGTTCCGCCAGCATGCCCTTACGACCTGCGGGAAGGGCAACAAGACGCCAACGGGCGTAAGCATGCAACTTGCACCTGCCCTCCCATTTTATTATGCTCTATCTTTCTCGCACTTCATCAACCAACAGCCGCACTATACGGTGCCGATAAGAATACACTACGTACGTTGAACACCGACTAATCTATTTTACGTCACACCATATAACAACGAAACATTAATTAATGACAAAGCCAATAACTGTAAAGAGCCAATGTAACGTTGTATCTAGATAGTATAAAAGAAGATAATATACTAACTAAAAACAGTACAAGGTCTGAAGTGGGATCAGTCAGAAAGGATTATGCTTCACGATTATCGATGTCTAATAAGGTAAACGGCTAACTTACTAGATAATATATAGAAAGCTGATATGAGTGTCACGAACGGGAGGCTGTTGAGCTAAGACTCAACACTTGGGTACGACAATGACCTCAAGAGGAAACAGGACTAAGGCTAAGACTGATGACAAGGCAGTGGGTTCGAACCACTAAGCTATAGTTGAAAACATGTGACTATAGTATTGACATATGATCTTGCTCTGAAGAGCAAAACGGATTACAAGACGAGGGGGAATCGAGTCTGGAAGCTCGCTATATATACATGTTGGGACACAAGACAGTGACCAGGGTCGCCTGCGACGTCGATCACTTTGGAACTGAACTGAACGACGCGCGGCGCGCGGATTGCAAATAACGGAATGATTGATGAGTGATGGCTGACACATTTGATGTCAGCCGACTACGGACTTGTCGGACATCCGTCTCAGCCGACAATGCATGTCAGCTGATGACAAGATGTCAGCTGATGCTACTTCATGCTGACTAATGTCATTCATGACACGTTTCCGAGACTTTCCTTTGCTTCTTTATCACCCATTCCATAATGCAGAATCTGCAAAGTAAAGTAAAACTGCCGCAAATCTATCTAGTGGTATCCCTCCACGCCCAGTCCAAACGTCTCGCTTGAACGCATTTCGAAATCATCAACGCCAACACCGCAGTTTCCACATTGGCAAGGATGGGAACCGTTTTGTCAAAAAGCGGCGCCAGTTTTCATTGGTGAGGCTGACCTGTACACTTCCTGTGACGTAACCGAGACTGCAGAAATAAATATATCGTGTCGGCGGGACATATCTATAAACGAAACATCAGATGCGCTTGGCCTACCGCAGGCTGAAACACTCACAATAAGTCTCCGGGTACCATAATCGTCGCGCCTGGGATGCCATTTGACGAGCACAAGAGCCGAACCTTCCTGAACGCACAGCAAGCGACCGATGTTGCCCGTGTCGAGTTTGAACGACTTGCCAACGCAATGGAACTTGATGCAGGTTTCTACCATTTTTTGCGTCAAGTGGGCATTCGTGCCAAGACTCGCAAATGCGTGCTGGATACTATAAAGAAAGTGTCAAGACGGCCGATCAAGTATGTTTAATCCGCGACTTACGTATTATTCACAGACAAGTGTTCAGCTTGACCTTCTCGGCGAACCAGTCTTTGAAGCAGTCTCTGCGAGTCTGCTTGGCCCCAGAGATTCATAGCCAAAGCCTTATCACTGTGTGACTAAGTCAGTATACTACCTTGGCGCCAAAGTTGCATTTGAACTCACGTTGCAATGCGAGGCTCGTCGATTGGGCGTGACAAGACAGACTGCCACTCCCATTCATGCGCCGTCAAAGCCATCTGATACAAGGGATCGGGCACGATTGTCTATGGGTGTACTCTATCAGTGGTATTTCCCCTGACACGGCTAACGAACACTCACCCTGTGCAGATGGTGAGAGAACTTGACGATATCCTCGACTCCGTCAGGGTTTACGCCCTGCACCGTAATCAACACGCTGGCGCTATCTGATACTGAGAGCCGCCATTTGTTCTTTCCGAGCAGAGAGTGACGATCGGCCTGCCCATCTCCCAGGCGTTTCAAACCGGCTGTAAAGCTGGCCTCGTTGATGACCAGCCGAGGGTGATTGTGAGCTTCAACGCCCGCATTCGAGAGGACGACGAAGCGGAAGGGATCGGAAACGAGAGAGCTGGCTGAGTGTTGATTCCGCCTTGTTGCATCTGTTGCTCTGGGTGCAAAGTTGATCTTGCAACTCATGGGCCTGAGACGCCTGGAGAGAAGGCTTTTCGTTCGCATTCTCTAGTTCTTGTAGCGCAGTGTCGAGGTCCTTGTCGACTACCGCCTTTGCGTCCGTCAACTTCTTGAAGTGGTCGAGGTTGTTCTTGATCTTTTGCCTGTGCTCGGCTTTTGTGTCTGACAACTCTTTCCCAAGTCTTGTCTCTTCTGCCTTGGCGGTGACGAGTTGCAGCTCGAGTCGTTTCGAGGCAGCCTGCGCTTCTCTCAACGCCTCCGACAGCTCCGAATTCTCCGTTCGATAACCATCGAGCTCTTCTTTAGCTTGATCACAAATTTCTTGCAACCCCGTTAGAGCCGTTGACGATTCGAGCTCGAGTTTTTCTAGTTTACTTTGCAGGTTGGACAGCTGCTTGGTGTCGGTGTCAAGTTGGGAGTTGAGCTGCTCAATGGCAGATGTCCGCTCCTCGGCCTTGGATTTCGTTGTTTCCAGTTGAAAAGTCAAGGTAGCGTTGTCGGCCTTCATTCGCTGCAATTCGTTTGTGGCGGAGAGCAGCTCCGCGTTGGCTTTTTCCTGCTCAACCTGAGCTGCTTGTCGCACCGTGGTGAGCCCTCTCAAAGCTCCCTTGCTCGGGTCGAGTTGCAAGTCTTTTAGGACCAGTTCTTGTTTGCTTGAATCCAATGCCGTCTTCAGTTCGGAAACGCGAGCTTGTAGTTCTAGCAATCCCTCCTGCTGCTCCTCCTAAGACCTGTTGGTGGGGTCCAAATTGAGCGACATGTCTTTGCCTGCTAATCCCTTCTCCTCCTCCAATACCTATTGGAAAGGTCCATATCCACAGACGCGCACCTACCTCTGGCTTGCTCGTCATCCGTCGCTTCGCCACCATCTTGTCCAGGCGCACCCTGAAGGAAGTCGATGCCGCTGTTACAAGCGCCTCGACCTTCCTGCTGTAAGGCGATGGTCGTTCCCGTCGATAGCTGGGATTGTTCATTAGAGGGGCGACTTTCTGTGCCGAGGATTGAAATATGAATCAGGAATCAGCAGTGAGGGAACAGGTACGAGGCATTTACCTTGGGGCTAGTCGGACGCTGCTGAGCGAGGGATATTCCCTGCTAAAGGAACCCGTGCCAAGTGCAGTCCTCGCTGCTACGAGACTGCTACAGATTGCTGTTATGCAAGGCTCTTGCATAACCAGAACGACTTCTTGACTCAGAAATGTGCCTTGAAGACGTTGCTGAATGCGGTAGGTCACTCTGCGGTGTTTCTACCCAAGTTTCACTCCGAGTGCAATCCCATAGAAATGTTCTGGGGGTATAGCAAATATCTGTACCTCCAGCAGGTGAAAGTCAGTCTTCAGCAGGCGCATGAAGAGGTGCTCAAGGCGATGGACACTTGTCCTGGAGATGTCATTGAGAAATACATCAACCGTTCATCCCGGTTCATGGACGCCTATCGCAAAGGGTTGACAGGAGCCTCAGCCCTTTGGGTCGTTCGGAAGCAGAAAAGCCGCCAAAGAGTGTCGGAAGTTGCCATGAAGGCCCTAGAGGAACAAAGTGAGGTGGTGTCAAGATCATCATAGGTGGTGTCAATGTGGTTTTGACTTGTGATTTCGAAAACTTCATGAAAATTATTATTGTACCAATGGATCATCTCCTATGATGGTATACCGAAACAAGTGTTGCCCACTGTTTCCCATGCAAATTGCACTTTTTAGTTCAGGCGATAGTGCTTGCTCTGGGATGCATCATGGTGGTACTCTCAGGTCTGTATCATCAATAGACAGTGAATTATCCAAGTTCAAAGTGGTGCAAAAGCAGCTTTTTCGCCATCCCAGCAGCGCACCAGTCCAGTAGCTGGCTTCGTCGTCAGAGGACGGGGGGATTCTCGACCAGCGGCATCTGCCGTAGACCCCTGTCAGATCGCTATACCCCCTCAGCTACCGGAGCAGCTGCTCAGCACACTGCGAATCGGCAGGGGATGGTATTCGAAGAACGCGCTGGGAAAGTCGGTCTCTCGATCGCATGGCCGACAAGCCAGTTGAAGAATCCGTTGTATAACTTGCTTTTTGTTCAGTTGACTTGCACATCGACTGGCTTGCATCTCAGCCAAGGTGTCCACTACTTTCCCATGGGTTCACAAGCTCCTCTGCCAACCGCGCCATTGCCTGACATTCTCACTTGCTGTCCAGGCTTCCCGACGTCCCTCTCAAAATTACAGGTCATGGTACAAACGACGGAAGGACAGCCAGGCCTTACATTGACAACACCGTTCGTGCCTACTACCGCCAATGTATTTATCCTCGCCGCTTACTGAGCTGACGAACGATCCTGCAGACGATCAGCTCGCTTATTCTCTCACACCGCATCAAGACCGTTTAGACGCTATTTCTGCTCTGTCACCGGACAGTGACTACGTGGTTCCCGATTCTGAGCCGTGGTATCATCATCTTATCTCGCTGGGGGTTGAAAATATTGCAGAAAGAACTGTCTCGGCGCGTGTAAGCCTGTATTCTGTTCGAGATTCGGTGTAGCACGTAGACTAATGGTATGACAGCAGACTATTCTGCCTGAACCTGTGTCAGCTTCCACCTGTGGAGATATCGAATGATACTGTAGGAGCGATTGTGCTCACACTTTGAAATGAATAGATATACTGACTCATACCGTTGCATGGCAGAACATTCAGTCGCTCACGGAGAAGGACGTTCGCCCACCTTCCTTACCACCTTCCTCGCCGCCCTTCGTACCACCTTCCTTACCACGTTCAAGCCCGCCTGCCGTTATTTGGAATATAGATGGAAGAGTGGGGAGGGACATAGACTTTTGCTACACTACATCGGAAGAGGATAGGCAGGCAGCAGGGAAAGACGATGCTGGCCAAGGGCAAACAGTCCGTAGATCTTTGACCTTTCGAGCTCTTTCTTGTTTTGCTGAAGAAATGTCGCATCCTAGGATGATAATGTAGATGTTTCTCATGTTATATCAAATAGCGCTGAAAACTGCCAAAAAGAAGGAACGCTACATGAAATGCTCATTACCGACCATACGGGTCATATGCAAGTCAATCATGCAAACGACCAAAATGGCAACCAGAAATATCAAGAGGAAAGCGACATCGCCGGTACCAGGAAACATTGTCAATCGTCCTCGCGTCTGTCAAAAAGCACTAAGTTATGATATTGGGGAGGGGATTCGAAGCCAAAGTAAGGATAGCCAGGACAGCCTACTCGACAATAAGTATGAACCTATACCGGAACCATGGAATTGGATCGTACGTGTTATAAAGACCTGCCATCCGGTGATCTTGACTCAATGCAAGTCCGAGAATCATCATAGACTTCGAAAGCAGATATAACCAAGCGAGGCCACTTGATGCCACCTTCTCGTCTCCTGACCGTACAGAGCCGCCAAATGGTAGATGAGTGGCAGGCGAATGTATGTATCAATCATCATGCCTTTGCCTGTCTCAGCCTCGACAACTAACCGTACTATTCGCTTAGCTCCCAAGCACTGCTCACCATGCCGACGTTCATCGCGATCCAGATCCTATCCTTGATGCAAATACCGCCTCCCTCGAGCAAGATTTTGTCGAGGCACCTGATCCGAAGTCCCGCCACTGGACATACGCTATCCCACACCCGTCCGTACAGCAAGTATTGGAAGACTTGAAACATCTATCTACAACAGGTAAGTGTCTTGCTCTTTCCAGAATCTTCTGTTTCTGAAACATCAATCACCGCCGATAGAGATCCAGTCACTGCGCTCCCCCGGACACACCCCCGAAGAAGCTCTGTTGCCGCTGTTGGGTCAAGACGAAGTAGAGCAGTTCTCCTCGGCTGACATGGTTGAAACATCCTCTCCAGTGGGTTGTTCTTTCATGATAGACGCTTTAACCACTCAGTGCTCATGCGCGGCCATGTTTCATTGCAGCCTCTACCTCCTTCGTCGGTGTACTTGGGGGACCATATCAATCTCTTTCCTTCACCCACCGACACTGCGTATGAAGCAGCCGAAGTGCTGCTTCAGGAATACTTTGAGTCGATCAACTGCCTGGAGCGATTCGAATGGTGGTATTGTTGTGTATGCCGTACGCATTGCGGGGCCGAATCATACCTCCGTTGTACTCTCCAAGACCAGGAAAATGATAGTCAGACAGCGGAGATTTGACATACGTCAACATATTGTAACTCTGTCTGGCTGCAAAAGTTCCCGTCATTATTATGCGATCAAATCTTCGTCCTCTTTGTTTTTGTGTTGACATAGCTGGCGCTCCAAGTGATCGAGATGCGTATCCCGTCAGGTGTGTAAAGCTCTCCCAAATGACTGTCAAGATTTGATATGAGCTGATGGATTGGCAATAACGAAAGGCTTGGCCAATGCTACCAAGAGATCTAGACGTCATTTTGCGCTATCTTGATCGGCGTGCTCTGTCTCCAGACAGTCGTCATGAGAAGGCTGTGACACTATATATGGCAGCATATCTGACACTCGGTTGGCACCTGTGGGCTCGGACGGACGAGACTAGTAACCTCAGAGTGAAGGATTACTTGCCGAAGCGCTGGATCGCAGGACGCCAAGAGTGGGCACCATCTATCTCAATCACCTTCCGAAAAACCAATCAGAATGATCGCAGTAAAATCAAATATTACACCTGTCGCGAATACCTGGATCCGGCGTTAAAGAACCTCAAACCGATTCCGCGGTTGCTAGTGTGGCGGGACTATGTTCAAGCCTCCACCGGTATTCCGTCCGCGCCCGAGCACTTTCTTTTCCCCTCGATCTCTGCCAGCGGAAATATAGATGTTGAGCAGCAGATGGCCAAGGCCACTTTCGATCGTCTAATGCGAAGAATTGTTGAGGACTCTGGTCTCGCCGGATTGATGCCTCAAGCCAACTTTACGGCTCATTGTTTGAGACGTGGTGCAGCGCTCTGGTATGCTAATTTTGCTAATCCCAAGTGGAGTCCACAGGAGCTGAAATCATGGGGAGGATGGTCTGAAGGAGATGGGGTGAGTGTGAGAAAGGGCTCGAATACATCCATAGCTTAACTGACGACTTCGTTTGTGCGAGCAGGCGGATGTATTAATCAAATATATTTTAGAGGACCGAATATTAGCCGACGACGATATGATATGGGTTGATCACCCGGAACTTGACAAGTCGCGGATTCAGGAGAATGGAAAAGGTCTTGCTAAGTACCAGGCGTTCATTCGACAAGAGTGGGAAACGATGCAGGAGACGAATTCCTTGCAGACACGGTTGACACACAAGCAACAGGAGATGGTGTTGCAACGAGAGCTACACGGATCAGGATGTTATCGACTCCCATGTAATATGCGTGATGCTAAATATCGTTCTTATTGTGGCAGATCCGAGACTTCCTACACACTCTGGTCGCGCAAAAGAGTCTGCGCGCATTTACGGATATGAATACGCGTCAAGATGCATCACATTATTCTGAAGCCTCTGGACTGATCCCGTCCAGCTGCAACGGAGGCCCATTTCGATATGTTCCCGATTGCGAGCCTGTGATCACCGACGTGAATAGGTCGTCACAACCGCCCATTCAACCTGATTCCGCCTTGAGAAAATCTCTTCTCAGATACTGCAGAGTCGACTTCGGGCATATGACATGTCCCAACGATATTCCTGCCGTCAACAGTCCGCGCGGTGCCATTCTCCAGTGGTTCAGAGGGAGCATAACCCATCCAGCTTCCGATTCGCATCTACAACACCCCTACCCGCTACGAGAATGGCCAGCAGATTGGACGCTCAAAAAGCCGGCCAGTTTCGCCAATAAATTTAGCCAGAGGAAACTTATTGGACAAGCCTATGAGAGGCTGGTATTTGGAGGTTTGAGAGACGCGGTAGAGGAGTTCTCCGAGGAAGTTTTGGAGCGGCGGTAAAGCCAGAGTTCCGAATGAATATGGATATAGTGAATAAACGCGAATATTTATTCAGATTTGAATATGAATACGAATATGAGTACGAGCATCATCAGATTAGCGCATAAGAATGAATAAATAACGGCGAATTATTTACTTTATCGCACCAAAAATGAATAGATTATTCAAATTTGAATAAATCTGAATAAAAGTCTCGTTTCGTGAATATGAATATGGATATGAATATAGCCTTTGGCATGACCATGAATAATTTTATTCAGATTGGATTATTCATCGGAACTCTGGGTAAAGCTGGTGAGGGAGAAAGCGATAATCGATGGAAACGTGAAGTCGAGAAGAAAGCGAATAGAAGAAGCGGGAGGTGAGTGACGTGAGTGACGCTTAGGATGTTGCCTTGTGATCTTGGTGTCTGATGATAACGCTGACAGCCACTCGCTCATGTGGATGAGATTCTATAGTAGTTGCCTTGTATGAGACTTGCAATGATGCTTTATGTTGAAGGAGAGAGAGAGAGAAGCGAATGCAGGAACGTATCTGTCTATCAATCGGTGGGGTGATGGACTGATACTTTGTAGATGGCCAACAGTCGCTTGCGATGGTTATGTAAATGGCCACCGATCCAGAGGAAAGGGAGCATACTGATTACTGAAGCCAGACGGCCGATTCATGACTATGTAGATCGCCACCACAGAGGGACGCAGAATAGCCGCGTGTAACTGGCCACCGACAAAACGAGTCAGAACATTTACGAGCTCTGCTAGGGAGAGGAGGAGTGTAGATGGCCACCGTACAGAAACATGGTATGACGTCGCTTTGCTGAGCCGCGTGTAACTGGCCACCGACAAAACGAGTCAGAACATTTACGAGCTCTGCTAGGGAGAGGAGGAGTGTAGATGGCCACCAGACAGAAACACGGTACGAAGTAGCGAACGCATAGCTCAGCACAGCCTTGCTCAACGTGAGTGACGTCTTCGGACCCTCACTAGCCCACTCAGTGAGCTAACGAGAAAAATGAGAGGACCCCAAGCTATTCCTTTGTGTGGTTAGGCGGCGGCCTGAAGCTGATTGAATTCTTTGAGACGATGCTCGCGCATCCCTATGGTTTTGTGTTTCGCCACCGGATATTGTGTTGCAGGGACAAATTTTGCCATGCGCTCACAAGGCTCTGAGGGGCCGTGTCAAGCTACAGCTTCTCAGGCGTGTGGCGTTTGAATCGACTGTGTTACATGCCATCTGGTGGAATCAGTATGCAGTGTTTACCGCAAAGGTGCATATGCGTCGCGTAAATGGCCACCAGACTGAGAGTAGCTAAGTAACCTGATTTAGGACGGCTCGATGCATCTGTCGAGCTGCCTCTGTCGAGCTACCTAACAGAAGATCACTACACGCCTCCAGCTGCGTACCCAACTCTGGCTGTGGAGACATGCTCCAGAGTTGGTTGATTTAGCGTGATTTTGGACGATTTAGACTGATCATAAATCAGGCGGGAATAATCGCAGCAATTTTTGGGGCACTCCTCGATTTTACATAAGCTTTCGCGCGCGACGTCTTTTTATTGTCACCATGCCGCGGAAGGATGCCAACGTACGTGCATTCGTGATAATGCCACTACGGTAACAACCTCGCCGTTAGCCTTACAACCCTCATGATGACAAGACGCATACGAAACAATTCAACTCACCTCTGACCAGCCGCAACTCTCTCGTGTCCGCTCCGCCGGAAAAGCCCAACAAGCGAAATGGGAGAACATCTGCTCGCCTTCTTGCCCTTGCGTCCTGTCCCGTTCAAGCATTTCATCCCTCCGGAAGTTGTGCAAAGGCGATACTTGTAAGGTCTTCCGTACATTACAACGCACGTCACAAAGATTGGCGGACGCTTGGGGAACAAAACCCTCGTGGATCTGACGGTGAAATCGGAAAGAGGGGAGGTAGGCGATGTACGGGTGGATAGGACATAGTTTTGCAGGAGCGCACTGTTTATGAAATGGAACGTACGTGGAGAGAGTGAATTGGCGGCATTTACCATCTCTCAGCCTGAATTACTATTGACTTCACCTCCTTGACAGGTCGTTATCAACTCGTGTATTCCTTCACTTCGAGAAACACAGACGAATCCGTGCTCTGCATAGTCGCCCCCAGTATACCGACCTAGCCCAACCCAACCTACTTTTTCCACCTTCCCTCCGGCTCCTGCTTCTGTCCCTCCTCATGTCATTTCACGCTCCTGCTTCTGTCCCTCCTCATGTCATTTCACGCCTTGCCTGGCTCAACACCATCAACGGATCTCTTCCATCTTACCGACTGTATCTCCGAACATGGGCCGCTAGCAGGAGGATTCCTTTCAACGTGAACGACGTAGCAGCGCGAGGAACGAGGATGGAAGGATACTACGGTGTTGATTACGCTGGGGCGGGCACAGACCAACAACGACCAAAAGGGATGATTAGATGCCGTTAGGCGGTGTGGCTGCATGCGTATACTCTGGTGGATCTACAGCACAAAGATGGGGCGGGAGGTGGAGCGGAAAGGCAGGTAAAGGCTGTTCATCATTGGGAAAGAGGGTGCTCATGCCCAGGTATGGAAGGACGTGAGTGGGCGAGAGGAACGTTGCAGACGCCTATTGAAAAAAGCTGAAGATGAGGATCGGAGCCATAGGACTTTTAGTAAGTCGTCTCGACTCACCTGCTCGCGCACTGAAGTTCGCATCCGGTTGGCAGACTCGTAGTGGATGTTCTGGGACGAGGTGCGTTATACCGTCAATGCGCTCAACTCGAATTGAAATTCACGGGTCATTCGAGCGCTTCGACGGTGCCTCAGCGATTCCCCTGCTGTCACGCACGTCCGTGCTGCGGGTGTTGACGTTGCTATATAAAACCTGGCGAATAGCTGCTTATGGATCCACGGTGTACTTATCGTCTTCATGTCATGTCTATCTCCATGGTCTTGCTGCATATGTTCGAACTTTCCCAAGGCAAAAGTAAGGCATCGTGCCTATGATGATGGCTTAGGCCGTTTGTGAAGCCTCGTGAAGCTCTAGTTGAGTGATAAGGAAGCATGGAAACAAGAAAGGAAGCCAGCGCGGGCAATGCAAGAAGCACGGAAGGGCTCGTTGATCAGCCAGCAAATGACTACTGAGGAGGGATCGCATTTCGACTACCCATTATCCTCCCATCTTACCACAATCATATCCGTAGTCAAGTTTCAATCGCAGTATCGAAGCGCTCATCATATACCTGCCGTCTCATTGTACAAAAAAGCCAGTCTTTGCTTAGGATATCATTCTTGCATGAAATACACTTTGAAGTTGGTAATTAATAACACACATCAGACCAGGAGTTCACAAAAATATATAGATACAGACGATAGATAGCCACCTTCAGTCGCAGTACTGGCTACTAGATAATCACCGAAACTCAGATAAATCAATACGACTCAAGGCCTGCCAACTTCTTTGCTCGTTCACTACTCTCGAAATCGAAAGGCTTGCTCGGCTCCGTTCGAACATCAACAAAGAACTTGGGAACTTTGCGTGCGTCGCATGGGTTGTGGCTCTGTAGACAATGACAGCAAAGTAGAGGGGCAAGTCAGCAAAAGAGGCATGCGGGCATCCAACCGTAAATACCGTGAAGGAAAAAGGGTAGGGAACGCTTACCATGTTTCGGAATTCCTTGATTGCTTCTTTTCGCACTTCCAAGTGTGTAGGAGGACAATGTGCAGCGGGCTTGTAGCAGACATCTAGGAAAAGGTTTCCGAAAAGAGTGATCCCTCAGTACCAGCGCAATCCTGTGAAGGGGCTAAACGAAAAGCTTACAAGTTGCGTAACGGGGATTGGCGCCTTCTTTCGGTGCTGCTCCGTAGTGGATCGTTCGTGATTCCCACAAGATCAACGAACCAGCCGGTGCATTCACTATATAAAAATCAGAAGTCCTCCAAGTCAGTAACCGAAACCAAGTCCTATTCTTCTTCGCTTCACCCGTCGCAGGAAAATGTTTACTTACCCTTCTTCCACTGACATCCCCGATCGTAAAACCACTGCAGCTGCTTTGGTGTATGATGATACGAATCGATCTTTGGCCATCCTCCTTCCGGTTGATCATTGGCGTGTGCGTCAAAGAATTCGTTGTATAACGGGAAAGAGCCATCGAGGATCATGAGTCCGCCGTCGTCTTCCCCGTTTGGAGCCTACAGGGTCAAGTGAAAAGATGGGTGAGGTTAGTTGTTGAGGGTTATAGGTGGACCGTGAAAGAGAGGTTGCGGTACTTACGAGGTTGGCGATGCCTTGAATGCATTCCATATCTCGCTTCAAGGGTGACTGATCGACGTGAGGCCATGGAGCACCAGCGTTCTGGATCTGCGAAGGTGGTAGCGGAATAGAAAAGTTTGCGCCGTCTGACCGTAGCCAGCGATCAGCATTTGAAGTCAGCAATGCCGCTTGATTGTACGTATTGAGGGGTCAATGTTGCTTACCGAAAGAGACTAGAAGTTCGTCTGTTCCCCATATCTTAGAGAATACATCGATCAGGGCAGGTTCAAGACGGATCCGCCAAAGTAGATCTTCATGACCGACACCCAATCTAGAAGAAGAAACATCATGTTGGTTATAGGAGTCGACACATGTTTGTTTACGCCCAACTTACGCGTTGTAAAGACCACCTCTGAAATGGGGAGGCAGGTTCTCGACATTCCTGCTCAACAAGCGCTCATCAATACCATTGATCACAAGGCGCAGAACCAAGACTCGACCCACCAAGTAGACTTGTCGTTGATGTCAAACCCTTTTCCGAACCCTTTCAACCACTCGTTCGCATCAGCGACATACTGAGCCGCTTGCTCGTGCGGAATGACATCCGGCACGACAACGTAACCCTTGGTGTATAGCTCCTGGAGGTATTCGGGAGTCGCGTCGTCCTCTCCTCGAAGTCTTAGGGTTCCGTGAGCGGTTTGGGTGGTGTGAGTGGTAGTGGTAGCGGTGGACATTGTACGGTGTTGCGTTTGATGGAGTTTGGTTCGTGCTTGTATGTAGATTTGATATATCGTCGTCCAAAAGCTCGAGTCTGGACGGTCACATTTGTAGACTTCCCTCCTATATACCTTGTTCTTTCTTGATTACCCATATCTAGGAGGAGTTCCCGGCGAGCGAAGAACCGGGTCAGCTTCTGGGTAGATTCCCCGTTTTTGTTCGATCCTCTCTTGTTCGGGGAAACCACTGAATTCACAAGTCGTCAACCCCCAACACCGATGCTACCCCGTTCAAGACTTACGGCACTTCAAGTAAGCTCTCGGGTCCCGTCCAAAGGCTTTCGAGCCGAGTTTAGGCGAAAAGGCTGCCGGTCATAGCGCTTGATTTCGGTCATTCTTCGCAGAAGAGCAGTTTTCTGGTGTCTTAGTACAACAGCGCTAGCGAGGAACAGCCGAAATTGCCAATTTGAGCGCCCATCATAGACGGCCAACCCCCCATGAGAGTACAATGGCTCGCGGCCGCTTTTCTTGCCATCGCCGTTCAGCCGGGAATGCCTTGTCATTTTGGAATCAAGCAAGTCCGGTCCGATATCAAGCTGGAAAGCTGGAAACCTTCATCAGCTCCTTCATGGTGACGCCACCACTTGTGTCACATGTAGTTCAATGCGCTTGTTAGCTCTAGTGTCCAGTCTTACGGTGTCATTCACTGCCGGTATATAACAGAAGCGACTGATAATCTTATAGGGAAAGACAAGTAAAGAGATCCCATCCTGTGCAATCTCTCCACATGCTGCGGTCTTGGACGGTCTTGGAAAAACATGAATAAATACAACCTTGGTACAATACAGAAGAAAAGAACCTCGTTTAGGACAATACAGAAGAAGAACCGATCGGTATATCAAATTGAACAGGAGGAGGCCTATCATGAATGGGCTAGACGTTAGCGACACCGTATCTCGCGAACCTTGTCTTGCATGCTTACCTTATACGCATCTACTCCTGCGACATGGCAACGCGTGCGATCCACTGCCTTAGCGTTTCCGACAATACCTCTGGCAACGCCTCTACGTCTCGCAGAACAACAAAGTACTCGAACGGGAAAGTGTCCAAATACCGTGTCATCTCCAGCTGCATCGCTCCGTTGATCTCCTTGTAAGCCGCACTCTGCATGTTGAGGATCGACGTTCGGCTTGCCGGTGCTGCGCCAGGAACTGCAGGTGTGGATTGAGCAAGAGAGTCCACGACGAGGAAGACGACCATGACACGATCCTCCATCGCCCGTCGCAACAGCCTTCGAAGCTTTTCGTGATCTTGGCAAACACCATCAGAGATGATGATTTCGAGTTGCCACAGATCGGCCGAGGATGAACTAACAGACGATTGTCGAGCTCGTGCGAGGACATCGAGACTGTCTGATACTAGTTTGGCGACATCGGTCTTGTGTTGTCCAAATGTGAAACTGTTCATAACCTTTGCGCCATCGGCTGCGGAGAATGCTGTATCGCTGAATTCATGGAGCATCTCGACTTCTTCACCGAATCGAGCGATGCCGACTTGGCCAACTTCGAGCTTGGTGAGCGCTTGAGAGACCAAGGCAAGTGTTTGATAGGCGAGATGGACGGAATGCGAATCAGCCATCGATCGGGAATCGTCCAGCGAAAGCAAGACTTGGTATTCTCGTCGGGAAGGTTTGGTACGACGAAGCCAGATCTTGTCCTTGGTGTATTCACTAGCAATATAAGGAATAATCTTTCGCATGTTGAGACGCTTTCCCGTTCGGTAGTCACCTTGGAGACGAGTCGCCAAAGTCGGTTGAAGGATGAGTCGAAGTTGTTCACACAAGTGATACGACAGGTCACTCGTAAGTGCCGAGTATTCTCTCCAGATTTCTTCACCCGTGATTCCTGACCTGCCAGAATCGATCCATTTCTTCATGGACAATTCGAGGTCCTTGGAGTCGGGAGCATCCTCTGCCGATTTCGGTTTTCCGTCTTCAGCGTGGTCGTCTTCGGCGCCGTCCATGTCAGCGTCAAGATCTAAATCCCGCTCATGCTGTTCCTGGCGACCAGAGATCTGAGCCTGTGTCAATGCCTTGTGGTCGTCGGCGTCGACGTCGGTATCGTTCTCCTGTTTAGGAGGTGGTGCACCCTTTGCCTGTGGCGGCAGATCCTGCACGTCTTCGTTTCCTCCCATGGTTTCCATGTCGTTCGCAGGTGGCTGTTCGTCGTCCACAATGGCAAGATCCGCCAAACGGGCTTGCTGTTCCTCGTGAGAGGCACCCAAAGCTTGCATGTCTTCCTTTTCGTCATCCTGGATGTGCTCGACTTGCTTGAGATCCCGTTCGGCGTCTTGGTCCTGCGGTTGTCGATCTCCAGAACGCTCCAGAATCTCGTTGATGAGACGATGAACGTCTTTTTGCAGATCCCCTTTGCTTCTGGAATTATCTGGTGCACCAGCATTCTCGTCGGCAGGTCCTTGACCATCCGATGTCGGCTTCATTTCTGATTCGTCACTCGCGCCTGCATCTTGACGAGCATTCGATTTCGCGCTATTGAGAAAAAGCTCATCAGCACACCATCGAATGCGTAACAGAAGGTCACCCTGACCCACCCTTTTCCTTCCTGAGCATCATCGGCGGCTTCAGGATCCTGTTCCTCCCCTTCGTTTTCGGGTTGGTCTTGATCCATCTTGGAGTCGCTGTTGTCTAGCCCGCCCTGGGCACCTACACCGTTCTGGGCTTCAGTGTCGCCGGAGTTGCCTTCGTCGTTTGGCTCCTGAGGTAACAGGCTCTGAGCATCTTCCGCAGCTTGATCGTCTCCGGCTTCGGCGTGATCTCCTTCTTGCTCTGCTGCATCGCCGTCATCCTCATTTTCAGCCTCATTCGTTGGCGCATCCTCTCCCTCCAGCTCGGCGTCATCGCCGTCGTCCATGCCGTCGTCATCGAAATCTTCCAGCTGATCGGAACCATTGGCATCATCGAGGTCCATCTCTTCTGGCAGATCTAGAGTCTCGACTTCGGGCATGGTAGAGTCGAGTGCCGCACCAGCACCTTCTTCTGGAAGTTCTTCATCTTCCCCTTGCTCTTGTTGATCACCATCCGCGTCGTTTTCTTGCTGTTCCATCTCTTGCTCAGGCGGAGTTTCTTCGTTTTGCTGATCGGATTGCTTCTTGTCTTTCGAAGACTTTTCCTCCTGTTCTTTCGCCGCCATCTCCGACTCTCCTTGCTGTTGATTTTGGTCCTTGTCGAGTTTGTCTTCATTCCCATCTTCCTGGTTTTCCTGATCTTCATCTCCCCAGAACTGGTCATCTACCGCGTCCTCCCCAACATCTCCTACATGCTCGTCCATGTCCTGCTTCTCCTCTTCTCCGTCTTCTTCTTCTTCTTGCTGATTTTCGTCCTTTTCATCGTCTTCCGCATCCTCCAAAGCGCCTTCGAAATCATCTTGCATCTCAACTGCATCATTATCGCCGTTTCGGTCCTTCGGTTGATCCTCTTCTTCTTCTTTCTCCCCTCGAAGACCCTCCACCTGGCTCTCGTCTTCGATCTCGTTACTGACGTTCTGTTCGCCACTTCCAGAACCCAGTCCAGTACCGTCCATCTCCATTTGGCCTTCTTGACCCGAGCCTTTCTGATCATCGGCTTCTTGGGGTTTGCAGAATCCTTTGAGTGATAAAGCCGTAAAAGTTCTGACTAGGACATAATCCAGTTTGTATAGAGCCTTTGACCACGCTGCATGTGTAGCAAGGTGTCGTTCTAGCTTTGAATTGTAGCCGTTCAAGTAAGGTAGAAGTGATTGGATGGCTGAGATGCACTGTGACTGAGCATGTCCGCTGTCGATGGCCACTGAAGTGAGGGTGTTTGTGAAGGCCGCAACACGATCACGAATATCGGCGTAGCGTAACGAAGCGAATTGATTGCTGAGCATCTTCTGCGAGGCCGCGCAAACAGGTACTTGCGTATCGAGGTCTTTCTCCAAGGGATCTTTACCGAATGATTGCGCGACAATGAGCGTTTTCTCGATAAGTTTGTCGCTTGCAGCCCAGAGATCAGAATCACCTGCGCTGACAAGGGAGAAAGGCAAGGTGTCGATTATCGATTTGGCTTTACTGGCCATATCTGCCAAGGGCTTTGTGACGAAGGCAAGCGCCACAATTCTAGAAGAAGTAGCTTCCATAGCTTCGCACTGGCCGGAGAGGGTTCGCGATAATTCCTCCAACTGGCGCATCTCGTCTGAAAGTGTACAAGCAAACATTAGCAAAAAATTCTGCCCGTGCGCGACTGCGCAGTTTCTATCACTTACTCAGAGATAACAGCATGATACCACACTTCTGGGTGATCTGGACCGTCTTTCGCAGCATGTCGAGGAATGGCTGCAGGTTTGAAAGCGAATTGCTGATATCCAGAGCAATACTTTCATATTGCTCATCTCCTGTGGCCTTCAGAGTGCAGAGCGCACGAATGACTCGAGCACCTTCCACACCAGCTTCGGACAGGTCCAGTACTTGTCGCTCAATCAGCCTCAAATTGGTGAGCAGATCCCGATGAGTGTAAGCGATCCCGTCAGCTGCGAGTTCGGTCAACCGGGCTGCCACATCGCGTAGTTGAGCAGAGGCATACGCAGCGGAAATCAAGCTAGATGTGCAATTCTCCTTAGTGATAACGTTCAGTCGATTGCCTTTGAATCGGGACTTACTTTTTCCTCGACTCTAATGCTTCCGCGAATACACTCTCCGCGAACCCATGGGCTCGTTGTAAATCGTGGGTTATAACATCGGCACTGTGGTCGGTCAATGCATGTCGCATGGCGGGCAAAGCGAAGTCCAAGCGGTGATGGTATTGCTCTACCCTGGAAAGGACTTCGCGGGCGGTAGATTCGAGTCCTTCATTGGCCACGATTGGTGTAAGCTTGAGGATGTATGTTGCATCCGTCTGCTTCGCCATTTGATCCGCTCGGACTTTGGCAGAGAATCCCAGACGCCGAAGTTCCTTCAGCAGATCTGAGAATGCCTTACGCTTCCTCGTTTGAAGATTCTTTACGTTTTTGGTATTCTCCTTCGTCAAATGGGCAGGCGTTTCCTTCGCTAATGCTTCGGTGGTCTCTATGATATCAGTAGCGATTTCCTCCAGTTCATATGTTCCATCGTGGTCGAGCTGTTCATCGGATACCATGATTTTCTGGAATCGCTGAATCGTACGCTTGGAATCGCTCAAGAAGGAAGGCGCGACAAGGTCTTCTGGCCTATTCGTGATGGCGTAAGCCGGCGAGGAAATCCTCTCAGAATCTGTCGCAGTCGGTAATTGCGTGTTGGGCAGAGGTGCGAGGATAGCAGTGAGGAAGGGCGACACTGGCTGCCGCAAAATTTCGCGGAATTTTCGAACTGTTTTATAGAGTTGGGCATGGCTTTTGCGGGCGCTGGCCTGCATTGCGTTGACATTTACGTCTTTCCAGCTTGCCAACCTGATGAAGTCCCGAACAGATTTCTCCAAAGGTGTACGTTGACTAGTGATGCTTTGCTGCACATTTTCCATATATTGTCCATAGCTGGCTTCCACATTCCGCAGAACGTGGACCACTGTCTGCCAAGAATCAATAACGTCGTTGGCCGTCATTTTAGTAGCTTCGATCATATCAGCAAAAGATCCGAGAAGGCGTAGTCGTGAAACGAAGTGTCCGCATGACGTAGCTGAAATGTATTCAGTCAACAGAGGTAGCGATGACTTGATATGGGATTGCAACTTGTCGTCCCGTTCGCTTCCTTCATAAGAGGTGACGATTGATTCGGTCCCAAGAATGATGAGCTCGTAAAGCCTGAACCACCAGATGGCATTCTCGGTGTCGTAAAGGTATACCTCCTGATCCAATAACCTGTTCCATGCGCTCAATTCCATTTTTCGCCAAGTGATGATAAGCGCAATTATCTCGTCGCGGAATATTGCCAACGAGTTGTCGCGGTTGGCGTACTGTTCCCAGTCTTGGACGACTTCGAGCAGTTGTTCCATGGCAGAAAGCATCCGCGCCACTGGACTCGTAGCTTTCATAGACTGGATGAAGTCGCATCTGTCTATGATGTGCTGCAGCCGGATTTGGTCAGGCCATTCTTCCAAAATGACTGTCAAACGAGTGCGAAGACGTCGCATCAAATGCAGAGAATGTGCGATTTCCTGTCGATTCGGCGACGTATAGAAATTGTATTGCAGATCGGCTTGAGAAGTAGTGCCTTCTTGATTTTCCTCATCGAGTGCAAGCAACTGATAAGCGCGACTCGTATTGTCTAGGTCGGAGTCAAAAGCGAGGCGATGCTCAACAAGAAGCTTGTCGATTGTCGCTTTCCTGCCGACGTTCCAGGCACGCTCTTCTGTAGTAGTCTTGGATAATCGGAAGAGCGAGAGATGGGATCGGTAAACGCCAGTAACGTCGTCGTCTCGTACAAATCCTGTCTTTTTGTTGGAGATCTGGGGATTATGTGGCGGTTCTTGATCGTCATCATATACTGGGAATAGCTGAGCCAGCTCGCGGGCCTCAATAGCATCATCAGATTCAACCTCTTCTTGGGTGGTTTTCTGGCGATAGAGACTTTCTGTTATTTGTTCTTCTCGCTTAAGCGATTCCTGGTCGATTCTCCACAACGCAGAAATCCGGCTGTATAGGATATCCAGGTTCAATGCAATCGTCGCCACCGGGTGGCCAGCGTTCGACAGCATGTTGATCGATCGGAGCTGAAGCAGTAGCTCGCTAGCGGTATCCCGTGACGGTGGACGGTCTTGACGATCAGCTGCGAGGCCCTCAAGAGCGGAGACGGATGGGAAAGACGTAAGCAGACCTACCAACACCACTTGGTGCTGAGCATCCCTGGCCGCTTGCTGACGGATTGCTTCCTTGGCAATAAGCCGCAAGCCCAATCGGATGCATTGTACCGCCGTGCACAAAGGTTGCACGAGATCGTGAAGGATATCATAAGCCTCTTCGAGTCGTTTGACAAAGGCGTGCGAGGCAGCCTGAAAGTTTTCTTCTTCGGCTAATGCACTATCTCGGGTCTTGTCCGTTTGTGAAAGCGTCTGGACCAACCGATCGATTTTTTCGTGCTGCAGAATGCTTCGCAAAAATCGGTGAACCTCTTGATAGAATGCGGAGAGCTTCTCGTTTCTCGCTTCATGATCCCACTTTCGTGAGAGGACAAGTTTCTCGGCGTTCGTCTTGAGATCCAGCTGGATGTTTTCGATTATCCTGGTCGTTGAGTTGCTGGTGATATGACTCTCGGCCACCGAATATGATTCTAGTTCGGACTGCAACTGATTGCGCTGAGTCATATAGATTCGCTGTTCACAATCTTCTTCGACAGTAGGATCCAAAGGAACATCGGGGACAAATAGTTCAATAACTGCTTGGCCAAGAACTACCCATAGGCGACCAGTCACGTGAACCTTTGAGCTGGAGCTTTGCTGGAAGATATCCTGGATACGCTTCAAGTGGCGCATCAATGTGGGATTCGTCTTTTGTGTTGCATCATAGAGAGAGGGGGAATTCATAAAGGCTAGGCTGTCGGTGATGTTTTCTAAGTCTCCATCCAGTGTCTCGGGTTGGAAATCCACCCGCGAGTTGACGATTTGAGTGATCTATTTCAATATCATACTCGGTCAGTTGTCGAAGATCCCGTCTTCCGGTGGTCTGCTTACCATGTGCAATGTCCTCAAACCCAGCTTCGACAATGCCTGCAGATTGCTAGACTTGTCATTTTCGATCTTCCAAACAAGCGCTTGAGAAGTGAGGCGTCGACTAATAGTATATCGGTCCAATTCCCCAACTTGCGCGTTGGAATTGATACTTTGCGGCGCGAACATGAGCTTTTGCACTTTTTTGAATTGCCCAGACTTTTGAAACGCCGACATACCTAGTTCCAATGACCGCAGACAAATCCAAAGATTCACGGAGATGTCCCGGTTGCACCAGCCACTATCGTTGTGCAATATCCCTAACAGTCAGCCTTGGGTGGTAATTGTTACGCACATCACGAACCTCTTTCCGAATGCCCTCTCCAACTTCGACCCACAGTCCTTTAAGATAGCTGGAAATCATATCGAAATACAAAGCTATGACGTACGGTAAGACAACAGGCGGAAGGCAACCAAACGAAAATGACATACCCGGTGTGGTTTCGACTGTCCGCAGCGCTAATAAAGAAGGCAGAGGTGTTACGCTTGACACATCTACACGGAGGGCAATCGTCGTATATTGTATGATATCCTACACAATGACATTATGTTAGCTTACACTCGGATACCTTGTGGGTGGTAGGGACTAACAGCTTCCATGTAGGTTTGGCAGTATGACACCAGTTGAGTGAGCATGCTTCTGCCCAGTCTTATCTCGAAATCTGCAGGTTCGACGGCCTGAGAACGGATCATCTGGGGGGTAGCGAGCTTGGTCAGCTGGTTGATGCCCATGTAACGAAGAATGTGAATGACCCACCTTGCCAAGCGCTTCGCGCAGCTTAGTGAACTCAGCATCAGCCGCCGCAGCGTGGAGTTTGCGTGCCTTGATCAAAGCCGCAATTTGCAGGATACCAGCGGTTGACACTGAAGCTACAACAGGAGAATCAACATCAGCGCTATAGCCCTTCGCATTGCACTGGAGAAGACATGTTATGCTCACAAGCATCTGTATGCATCAAAGAGCCCATAAGCTGACCAACTTGATATTCCACCGTCGCGTTGTCAGCCAGAAGTAATGCCTTCCAGATCACAGCTTGTTCCAATCCGGTGGTAGGTTCTACGAAGGTTTTCAGCTCTGCCATTGCGTCTGACAGAGCCACATCCTGTCTCCCGGCGAAAAGCGACTGGAGGAGCTGGATGTATATCTTGACGGCTGCGTGCTGAAAGTCTTGTGCTTTTAGCAGGCCAACCATTTCACGGAGAATGCCTACGAGACAACCGACGTCCACGACGATACTCTGAATGATTTTGTGCAACTAGTAAGCATACAGAAATGGGCAAAGAGGGAATCTTGAGAACATACCGATTTATCTTCGACCGCTTGTGCAGCATTGTAGATCTTCAAGCAAGCTAGGCCGAGTGAAGAAACCCTATCGCTAAGGGCAGCTAAGTGCGACAGCGACTTGAAATCGATCCTGCTGTGCTGAGTCGCGTCCGCAAGGACTGGCGTGCGCCTGCCATTGCCTTCGGCTTGAACATGCGTTATCTGTGCTATCAACTGCACCAGCTTGGTGAGAGCGCGGGCTGGCACCAGCCCAAGAAATTGTGTGTTCAATCCAAGATCCAACGGCTGTTTCAGGAGCCAAGGTTAGCCACGCCTCGCTTCACAGATATGATTGACTCACCAAAAGGCTAGAAGTATTCTCCGAAAGATGCCTATGCAGAACAAGACGAGAATGGTTGTTTTCTGCGATCTCCATCAAGGACGCCGAATCCAATGATTGAATGAACGAGTTCCATGCTTGGGCCAACTCCGCAGGACCGGTCTCCATGGCCCGATGAATCAACCTAACGTTGTCCAACGGGTGTACAGTAACAATCCGTGCCAGCACCGCAGGATTAGGTGACTGAGACGACTCTCGATCGAAAGTGCCGATTTCGGGTGCTTGTAGTATGCTGTATGCTTCGGCTGATGACTGCTGTAGGAAAGTGGATCGTAGACTGCCAGCTTTGTGGATATCATCTGTATCAGGGCTCCGGGAAAAGGCGATCTCTATACCTCGGTTTCGCATCGCTCGAGACAGTTCTCCCTTGAGCGAGTCATACGAAAGGAACAACCTGAAATTCTCGTGAGGACGAAGTATTTCAGTCTCACCAGAATTGCTTCCCTTTTCACTCAGCGCCAAAGTCCCATTCATTTCGCAGAGACTGTTGAGTCGGTCAAGGACCGAGGGACTGCAGAGATTGGCGTCATTGATGCAGAACCAGTGACCTTGTTTAATTGCAGCAACGAGAGGACCGTCTATCCATTCGAAAGATGGTGTAGACGTTGCTGAAGCTGATTCTAGCATAGTCTGTATTCCTTGAATTCGCTCCTGAGAATGCCCTAATGCCGCCAAGGAGTCGCAGACTTTCCGGGCGCTCCGAATGACAGACACCCTTTCCTTCGATTCCGGACATGAAACGTACGCTTTCAGCGATTTTGATATATCTTGTAAATCATCGTTGAGTGCACGTGCGTCCAATTCACGAGGCGTGAGAATATCGAGAAGATCTTGTGCGACGGATATGAGTTGCCGGTCCGAATCGCTTTGCTCGAATGTTCCCAGCATTTCCATGGTATCGACACCGGGGTGCATCGAGTATTCATAAAGTTTCGTTCCAGATAAGCTAGCAATGGATCGGACGGCGCTACGCTTCCCGATGCCAGTAGGGCCGACCAAGATAGCCAACCAACCTGCGGATATGCACTTCAGCAACGATTGATACTGTTGATGGTGTTTCGACCTGAGCTGTCGGACTGATGACGATCCGGTCGACGTTGAACGAGACAGGACCGAGAAACCGACCTGGAAGAACGCCTTGGTGATGTACATCCAAGGTTGCTGCGATTGATCGATGTTGACGGAGAAAAGGCGGTTTATCATGTTGCACACAAGTCTCTGATCCTGTTCCGTCCTGAACCGATTGACGTAGACCATTCGAAGGAAGCCTGACAAACCTTCGTCACCTTCGAACCCATTCGGTGTAAGATACAATCGGAATAGGCGAATGATATCTCGGAGATTGAACTCCCACGGACCACCCTCCTGTCCGAATTGGCGTTGAATCATCGTCGCATGGTACAAGCCTTCGTTGAGCTGAATAACTTTCTTCAGCAAGCCCTCGTCTAGTTGCGGGAAAATCCGATGGCAAATGAAGACCAGGTCTTCCGGAGTGTGTTCCTGAACGTAGACTTTGGTGAAACGATTGAGGAACGATTTCGGCAAACCTTTCCTGCCACCACCTTGTTGTACTGGATTCTGAGCAGCAAAAAGCTTGAAATCAGGATGCTTGACGAAAGTTCTGTCGAGTTCAGGGACATAGACGCTGCCTCGATGATCGAGTACAGCATTCAGCCCTTCCAGTACAGCCTGAGACGCGAGATTCATTTCATCTAGTAACACCCAGTCACCATTTTGCATGGCGGTAAGAAATGCTGCATCCTGCCACGCAAATTCACCAGCAGCTCCCCCACTGACGGGAAGGTCGGAACCAAAGAGATCGATCAAATCTGTCTGATCAGATAAGTTGATCCGACATAGTAACCGGTCGCAAGAGTCGGCCAAAGCTTGAACGAGACTCGTCTTACCGACGCCCGGACTACCCTCTAAAAGGATAGACTTGGGCAATTGACATGCACGAACAACACGGAGAAGATTCTCCATCGTCGTAGGCGCTTCCATGGCGAAGGGTTGGATATCGCGATTGGAAACCGAGCCTCTAGATATCGAAAAGGGTCCGATAGAAAATTTGGACGCTGAGATCGAAACCTCGGGAGAGGTTCCATTTAATAGGATATCCGGCTTCTCGACAGGCAAAGCATGTGCCAAGCTATTTAATTGTCGAAGGCAACGTTGCCTGAGATCTGCAAGTCGCTCTCTGCCTAAAGCGGACACCGAGGGCAAAGTCTCCAATCCATCAACTATGACCAACTTGGCAGCATGTATCTGAAAGAAGAGTCGTCATTAGATAAGAACTGGCATTCTGAGGGGTTTGACAGCGCTTACGAAGACATCGGCCGTGCTCATTTGCAAGCCGTCCGCACAGGCATTGCTAAAAGCTACCCATGCCTGATAGCAAACAAGCAAGGATAAGTACCAATGGTATTCGCAGGACCGGCGATCACTTACCAATATGTCCCGTAAACCAATGCCCGTTTGGCTTTGATCAACAACGTGGTCGCTGAACCACTGCAGGAAATCCAAAATGCGGGGTGTGCATGACTTGAGACGCTCAGAACGGAACGACCTGTCGATGATCTGCTCCAGATCGTCACGATCTGTAACTGCTGGGACCCAAATTTCCGTAAATCGATTTCGCAGGGCTGGCGAAAGCTCCTTTTTGCCGAAATCTCCACCTGGATTCATTGTCGCAATGACCTGGAATCCAGCATGTCCCACTATGGTACAGTCGAGATCCGATGCACCACCCTTCTCGGCCAATACTAAAACTTTGGCGGGTTCTAGCACAGAGTTGAGTCTTTCTAGTACCGAGTCGTCGGCCAAGGACAACTCGTCCAATAATAACACTGATCCTTCCTGCATCGCGTGCACAAGTGGTCCATCAGACCATTCGAAAAGAGCCGACGCTTGTTGCACAGAGATACGTAGGTCGTCAATCTGCGGCTTAGCTGCTTCGACACGAGCGTCCTGTGCCAGCGTCGTCAGAACGGCGAGAAGCCCATCGACACTGGCGAAGTCTCCTGCGGGACAGGGTATCTGCAGGGTTTGGCACAAATCCTCTATGCGTTCCGCAATGAGTGCCAATTTGACACCCCGGTTTCGAACTGGTCTTTGGCTTCCGAGCAGGTCTGCAGTTTCCATGTTTTGGTGACAACTCACAGAGATGAGCTGTCTCTGTAGTAATGACGCTATGACTTCACAAACCGATGTTTTGCCTGAACCAGTTTCGCCAACGAGCAGGATCGGTTCGTCGTTCGCAGCGGCTGCGGCGACGAGCGTGAATAACCGCTGCATTGCCTTTGTCCAAACAATATTCGTTTCGAGGTGATCCGGTAAGGGGAGCCCTAATTTCGAATATGCACTGCTGTCGTCTAACGTAACCTGAAGCAAGGCGTTCTCGTCGATCTTGGCTTTTATCTTCTTTTCAAGAACCTCCTTTACCACTAGACGGTCTTCCTCTTTGCGGGCCCGTTCAGCCAACAATAAATAGCCGTTTTCCGCCAATTGTTGATGACTGATCGCATCTCGACCGGCCCAACGGAAAAGATCTCGCAGCGTCGCGAAAGATTGACGACTTTCGAAGACTCTGGTGGCTTGTCGGCGATGTTGCAACTCACGAAAGACTTCGACAATAAGTCTAGCATAAGTAGGTGCTATGTCGGATCTCCGATGCAGAATTTCTTGAAGTTCCTCCTGTGGTACGTCCTCGAAGTGTACCTCAAGGAACCGATTCCGGAATGCTCGAGAAAGGACCTTTCGACCGGCATATAATCCAGGAGGATTTTGAGTGGCGAAAAGCATGAAATGCGGGTGAGGTCGTACAACCTCTCCTGTTTCAGGCAATACGAGCTCACGATTGTCGTCTAGCAGGCGGTTGAGAGCTTCTAGAACATCGGTGGGCGCGAGATTCAACTCATCGAGAACAAGCCAATAACCATTTCGCACAGCGGTGACCAGAACACCCTCCCTGAATACTAGGTTGCCGGTGACAGGGTCGGATGCATAAGTACCCAGGTATTCCTGAATATCGGTATGTTCATGATTATTGATACGGACGAATCTATGTCCGGTTTGTTTAGCTAGAAATTCGACAGCGCTGGTTTTACCACTAGACGTAGGACCTTGTATGAGGACAGGAAGTTTGCGAGTCATGATGATACGGGCGAGATCTGCGAGTTTGTTGGCAACTGACGGCGTTTTGATGTACTTTTCATCTATAACGACAGGTTCTGGCCCCTTTTCCAACCAATAATCACCAAATAGCACAAAGTCGTCCGGCCTGCTGACGTCGGGAACCGCAGGCTGCCCGCCGAACCGGGCCCCCACATTGCGCATACCACGAAGCACTTTATCTGCGCATAACCTTCTTGCGATGTCGTAACTCGCGGCGTCGAGGGACATGGTGAAAGTCATCAAAAGACCTTCCCATAGCCCACGACGGATACCGAAAGAGGGTGACACCTCCACCGCAAACGTCAGCGCTCTGGCGAGCGTACGCATGCTGAAATGCGGGGGCGTGTTCGTACCGTCAACGATCTCTTTGTGACGCGCTAATGCCTTGATGCCGGAGTAGAATTCTGCAACATCCGCAATGGCTGACCTATCACCGGCAACCGCATCCCCGAGATACTGCTTGACAATCCCTCGCAAAGCGTCTTCGTCGTCGTCAGGTGGCGGCGCATAGATCTCGGTGAATCGGGCCCGTAGACCAGGTGGAAGGTCTTTCTTGCCAACATCCGTTGCCGGGTTCATACAAGCGAAGAGCCTGAAATCCGGGTGTCGCTCTACTGGCTCCAGATCGCCCCTTTCAGTCAATACGACCGATGATGTCGAGCTTTCCAGTATCGTGGATAACGCCTCGAGAGTTTCCGAGCTTGCCAAATTGATTTCATCCAACAGAATCCTGCTCGGCGAAAGGCAAATCAGCATGGGTCGGAGCAAGCATATGCGTAGCAGACTAACCATTCCCCATTTCGCAACGCCTGGACCAACGGTCCTTCTACAAACGAGAAGACGAGACGGCTTGTGGACTTGACATGTTGCATGTTAAATCGCTGGATATCGTGGTCGAGCGAGATCCATCCTGCCAGCTGCCGTTCCAGTTCTTCGGTGGGCAGTTCGTCGTCTGCCAGCTTTCTTCTCTTTCTAGGAACATCACCCTGCGGTATCTCTCCTGCCGTTCTTGTTGTGACATCCTCATTAGGTGCTCGCCTGTGTCAAAAAGGCAGATGTAAGCAAAAATTACATCTAGCGTTGATAACTGTAGCGGAGTGCTCACGATTGAAGACGTTCTTCCAACTTTTGTTTCGCAACCGGGACCGTTCCAAGCCACACTTTTACCAATTGATCCCACTTTCTTTGCGACATCGATTTCCGGACGACTTGCTCGAGTTTTTCGTTCTTCTTTCTGCTGAAAGTTTGCCTAAACAAGTCCAGCCATTTGGCATACACTTGTCGAGCAGTTACCGCCGCATCGACCGGCTTGAATCCGCCGAGGAGATCTGAAGACTCCGTTTGAGTGGAAAGGTTGATGGCGGTAAGAGGGCGATTCAGAGTCGTCGCCATATACTGCACGGCGGTAGTTTTACCGGTACCGGTCTCACCGACCAGAAGGACAGGTTCTGCTGAAACGATCGAAACCGCGATCCTTTCCAATAGGATCGCTGAGGGCTTGGTGAGCGCGTACGGTCGAGATGTGGCTAGTACTGCGCCAGGTCGAGGTGCCAAACCGTTCAACGACGTTCTTCCTATTCGCACAGTGCTACTTTGTCGAGCACGTGCATCCCCCGAAACCTCCAATGACGGCCTTCTCTGATTCAACAGATGCTCTCTCCTTTCTGCGCTGAGACCTAATGATTCCGACAACACCTCGGCAATCACATCTCTTCTCCCACGAGCCTTGTCATACATGCTCGATGGAGCTGCGGCCAGGAATACGTCGAGGGCTTCCAGAAACACTTCGTCTTGGACGACAGGATTAGAGAACCGTAAGTGCTCGCCTTCCATGTGCATAGCGGTGTCGGTTCCCTTCGGCAACATGTTTTCCACACGTGTGCACCACTTTTCCAAATCCCGCAATCCATACGTCCTTGCGGCTCCACTTCCAGGCATGACCTTGCCTGTCGCACGTTCGATGTCCTTGAGGTTATGATATGCCTTGACGAGTACTTGCGCTGCTGGTCCAGACAACCGAGGATACTTGAAGTCCAGAATGCTTTGCAGATCCTCGTCCGTTGGAGAAGCCAACACCGTCTCCTTGAAATAATTGTGTCCCAAAAAGATTGCAGGGGTCATCAACCTTTCGGCGATAGTCGTTACCGTCCGCATAGCGATAAGCGCGAATCCATCTCCCGCCTCTACTCCTTGCCTTCCTGGAATATCCAATTGTGCTCGGCTGCCTACATGCTTGGGTAAAGACATACTATCAGCTAATCGCGAGAAGAGACTCAATACTTCCTGGCCCGCCTTGTCGATATCCTCTAAAATGACCCATCGTCCTCCTCTTACGGCTTTAGTGAGAGCGCCTTCCGTCCATGTAAATGTCCCTGGGTTCATCGGAGACGAAACGTAGCTTCCGAGGAGTGCCTTGGCGTCGATCGACGTGTCTGCGAGCGATATTGTAAGGACTCTTGAATTGAGGGGTGTGCTTGAATACATCAAAGTCGATAGATAGTTGACAATGTGTGTCTTCCCGGCAGATTGTGGCGAAGTGATTAAAATCGGTAGACCGAGCGACAGGGATCGAGCGATTTGTGTGAGGCTGGCGCGAGTAGCAGCTGTTTCGACATGAATGACCGTGTCGAAGGTCTCTCCTCCTGCTTGATGGCGGAAAAGTATGCTGTCTCCTGCAACAGCGACATGCTGGCAGAAGTCATTTTCGGATAACGTCTTCTCCGAGGAATACTGCAAATCGTTCGAAAAGGCCGCAATTCGTTGCTCTCTTCTGTATTCCATCGTTCTAATCACCCAGGCGTCGGTGTGCCACATCTCCAACTTCCTAGCTTGTTGCGGTTCGTCCGGGGCCTGTATCGACAATCCTTCTTCGATCGCCGAAAGCCTCCATCCATACGCCATGTTCGCGTCCACGCCACCAACTTCTCCTAGAAACTCCTCTTCCATGTTCCTCCTTCCCAGCTCTGCTACCTCCATCTGCAAGCAAAAGACCGCTATGGCCATGACCTTGACTCCATTGTCGGGATGTGCCAGGTACAGCCGCTTTAGTGAGTTGTGCTTCCAGTAATTCCGCTGTCCGATTTGAGGATCCGCATTGAGAATGCGGAAATACGAGAGGAGGATTAGGTGCAGTCGTTCGGCGTCTAGAGCTGCGATGCTGTCGTCCTCAGGACAGAACGCCAAGGGCGATTGTTCGAGGAAAGGCGACTTTTCCAGGAAGGCATGTATCACGCTAAGAGGAAAACATCACATTCAATCAGCATACACCAAGGACCTTTCGGATTCAGACTTACGGCCAAGCCTCGGGTACATGTTGGGATAACTCTGCAAGCACAAACAGCTTGCGTTCCCATTCTTCAGAGGTCGTCTGTGTAGATATGGAGCTGAGCCACCGAGCGACGAGATCCAGAAGGATCGGTCGGAAGTGTTTGATGAATGATTCCGTTAATCCTGGGATGCCGAGTAATCCTGAGAGTCCTTGGAGCGTCGTAACAGATGTGGAAGAGCTGCTAGCGAACGCAGACCCAAATGCGAGGTCGAAAGTGTCTTCGGGAATGTATGTTGGTCGATCGTTGCGTGACTTGACGCCGAGTTCTTCCAGTAGAGACAATATTTGTTGTTTGATAGGAAACCGAGTGACGTCTTCGGTGCGGAGTTGCTGGTCCATCGCCATCGTTGGGTCGTCAATGACCATGACCGACGAAGACACCGACTCCGTGTCCGCGTCCAGGTCGATGACGTCAACCTGCATCGGTTGAGCACCGGACATTCTGACCAGACGTGCGAAAGCTTTTGGCAAAGCTGGATATCGTAGAGATGACCAGTACTTTGATGTGTTTGACTGCAAGTTGGACAAGTAGACCAGGTATATTGGCCACGAATACAGCCTTGAACAAGTTGCACAGTTCGATCGGTATGCTTGGACGCTGTCGCGCTTAGAAAATTAGTGGAAAGTGGAGGGCTGCTAAGGTCTGCGCTTTCTTTTGTAGGGCGGAGGCTGACCCGCTAAGCTCTCCCGGGAACGGAACAGGACGGTGATGTCGTTCTCAAGTCAGTTCACATTCGTTCCACCATGCATCCTGTTGCAGCAATCTTGTCATTCAACTTTCAAAAGTCACAAATATGGCCTCTCAACGATTCACGCCTCTTCTCCGCGCAATCGCACGTAACCCGACGGTCGCCGCTCGACGAAACATTTCGAGGTCCGCTCCCAATGCTCAAGCGATCGTTGGCACCGAACCTATCGGAACGGTCGGTACGATTCCGGTAAAGAAGCCCGTTGGTGGTCTCCGTGGCGGGTGAGTCTTGTGTCCTACGCCCGAATATGCGTATCAATCCAAATACTCACACGGTGCTTGCGTTCTCGCTCTCCAGACTCCTCGGATTCGTGAGCTCTGAGGAGTCGTCTGTACCGCTTTAACGACCGCTCACCTCGTTTGTTTGCACTTTTAGTTCTTCGGCTTCTCGCTCGCATCCGCATATGCATCCTTCTATCTCTTGCAGGAATACAAGCTGGCGAGTTCGTTATTGCAGGGCAGTGTTGAAGACCTACAAGAAAGCACCTCCAAGGTGAGTCGTGTACTGTGCTTCTACCCGAAAGCATCCGTAACTGAAACGACATGTACGGTTTCGTGTAGATGTCGAATCACCTTCAACGCATAGAAGCAGTAGAGAAGGAGTTGAAGCGGTTGAGCTCGACTTCGGCCGTGAAGGAGGATGTGACCAAGTTGCGGGCTGAGATGAAGCAGGTTTACGTGAGTCCTTCCTATTCGATCCGATTGTCAACTTCGTGCGCCATAGGCACATCACCTGTCCGGTCTCGCTGATCTGGTTCGTCAACATGCTATACAGGACGGTCTCCATGTCGAGGTTCTGGACTTACGAGCTCACGTTTGGGGTGTTGAGCAAGACCTGGCACGAAGCGCTAGTCATAGTGAGTCGCTCGTTCATTTCGGCATCGGTACTATGCTACTTGCTGACACAAGATCTCCTAGACTCTATCCGAATTTAGATGTTTGTAAAATCGAAATGAATACCGTATGAACAAAGTATATCTGAACAAGGAATCTGAACCATGGCAAAGCCAGAGGACTTTGATCATCATTGCAAATACATCGGCCTACATTCGCAGCACATAGCCCGTAACTAGAATGAGGACCGCCGATATTGGACGGGTGCCAAAGATTCAGTAACTATTATTGTGTTTCGGCCGGCTCAAATTCGCTTGACGGTTCCCGCTTCTCACGGCCTACCCCCGAGCATTTCTCAACGTCGCAAGGAAGAGCCGTCCCTTGACTGCTTACAGATATCCGCACGACACGCATGATGCTCGTGAATGGTATGATTGCTAAATTGACAGGCATATTCCATTTTACGCTCAGTGTACCACCGGATAACGACGAGCCACGATTTGGTTTGGACCACTGGGCAGTTATCGGAAAGATTGATGATTTGATTGCTGGCAGGTATGCACAAATCCGATGTCGGAGCCGGACGAACGCAGCAACCTGCAACGAGCGCAAGGATAAATGTTCGAAGAGAGCCAGAAATGCAGGGCTCCAGAGCATGAAACACAGCGTTCTGGCTTTCCTTTTCCATTCATCATTCCACAATCCCTTCTCGACCATAGACGGAGGTTTGCGCTATGCGCCGGATACGTCTGCACAATACCGCCAGACCCGGCTCCCCCGAAACACACTCTCAGCCCTGTTACGTCTCGCTCTTGCACACTGTCCATAGGATCAGTGGGTTCCTGTAGAGGAGTAGGGTTGGTGTAAGACGGGCAGCACATTGTCGTGGTGACTGACGATGATCGGATATGAGTGAGTGGTCAGAATAGGGGTTCAGGGGGGAAGCCGAGCCGAACTCGGGGTTCGTAAGGGACCAGTTACGGGTTCCCCCAAGATCAACGCCTCAGCTGGCTGGCGTCAACACACTGAGGAAGTGGTAGACTACTTGGTTGTACCTTTGCTGTCAAAGATGCCTATAATCATAAAGACGTCATACGCTACGCGTTTACACCAATCTGAAGTCGATGCTGCGTTTTACCCAAACCTTCGTAGAATCGACCACTCAATTGCTGCTCCATTCCATCTGCCATCACTCCCACCCGTTGGAACCTTGAACGTGCGCACGAAGCAACTCACATGTACACCTTTCATCAGACTGGCGCTACTCCGTCTCTTCGTATACGATATCGTGCGGCGCCAAGAGCATAATTCTCCTCCTCCAATGCTCCGTTTGCAAGCAGGCCGTGCCACCGCCCTCTCCGGCTACCCCATGACCTCCGGAATTGCACAGCGAGTTATGCGTTACTGATTGCGCATTTCATAGGAGGCTGTTCAGCGTACAGCAGGTCGCAATCGAGAGACGGAGATGACGGTGGTCAGGTAAATCGTTGTATTATGGTAAACCGCATTATGAAGGCATACGTAGAATCGGTTGTATTGCTGGATAGCCTGTTACTCCTTTTGATCTAGCCGTCATCGGCACATATTCCAACGTGAAGCGAACGAGAAAACTCACGAGTGAAATCCTAACACATCATCCGCGTCCCATCTTTCGTTTCTGTTCTGCACTTCAAAATCGACCGTCGTATCGTGCGTTTAGCTGGTGTTCGACTCCTTCAAATCCATGTCCCCTCAACAGTCAGGCCACGACCTGCCAAAGCGAAACAATTGCATACCAGATCGGGAGAAAAAGCGTCGGGTGGAATTTTCGTGATGCAAACTTGCAAAGTGGCGATCTGCTTCTTTTCACTCGAGCGCGAATGGCGGGAGGGCCTGGAGGAGGAAAGGGCAAAGGATGCCTGGTATGGAGTACGGGTCGGGTAGTGTTTCGTTGCCTTGTTGCCTATCTTTATACCAACAGCTGACCAATCCAGATGGCGTGCGCTGATCTGCCATCATCGTACGATTATTTTATTGGTTATACTGGTTGTCTATGTATAAAAAAACACCTTTGCCCCTTCCCTTGTCTGCCTTTTCTCAATCCCTTTTGCTTTTCATCCTCAATCATATCAGCTTCTAGTCTTGAACTATCATAACTCGACCTGATAATGAAGAGAAAGCCGAGCAGAGTGCCGTTATGGCCTCTGTTCCTGCTTGCTACTTGCCTGGTATCACCAGTCATCGCATTCGCTGCGAAATCTTCAAATCCCACGCCTGTGTGTCGACATGACGATGACTCCGCGTGTGAATGGACCTTATTCGAGTCTCCATCTGCAGTGACTACTTCTTTAACCGCTACTATATATACCTCGTGAGTTCTTTCTGATCGCCGTGGTGGATTTTCACTACTGACAAACCTTACAAATCAGAGGTTTCTCTGCCACCGGTTCTCCCACGGCGTCAGTCACCCCCACACCTCCTTCCCACAATACCACCTCCCCCTCCATCATTCCTCCCGCCAGCACTCGTCCTCCGTCGTCACCAACTGCGGTCTTACCGGTCATCCGACAGGCGGCCGAAACCACTCATGGTGACGGCTGCCTCCCCCGAACCAACGATGACGGACCACCGCAGTCCAACGAAACCGACAACCAGCATCGCGAGGGTTCCAGCAAGAACCCATCCGCAGACGCCCTTATCGGTCTCGACAATGACGACGACGCCAACTTTTCTCGCAATGGTTTCAACGAAACCCACCTTGCTCGCAATGATCTCGAAAGAGACTCATTTGCAGGGCAGGGTTTCTTCGGATTTACTGTAGGGAAAGGTACCAGAGGACACCAGAAGCACCCTGTGGCTGGCCTGGCAGTCCGCCGGATGGGAGATGTTGTGGTTGGTCCGCATTTTGGGTATGTGGTCCACTGTGACCTGGTCGAAGTTCCGGTGGTTTGGACGCGGTCCGACTATGTCAGCATAGCAGATGGTGAGTTTTATCAGTCAGGTCAATCAGTTCTTGGGCTGATGCGCTCCACACGTCGATTCTGCAACGGCCAAAGCCGCAACTAAGGCTCAGCAAGCCGAAACCCAGCGTGCGCAACATCTGCAGATGGACATGGATGAACGCGAAAACCAAAGGCGAATCGACCATGAAGCCTTGATGTCCAAACAGCGCAACGACTTCCAGACACTCACGCAGAAGATCCGACAAGAAAACGATGCACGCGAGCTTCAGAGGCAACAAGAGCATGGAGCGCTTATCGCAGAAGCCGAGAAGTTCAAGGAAGAGTATGAACAATTGGTAAAAATCTGGCAGATCCTGCTAGATCGAACGCGCACACGGTATCTTCGTGCTGCGCAACTTTCGATCTTGGCACTTTGTTTTCTTCTCACCTCTCTTGCGGTGTTCAGCTGGATAATACTTTGTTATGGAATCTTCAGACGGGTAAGCAATTGTTGCCTGAGGCTCGTTATCTTGGGTTGCGCGACTAAACAATTTTGTGCTTTTATAGGTCAACCTTGCACTCCGTCGCGGTATCAAGTCGTCCAAAGGGTCATCCCAGCCTCCCGACGATGGTCCACCGCCTTCTGATGCTCCTACGGCTCCCAACAACAGCTCCCTACCACACGCCGATGGTTCAGAGCCGGATGCCAGTAATCCGACGACTCTGAACAATGACATGACTGCTTCAAATGATGATGAAGCTCCTTCGGATGATGATGCGCCTTCCTCAGATGGTGATGCGCCTCCTTCACGGGAAGATACACCGCGTGGCAACGAGGATGTCCCGCAAGATAGTATGCCACTTGTCAACGCCGAACCGCTTGTCTCAGACGACGCAGCAGCACCTCTAGAAGATCTCGTACCACCCATCGATCATGAGGAGCAGCAAGCAGAAGCAGCGGAACAACAACCAGAAGTGGATATGTCGATGGAGGCAATACGGCGACGTATCGCGCTGGTTTACCGTCGCACCGGCAGACAACGACGAAACGGAGCCATAACCGCACCCACTTCTTCCTCGACGGCCAAGAGATCACGTTCAGCATGCAGTGAACCGGCTCCCTCTTGCGAAAACACCGTGTCCTTCAATTCGATCGTCAACTCGAAGGCCGCTTGGAATTCTGCTATAGGTGAAGGTGTAACACGATCCGAAACGGTCTCTATGCTCGCCGCTGTGTCCGTAGGAGTACAAACTGATTCGATCGACGTACCAAAGCCCGAAGATAAAGCGTCAGCAACCGGTCATGCCTCCCTTCCGTCGCAGCTCTCAGTCGAAACCTCTCGATCGAAAGACACCGATAGCGTCCTCGCAGCGCTACCACCAAAAGCCGTGACCCCTCTACCAAAAGCTCCTGCCACTCCTCCACAATCAAGAGCCAGCATTGACGTTCTCATTCAACGGGTCAAGGCGGAATTCGAATACGCGACTCAAGAAAGACAGCAGCTTGGACTTACCGCACTCATCCCGGTCGATCCTTCCTCTGATCGTCCCAGTATCATGTCACCGTTGATGCATCAGGTGCCCGATGCGCCATCTCCATTACGACCTGCCGTCATGTCCGCTCGACCGTCGATCTGGTCTGGGCCGGATCCGGGCATGATGCTGCTCAGAAGGGCACTCGACAGTGCTAGTCGTCCGGTGTTGGGAATGGGGGCGTTCAATGATGTCGTACCTACCGTTGGAAAGCAAAGTGCACCGATGCAAGAGGAGAAGGTCACCGTATCCGCGCGTTTGAATCCATCTGCTTCAGCAACTCCCGTTCACACCTCTGCCAACTCGGTCGGACCGAAACCTGTGAACAGACTTGCAACACAGCTTGTTCCAGCTGTTGTCAAGTCGGTCGGTCCTCAAGCCAACGATCCACCAGTAGTCATCAACCCTCCTGTCAACACCAACGGGTGGTCGGAAGCAAGACCCGGTCTGACGTACGCCGGCGCTGCGATTGCAACGTCTGCCAACGACGAATGCCAAGCAGGACCATCAAGAGGCTTTGGACCTTACGCCACAAGTCCCTGCTGTGACCGAGCCTGCAGTCGATGCCGGGATCTTTACTGGAAACCACAACCCCAAGTACTACCGTGAAGATGGTAGCAAAAAGACTCCAAGGTCCAAACGGGGCAGTGGACTTGTGAAGAAGGCGGCAAAAGCGGAGGCGGCCCGCTTGCGAATGGAGGCAGAGATGGGGAACAGCGATGTCGGATCAGAAGGGGTTGGAGATGGTATTGACGATTCCGAAGGGGCCTTCTGGAGATGAAGCTTGAGGTTCAAAGTGTGGTCTAGTACGTTCCAGTCGATTGTCCTTGATGGTGACACAAAGCTGATGAGTCTGCATTTCTAGATGCTCAACTTGCAATATTCGCGCTGCACCAGGTCGACGACATCCTCATACACGACAACGCCTTGTCGACCGGTCTTGCTCGATAACCGAAACGGAAACGAAAGCTTGCTTAATTGATTTGATGATTTTGTTTTGACTGCTGTACCTTTACTACAAGTTGTCGAATAGTCTTCTGGTATAATGTTGTTTCGAAAGCAACAAGAAAGAGAGTCGGAATAATTGTTGTAATACCTGTTTTCGAAAAGACAAAGACTGTTCAGAATTATATCAAACGACATTGCATTGCGCGCAGACCTTGGAAGCATCGTACCTTCCAGAGGTAGGTTCCACCGTCCCCCAGCCCTCCATGTCCATTCCCCTCAGCCGTACCATCGCAACGTGGCACGCACTGATAGGAAGTCGGAGACTCCGTTGAACATCATCGTGATGCTTCGCATTCGGAACTATCCGAGTTGATCATGCAGAGCGGATACGAGTGGACGCGATGTTCATGGTGCGGAAATGAATGTCGAACAGGGTATTCGGGCTCGGTTACAGGTTGTGGTAGGAGCTTGTGACTGGACGGACGAGGGAGGCAAGTGAGTCAGCTGGCATTGTTTAGGAGGATGGCAATATGTCCTACCTCCGATCCGACCACAGCTGCACTTTGTGCTACATCCTATCCATCCAGCCAGTAACATCCCTCCCCGTCTATCCATGTGATAATTTGCTCAACCAACCTGCAACTTCCGTATCTTCTTCAATTTCGTGGGTGTACCCCATCATGATGCATCCTGATGAACGTGCTAGGACAACGGTTGCTCGCCTTACGGTGTTCGGTAAAGACGGTAGGCCAACATCAAGAATCGCAATACCAGATGGAGTGGAGGGGGTGAACGAGGTAAAGGCAGTGGTGGTACTGGTGTATCGCAAACGGACGTAGCTGTCCATTGGGCTGTGTATTTGGCGAGGATAGCGGTGTAGTGTGCGACCTTGACGATTCTCCATACATAGACAGGTTGCAAAGGACAGCAGAACAAGTGAATTGCGGACGGGAAGGCGTCGACTGAGAGCCGGTTGGTAAAGGTCGTAGAGGAAGGGTGCAATTGGCAATCTGTAAGAGTCTACTGATGGCCTGTCATATAACGTGCAAGAAATCAGCGTCACTCCCTCCCTTTCCTGAATACCATTTTGGTCAGACACGGCGAGTACACATACATCTGCCAGAAGTTATCCTGATACACTACCGTCGCCTTGCCCGTTTCTATCACCAGATGTCCGAATCACGCCCGCATCAGGTGCAGAATCCTTGCCGTTGTCGTTTAGGCTGGAAATCGCCTTGTAGCGGCTGACCAGCATCTGTTACTCTGACCCGTTGCTGCCGTTGTAACCGATCCCTGGTGCCATGCATCTCGAGGTTAGGCAGCGAAAGACAAAATGACCGACAACGGATCCAGGAGGAGAAGTCGTTTAGGTTGAACAGTTCTCACAAGAAAAGGACAAACCAAAATCGACAAAGTTGATACCGTAGATATGGAAGAAGAAAGAGGGTCTGTGTGCGCCCCAAACTACTACTACGCGTCTCACGTTGAACGTTGATCGGGACTTCGGGAGTTGCTGGTTCATTTGCACATTATACGGTTGAATCAACCTTTTGCTTCATTCATTTCAGCACACAAGCTGCTCACGCTCCTGCCTCTGCTTTATCATCTTTACAACCCTGCACAATGGATGTCGACACACCGTCACCCATCGAGAACCCACCTCTCGCAGGCGACGTTCTGGGAAACACGACGAAAACCACTGACGGCATGGAAACACCGATGGAAAGAGACATCGATATGGATGCTGAGCAGCCCAGCCTTGGCACAAAACATCTCTCAAACGGCTCTACAGGTGCAGGTATTATTTCTGGTAAAGTCGGAGGTGGAGCAGCGGGTGGTGAGGGAAGAGCAGCAGGTACGGGTGAAACAGAGGAAGCGTTCCCGACAAAAGTAGCGGATTTCTTCAAGCCCAGACGAGATGCAGCACCGAAATCGACGTCAGCTGGTGATCAGACGAATGGAGGTGCGGGCGGGTCCCATGCCAAGGGTAAGGGAAAGGAGGTTGCTGGTGAAGCGTATCTAGCTGGTCGAGAAGGATTACCATGGTGAGCTTCCTTCCTGTCCTTCCTCGTTCGGTCTTCCTGTCACATCCTACCCTGGGACGTTCGTTGGAACAAGAGCGACTCAATGGCTGACACATTCACCCGTATTCCCATCCCTGCATGCCGCATTGTCCGTGGCGAACCTAGGGTGGAAAAATATCGACCGAATACGCTGGACGATGTTGTTTCGCATAAGGATATTACTGGCACCAGTAGGTTTTCCTCGCTTTCTCCACAACCCGTTGACAAGGTTTTCTTTACAATGAGCAGACAGCTAATCCGTATCGAGCGTGATGTGTAGTCGAAAATTTCATCAAGAAGGGTAGACTACCACACCTCCTTTTCTACGGACCTCCAGGTACCGGCAAAACATCCACCATCCTCGCCATTGCTCGACTCATATACGGAGAAGCCACGTACCGCTCACATATTCTGGAACTGAACGCTTCCGATGATCGAGGGATTGACGTTGTCAGGGAACAGATCAAAGGGTTCGCGCAAACGAGGGTTTTGTTTAGGTGCGTTTGGCTCGCGTTGTTTTGTGTTTTCTGATGGCGGTGATGATGGCTAATATGAGCCTTTTCTCTCTGGGGTGTAGTAAGGGTTTCAAGCTGATTATTTTGGATGAGGCGGATATGATGACAAATGCCGCCCAGGGAGCATTACGAAGAGGTAACGCATTTCGCCTTGGCCATGAATTCACGCACCTTACTCGTGACCTGATCCGGTATTTGGCATTATCTTCCTCCTCCGGAAAGTCATCGAGCAGTATACGAAAAACGTCCGATTCTGTATTCTTTGCAACTATGTCAACAAGATCACACCGGCTATTCAGAGTCGATGCACCAAGTTTAGGTTTAGTCCCTTACCAGAGAAGGAAGTCGAGAAGAAAGTTGATCAAGTAGTAGAACGAGAAAAGTAAGTTCTCCGACCCGTCCGTTACCGAGTCCACAGAGCATCTGACCACCCGAGTTATCGGTTACACAGAGTCAACATCACACCAGACGGAAAACAAGCGCTCCTCAAGCTTTCAAAGGGTGATATGCGACGGGCATTGAACGTCCTCCAAGCTTGTCATGCGGCATACGATACGGTGGATGAGACGGCCGTGTATAACTGTACCGGGAACCCACATCCGAGGGACGTGGAGGCGGTCGTACAGAGTATGATGCGGGACGAGTTTGGAACGTCTTATGAATGTAAGTGAATACTGCTGCTTTTCCATCCCGGTCATAGCCCAACGACTCACGACATCTGTACTCTGTTATGTTCCTGTAGTCATCACACAGCTCAAAATGGACCGTGGTCTCGCTCTTCAGGATCTCATCACGGGGACATACGAAGTCTTGGAGACCGTCGAGCTACCGAACCAAGCAAGAGTTTATCTCCTCGATCAACTAGGATTATGCGAGTACGTGGACCTTCAACTCTTGGGTGCTCTTGCGATGTCACTCTGACATTCTGTGCGTGATTTTAGACATAGGTTATCAGTCGGAAGTAGCGAAAAGATTCAGTTGACGGCGTTGTTGGGTGCATTCAAGTACGCTGTGGAGCTTAGTCAGAAGGCATAGATAGATACGAGGGAACAAGAGGATGTGCACCTATAGGTCAGGTACGTCGAGGTTCTATTGAAACTTGGCTGGCACAGGAATGTAGACGCTCACGAGCTGCGATTGTCTTATAGGATATTTGCTAGCGATATATGCCAACAATTTTGAAAGCGGCTCGAAACGGCGACTCGCAGTTAATGTAACTGATCGATCCAAGCAGCATTGAGCAGCATTAGCAGGCTTCCAGGGGACAAAGCCTAGCAGTCCTGTCGGAATAACAGGTCCGCGCAGAGAGACTCGAAACGTAGCGTTGTAAATGCCACCCCGGGTATTGAACATAGCATGTGGTTCAAGCCGGTGGTTAGCCTGACTGCAGCGTTCCGGTAGAGAGCGAGCTCGGTGCTCTAAGTTGAGTGCACAGTTTATCCTTCTTTCCCGCCGATCAGTTACTTGAACCAGGGATCTTAAGCACTACCTTCAGAAACACTTTTCTGCATCTCACCGGCGAGATTGATATGGCATTCAGCCCCGGTCACGGGCGGCTCATATCGCGATGAACGCTGACAGGTGGCAGCGGCATGATTGATAACGAATTCATCTATATGACTCGTTGGACTGCGCAATGAAATGAAATTGAATGACGTGACGGCCGAGAGAGAAGGTTGAAGGAGAGGACAGGGACAAGCCGTGTCACCATATCCCTCTGTCTCCTTGGATAATGAACATACAGCCTGATATCAAGTACCCGGTATACCTGGGTCGATAAAGAAAGAAACGGACTAGGTGTATGGCGCTTGTGGATAGTTGCGACAACGCCGCTGGACAAACTCGATAACCTTCCTTGAATTGTTTCCGCATGACCTGTCTCGACACGAGATAGTTAATTCGATTTCGCAAGAGCTTGAGAGTATCGGAAAGGTCGCTCAGAGCTGTTGGCGAGATAGTTCTTTGCCGGCGATGGCTCTCTACCTATTTCGTGAACGATGGGCCTAACATGGTCTCAGAATCAGTCAATCTCGAAAATCGAGATAGGGATTACTACGAGAAAGCGATAGCCTGACTAGACTACTACTATATATCGAAGATGAAATGCACCTCTCGTTCCATCTTCCCTGACCTGTTATCTTCATGCTATCATACCGACAATACCTTCTATACATCGTACTTCCTCTTCCAATCTATCCAAGTAAGCTCTTCCCTTCAACGGACATGCGATCGAGAAACTAACCCCTATCCATATAGCATGCAAACCAACGTCATTGTCGAGGACTGCGGGCACTGGTCGTCCTGTGTGGCTGCTAGAAAGCGAATCACGGACAATCCTAACCCCGTACTCAGGCTTCCTCGATCTGGAAGCAGCGCTTCCTCTTCCACCGATTCTTCTACCGAGGAGGTCAGTCGTTTCGCTTCTATCGTCGGTATTCGAGCGCGTCGTGTGCTGATTTCCCTATTCGGATCGATTCTAGATCGCCAAATACCCCAGCGACTACTGGTTTTGGGTTCTCTCCTTCGCTTTGCCGGTCGGTTTCTCCTGTAGGATCCCTATCATCGAGACCTTTGAAACCGTTTTCCGTGGAAAGACCGTCTTTGATCCTGACGCTACCGGCAAGGGCATTTGGGCCGATCCGTCGGCGACTTTTACCTACATTGCCTGTAAGTGAAACCGTCACTTCACAATACTTCACATGTCGCAGCTACTGATTACTATCTATCTCCAGGTGAACTCCTTGTACCCACTGAACCCTTCGGAGGTTTCGGTGGCAGCAAAACCGTCCTCTTCTTGGGCCAAAAACGAACTCGAAACGGTGTCATTGCCAAAATCATCTCCGTCGTCCAAGGCAAAGAGTTTACCTCCAAGCAAATCTCCAGCAACAAGCAGACAGTCATCAAGGGCCTTCTAAGTCAATACGCTGATCGTGGACTGGGAGACTATCGTGATCATGTGGCTGTCGCTCTCCATCGATTAGCCGGTGCGACTCCGCTCCGAGAATACTTCTCGAGCTACCTCGACCAGCTACCTTACCATGAGACATTACACGGCGGATGGACACACTACAGGTTGAAACTCGCTGTTCGACGTCTTATTGCTTACGGCACGGTGGAGCTACACGACAATCTCGGGCACCAGTCTGAAGGATACGGCAATCACTTCGCCTTGCACCCTTTCCTTGCCTTCTTCCTCGGTCTCAACGGTGAATGCCACATGACCGCCGACATCACCTCGTTCGTCACCTGCGACACGGATCTCGAACTCGGTATCGCTTCCAGCAGACACGGGAAAAACTGGTGGAATCGTCATGTCATGCACCACTCGGAGCAGAAAGCCGAATATGCGAAACGCTGGTGGGCGAACAATCTTCACGACCGGGAAAGTAACGAACGTCTTCATGCTGCCGAGTTTTATCGCGAGTACGGGAAGCCTCCCGTCAGCGACGGTGGACCTTTCTGGGAAAAGTACACACCAAACTCTCATCAGTATCGGTACGAGTGTTCTCATCCCCGACTCGCTGATAGCAATGGGAAGTACAAGGTCGACGAGAAAGCGGCGGAGTTCATGGAGGAACGTCGACGAGAGGGAAGAAAGCTCGTTCATGGATGAGGCATTGTTGTCACAGCCTCGACTTCTCTCCACTTGACTCCCCATTCTCGCTTCTCAATCTGCTCGAACGACTTCAATAACACTCAACAATCATCTTCGACATCCATAACACTCAACGATCATCTTTGACATCCATAACACTCAACGATCATCTTTGACATCCATAATACTCAACAATCAACGTCACCACGCTGTAATTACGATATGAACGAACAAACGAACTCGGTTGTTTCTTTACTTGAACGACAATCACACTCCAATGTAAAACGAAAGCAAGCAAGCCAGAAATCGACATACATGGCGATGGGCAAAGTAGAGGTATATCCTGTAAGACTATATAACAATCTATGAAATACCTTTCTACTCTTGTTATATCTGGACGACGATCACCTCACCTCCTCGTAAGCTCCCCTTCAACAGCTAACGTTCAAGCTTTCAAGTGTCCATTAGCGTTCACATGGTAGCACGATGGTAGCCGAGATCCCGGGATAGCCTCCGTTAGGTCACTCATATCAGCAGCTAGCCATACAATCATCTTGACGTTGATTCTGGGCCACGAGGGAACGGCGAGAAGTCGTTGAACACTGGGTGGTCTTGACAATCGTTCTTTTAGAGAACGAGTATGCAGAATATAGCTCGATTTACGCTGAACCTGCACACCAAACCAACACCTTGTTGCTGAACTACTAGATCACTTATGGATATTCATGCAAAGTATATATGTGGGATGCAATTTGGTTCTATAGCCTCTTGCTAGCCTCTACCACGATCTCTTTCCCACCGACAGTGCCCGTGCGCCCAGAAACACCAAACGTCAGCGCATATCCAGCCGGCAGAGCTGCGCCACCAGCAGGTTTTGTCAACAGTGACCATGAGGTAGGAGACGGCTTTTGCAGAGTCATCTCGACCTGTAGATTCCCACGCAGATGAACCAATTTGTAAGCATGTGGACTGATGTAGAGCACGAGGGAACACACCTTGGTTCCTAGAATCTTGTAGGTGCTTTGCTCTGGATCAATCGGCCCGTATAGTTCGATGGTTTTGACTACCCTTTTTTGGGCGGGGAGGTACAGATCCAGATGAACCTTTGCAAGAAGAAGTGTAATCTAAGTCAGTAGCGGAAGAAAAGAAGGTGAACCTGAAAGCGATGCTCACCTTTTCGGACTCGAAAGTAACTGTCGACTTTTCCTTGTCGGCTCTATAACACATAAAGCGCAAATTGAACAATCCACCCACCACAAAAGCACATATTGTCTGGCTTACCCCTTGGCAAAAGCACTAACGATCACCTGCGAAGGAGTCTGATAATGATCCAACCGACAATCCACTTTTTCCTCCTCTTTCGATTCGGCTTTTGGTTGTCCCACGAATAAGTGAGTGGTGTACCGACAGCCTGGCATGTTTAAGAAATCGTCAAAGTCCATGACACGACGTTTACAGCACAGATATCCTTTCGAGCCTTCGTGAAAGATTGGCTGATCGCAAGTTTGATAAGACGAATTGGTCACTACAGTTGGGCGAACATGCTCGGACGAGATAAACTCACGTTACCAGGGTGATACCGGCACTCGCCACTCTCTGTTCCTTCCTGACTCTTTTTCCAACCTTCCGTCTCCGACCTCACACCACCATCCTCGCCATCCCACTCTGCACCACATCCGCGCCGTTTACACCGACTGCCCTTTGAAACTCTAGCATCCGCCGGATCGCGCTCTTCCTTTGCTGCCCAATCAACCTTTTCCGGTTTCACTGGTGGCGCAGGAGGTGCTGTTGCAGGGGTCGTGACGCCGCTCGGGGTAGCTTGGCCGGACGAGGTTGTGCCGTATGTTTCAACTCCATCTTTTGAGACGGATGATGCAGAAGCGGAAGCGGGGGGTGCGTTCGGGGAAGGAGCGATGGCAGGTGCGGCAGCGGTTGCGCTGTGGGTGCCTTTAGTGCATCCCTGTGCGTGATGGATATAGACCTTAGCTCGGAAGCGCTCTTGTCTTGATCTCAGCCCGCACTCACAGGAATCTTGACAAAGTCTTCGAAATCCATCACTGGCTGTGAAGAACGGAAGTGGCAGAGGCGTCAGTCAGGTGGGTTTAAATCGTGCACATACATTCGCTGAGAATTGCAGTTTTTTAGAGAGGCTCACCTTGTTAATCTCTTTGCAACATGCTATTGCGCATCAGAAGAGGGGTATGGTCAGTGAAGGTCCGAGCAATACATAACAACAGCAGTATGCTCACACCAAGATTTGGTGCCTTCATGAAAGACCTAGATGAACGGATTCAGAAAGCAGAGCAGAGATCTCAGTCCTGTTCCTCGTTATAGATGTGACCTCGAGGATATCAGCGACTCACAGGCCCTCCCGAATGATACACACACTCTCCTTCCGTTCTTTCCGACGAAGCATCAAACTCGGCGCCACAACCTTGGTGAGTGCACTTAGGCATTGTTGGATTAATGTTCTTCACGGGCTATCGTCGGGCTGGTTGCGGAGCTAGTCTCTGTAGTGTGTAGCACCGTGTTGTTCTCTTCCCAGGAATACTTGAATCCTCTATGTTACATACCGAAATAACTAGAAAGAAGGTGCTGACTCGCGGGGTCAACTTTGGACGACCTCCACCTCCCGCCAGCGCTGTGATCCGGCCGCCGTAGTCTCAATCGCCGCCGCTTTCTTGAATCGCTGGGCCTCCAGCAGCAGTCTCGCAGGTCGTGGTCAGATCTGCTCCTTGTTACAGTAGTATACCTATCTAAAATGGTGATCCTCGTTTCCTTGCAACAGGAACCACTTTCCCGAATGCCCTGGGGTGTTGCTAATGAGAGCAAGATGCATCGCTGGAAAGACCGTAAACGAATCGAACGTAGGGCTGCCCCGCCGCTCGTGTTTCGTGTTTATACTTCGGGTGTATAGTCGTTATCCTAATTTTGAGTTCTGTTATATGCGTACAACCTGTGCTACTTGTTTGACTTCTTTTCATGAATACACACCCCATGCTACCCTCAAATGCGACATACCCTTCAATGCCTCGCCTCAATTTCCAGCTCCGCAACCGCCTGATCCAGCTCCATCTGCTGAATAACCTCTTTCAGCAAGTTCGCCTCCCAGCGGCCCCAAACAAAGCCGACATAAAGCATCGTAGCCCCCAAAGCTCCCGCTGCAACTCCCAACAATGTCCATATTGGCTGAATGTAAGATTTCGGTTGCCAGGCGGAAGATACTGTCAACGCGAGTGATGCAAAGATCGAAAACGCAAACAGACGGAGTTGGAATTTCGAGTTTTTCGCCGAGATGATAGAGTACAGGTTGAGAGTATCGATGGCGTTTCTGATCGTGTCTGCCTTTGTTGGCGAGTGAAGGAACGCATTAACAGCGATCTGCCGATTCGACGCTTGGTGCTTTGTGCTAGAGATCTGAGAACCGGATCCGGAAGCCTCATTCGAGGCTATTTGAACAAGCGGAGCCGTTCCTTCATTCTCCGTCGGCAATGGGCGATGTTGCGGCGCCTCTGGGTTGGTGAGCGGGTCATTTGCTTTGTTGGCTGGCAAAATTGCAAAAGTCGAAAGCACACCAAAGTGATCCGAGTACGAGAACGGCTGACCAGGCACAAGTTCAGTCAATACGACACGACATGACTGACACGAAAGGATCGGTGCGGATTCCATGGATTCAGCAATGGGAGGACCTTCTTCGAGATGCCGAACATGGTCGTCCGAGTTGGATCCGTTCGCAAGTTGGTCGGACTTGTCATCCCGGTATGGACGATCGTCTGAAGCATGATTGCCTCGGCCCTTGAACGTCCACATCAAAGGCCTTCGCCGGGCCACATCGGGCCCTCGATAAAAGATATAATCCAGCCTCTTGCCCTTCCATTTCTTAGCTTCGTCGACCAATGGTTTTCCAGCGGAATAACTATTGATATAATTGTCGCACGTCATCCCGTGATATCTGATGCCATCTTCGTCGTTCTCAGGCACAGCCGCAGTCAAAGACTCGGGATGGGTCATCAACCAAGAATCGAGGACGCAGCCTTGATCTCGCAAGATGGCGATTGGAAGTGATTGTGGCGATGAGTTGAAGTCACCAGTCTAGAGCAAAAAGGAGCCTGAGTTCAACATCAACGTGCAATACTTCTTCCGGGACCTACAGCAATAACATATCGCCCTCGCTCGGCTGCAGCACGAATAGCGTTTGCCAACTGCCATGCTTGTGCCATCCGATGAGCTTGGTGGGTTTTAGGTCCATGTTCTCCGGCCGCATGCATCTGGTAAACAACAACGCAAGACTACGGATTAGCGAGCACTTCTTGTTGGGGCAAGGCAATTTCCGAAGTATCACTCGTGTTGGCGGAACGACCGGGTACTAACATGAGTAGTCCATACTTCCACTTCACCCAACTGGGGATGCAGGATAACCACACTCCCGGCAGCCTTGTTCACGAAGAAATCACCCGCGATAACTGCCAGCGGCAACCCGGATAGAGAGTACGGCAGGGCCTGTGCGGAGACTATAGGGTATCTCGTAAAAATAGCCAAGCCTGATCCGAGTGCACCACTATTACCGCGCCAAGTAGAATATAGTATGTAAAGAATGATGTGGACGTGGAACGATGCCATATGATTGGGTACGGGAGAATGGATATAGCGCATAGAAGACAAGGCAACGTATGAGCGCCATGATTCCGAAAAGGGAGATGACATCCAAATATACAACGGAATCAAGCTTATTGAGCTCGGGATACAACTGACAACTACGTCTACCCACGCACAAACGAGGAGGATACTGCAGGTAAGAAAAGAAAGGTGAGACGTACGTGTGGAAATACCTCGAGTACGGAAAGACCGATTGACATCTCGATTTGATAATATCAAAGTCCTTTTGGACCCAGCACTCTTGAAGACAGACAATGTCAAAGCCTGTACCAGGATGCGATGTCGCTTCCGCATGTGTTGCGATATACTCTGCGATCGCAGCGATACGTGGAGTACGGTCTTTTGAGATGAACTTGAGACCCCATACGTTGAGCGTCAAGACGGAAAGTGTTGGCGGTAAAGGTGAGTCTGACATTATCTAAAGGAGTAGAGATGGCGGTCAGTTCGTGTGACTTGTACATCATAAACATTTCTCTTTCCCTTTCCTCCGACGATAACACCTTTCGATACGACAAGCTTTACTCAGTATTCCACGATGCATATTACACAAGTGTGTCCTCAAACCCCCTGCCAGCCTCCGAAGAGACTTGAGGATTGGGTCATAAATAGGTCCGCCCATCGGGTAGAATTTTCATCTTTGAAAGCTTGTCGTATCCACGTCTCTTGCTCTACACGAAAAGAAGAGATACTTACGAGTTGTATTATATCATCGACCAGTGTGAGAACGCTTCAACTGCGAATGAATGAGAATGTGCAAGTCGCAGCAATCGTTGTCCTATTGGGATAAGATATCGATGAGCAACCAGTCAACGAGATTCATGCAAGCACCACCACCAATGCGCCCATTCCCAACACAAAGAACGCTGCAGTAGCGATACGGAATTCAGATCATGTGTAAACGTATCTCCTCATAATGATCTGATTCGATCACTAGGAGTTGGATTGTTCTGTTAAGTTTGATGTCATCTTTTGACGTTGTTGTCTGCAAGGATGGGCGCGGTGTGGATGGAGCAAGAGGAAAGCACGGGAACTCACAGTTTGATTGCTGCAGAGGATCAGAACCTCTGGATAAGAGAAGAGGCTGTCTTCACTCCGTTGTGCTATCCTGGATCTATGGGTGTTTATATAATGGGCGTCTCCCTAGATTCCAAAGAAAGGGAAAAACGATCGAATACCAAGTCGTCGTTGAATGACGTGTCATATCATATCCCGATGTTCCCTTGTCTCCTTTGCCCTGTCCGCGCCGGTCTTGTGCTCTCGGTTTCTTCCTTCTTGAATGCTCTTTCGACACCTATTACCTTTGTCAGTGTCGACAACCGACGGTCTACCATACATTTATCATGCGTCTTTTGCCTGGGTTGGCACCACGTCATTACTTAGGGAATTCTCCCCAAATTGAATAACAAATGCTGCTGACGTCTGCTGGCTTGAAATGGCCCGGGCCGGAAGCATATCGAATGATGATCGCATTCGTCGTGCTCTCTACTAGGTCTGATGATCAAACTGCGGGGAATGAAAGGGGAAGGCTCAATGAGGTAGTTTACCAAATGACATCGTACAAGTATTACCCTAAGAGCAGAGCAAACCCATACTATCGTCCTGCTTATCCCTGGATGGTTTGAACCACCACCCTTCGTCATGTTCCGTCTTCTTCGAGATGCGCTCGCATCGCCTACTGCACCGGCACCACCGCAGCCCCGTCATTCATCGACAACGCCATCGAAAGCTGATCCTTCAGGAGAAGGCGTGAATGGTTCACGAAGGGAGGCGGTAGTCGTCGATCATAATGTCGCTGAGATGCAGAAGGATGCCAAGGATGGTGATTGGGTAGTGAAGAAAGTGATTCAGTCGATCAAGCTTTGGGCGGAGGAAGGGGAGGACAAAAATGCTCGAGACGTCTTGGCTTTGGATATCGTGAGCTTTCAATGATGAATAACTGGATTAGACCGCATTAAACGACGCGTCTGTTTGTTATAGTTACTATCACAACTTGAAACACTGATCAAGCTTCCCGAGACCAAAGACCACGTCACGACGCCTCTTGCCGATTTCCCATCCACTCTTCGGATTCGACAAACGATATTCAGGATAAAAGGAGGATTCGAAGTCTGCTTGAAAGTCACTCAAGCATTATCAGAGGTCAAAGATGGACGACGCGCGGAGGATCCGGAAAACGTGGCTTTGGAAGGACTGAAACTTGAGCAGCCAAAGGATACTGCTGAAACCCGACAAGAGGTCGAATCCAGTCAACAGAAAGCCGATGTCGGGGCGGTCTCCACTCTGTCTAGAATATTGTCGATCCTCCATTGCTGTTTGTCTAATGAACGAAACGGCACATACTTCCACGTAAGCACTTCTCAAAACAATCTACGATTCTGGAATCTGGACTGACATTTCACACATAGGCGCACGGGGGGTGGTCGGCATACGAGCCAACGTTACGAACCCTTTCTTATCCTGCGCCAACGGACACCCCTTTTCCTAATCCAGATATCCAAGGACCCATGTCACCCGACATCTCCACGCGGTTACCCAACTTGCAAGTCCTCGGTCTTCTTTGGGCGTGTGCCTGTAACCAGGACAAGACGCTTGTTTCCCTCTTCCAGCAATTTGCAAGTTCACTCAACACGCAAGATGACGTGCCCAAGCAAGAACCTGCCACACGAATACCAGATTTTCCAGCAACGCTGCCGATTTCTTCCAATTTGGTCTTGACGAATCCGTATCTGCTGCCAATAATATTAAATCTCAGTCCCTTGCCGTACACCGCGACGGCCATTTCCACGTGTCCGTCTCCAACACGTCGAGAACCGCTACCACACGCTCTCACAGATCCACAGCAACAACTGGAACAACTGACTTATCGGATTTTGATTGCCGTTGTACAAAGTAGCTGGTCCAACTTGTTCAAGACGCAAAGGGTGCTTCCGAGCATCTATGAAGCTATCCTGAAACGCCTATACACCTCAGCAACGCGCAAACACGAGGAATCTAACATGGCGAAAAGCCTGGATTTGGAACCGGCGGTACGGAAAGGCGCTGCTGCTGTCGCGGAAAAGGAAAAGGAACAACAGGCGTTTCCGAAATTCTCGTTGTCTAGGTATATCGATACTGCAAGTCCCGGAGGAACGTATACCGGCGTAAGGAATGATGATGTTTTCACAGCAACTGCCACAACGCCGCAGCAGCAAGAGACGAACGAAGCCGTACATAAACCCGCGGACGAAACACTGCGGCCTATCCTGCTTAAACTATTACGGCGGCTTGTGGAAGCAGGAGTGCCGGTTGAATACGCCTACATGTTGTTCCGATTGGCGAAAAAAGATGACGCGCCTACCGCTTTGGCAAAGATCAAGAGTATTCAAGCAGCCGAACAAGGCTTCTCTGCCCAGAATGACGATCCGAGTTCGACCGAGTCGAGTCCATCGAAAACGCCTTCTGGGAAAAGGACGAAACCTGTAAAACCAATAAATCTCAGACTCGCATTGAATGTGCTTGCTGGAAGCGCCAAAGATGGTTCTTCTGTTCTGGATAAAGATATTCTGGAAATCTTGCGACACGGGTCATCACGGAGATGGCCAGACATGTTCATGTTTTCGCCAAATATGGGAGGTTCCTCTGGCGCTCTGGCATGTCCAAATTTGGGAAAGACGTGGCCGACCAGTGCAAAAGGATACTATTTCATGGCATGGGTCTATGTGGAACATTTGTGTGGACCGATTACCCTCCTCCATGTATACGAAAACAAACGAACGCTTTTGCGCGTTCGAATCTTGCCAAATTCGCAAGTCGGAGTCATCGCTTCGCGCCCAGAGAGCGATCATGAAAACCTTGAAGAAGTTATTTTCTCTGGATCCGAATCTTTGGTGCCACATCAAAAATGGATACATATCGCTGTTGCCGGTAGGCGACCCCGGGTTCCTGCATCCTCACAAACTGAAATCAAGCTCCTTATCAATGGTCGAAGGACTCAAGCTTTGAAATGTACATATCCAAAGCCGACTTCAATGGCAAATCTGCCAGGCGCGGAACCCGTCATGGCGTCTATTGGGAAGGATGGTCGAAAAGTATGCGTCGCGGAAGATGGACTGGACTTTGATGGTCTGGGACTAGAGCGAAGCACTTGGTTCCTGGGCCATTCGATGCTGCTCGGTGAGTATGTCGGAGATGATCTTGCGTTGCTGCTCTATTACCTTGTAAGTAGGATAGCTTATATGCATATGGTACCTCTACACGTCGAAATGCACTTGGCTCAAGCCGTTGCGTGGCTGCATTTTAGGGCCCGCGATACCAGAGCAATATGCGAGAAGCGCTCGGGAGATTCCTCACTTGTAAGTCGGATGCACACGATAATTCGACCCAAGCATTCGTGAAGCAAGTCTCTCTCCTTGACAGATGAGGGCGCGACTGCCTTGAACATATATCTGCACAACATGGTTTACGCGACCAAGAAGGAAGGAAAGGCTGTCCTCCCCGCGAATTCATATCTTATCAAGGCGATAAAACAGGGAAATATCTTTCCAGAGGAACAGATCTTATTCTCCTACTCGGCAAATAATGTGGAAATCTACAACAACCCTTCTCGGGCACACTCTGAGGTGCCCAACGCCGCTCTACCTTCCCCGCTCCGAGCGACTGAAACTGGACGAGCCAATGCAAATGTTGAAGGAGATGTGGATGTATATAATCCCATGTGTCTGGATGAAGCGATGTTCGTAGTCGGTGGTCCGGCAGTGGCACTAAAACTCGTTGAACTCGCCAGTTCACCTGAAGAGTTGCAATCTGCCATTACTCTGCTCGCTGAGTGCGTAAAGGAAAGTTGGAAAGCCAGTGAAGAAGCCGAGCGGATGCGTAAGGACTAATTCCTATGTCTACGAGAAGCGGCGTGCTGAAGCTCTGATGGCACTTGTTTGGAATAGGTGCCTACGATATCCTTGCAGGACTGCTCCGACTCAAGATGCAAGATTGTATGACAGTATCTGTCTTCAAGACGTTATACCACTTCCTCGGCATCAATCTCGAAAAGCCCGAGTAGGTACCTATTTTTTCATGCCATGATCGCACTTTCTAAAGCTATCATCTCAGGCATTCAACTGTATTCAATTCGACCGCATACAAAGCACTCGCTTTACGTTTTGACCTTTGGGCGAGGGCACCGGTCGAAGTTCTCGAGTTGTACTTTGTGCACTTTCAGCATCTTCTTACCGTGTCCAGATTCAAGAGGTTCAACATTTTACATTGTCTTAAAAAGGCCGGACTCGTTCGGAAGCTATTGCACGCCTTGAAAGCCAACACATTCGACTCCATACTAAATCCGCAAATCATTGGTAAGTTGACGTCCGTCTCGCGTTCGCCTCTAGACTTATCTTTTGGAACAATTTTGCAGAGACTCTGCGGGTTGTGCTAGTGAACCACTGGTCTATTAAGGATTCGTGAGTTCTGCTCACCTACGAAGCTTGCTTTTGCTCAACACGAATCTTGATAGAGCGAAGCCAATTCTATCGTACTTGATTGCCTCCCTATGTTCGAGTAAGCACTTTCTTGAAAGGATTTGCGAAGCCGAGACTGATACTGTTCTACCAGACTCTGCTACGAACTACCCAATCACCAATGCAGGTGTCCAGCCCTCTTTGTCACAAGCTACGGGTCTATCAATCTATCGCATACTGGCTCAAATTTTGGACGATCCACTTCACATGACGAAACTGGTCGCCGCATTACCTTTGCATCGAATCTTGATCGTTATCCTGTCAAGTAATCCACTTACCGAAGCCGTCTCCACGACGTTCGCCATATACAGAAGCGCTATTACCCACTCACCGGATGATCAGTTTGAGAAGAAGTTTTCTGCAGAAGTAAGCCGGATAACGCCTGGAGCTTTCTCACGGCCTAATATCTGGTCTGTCTGACGCAGGGTGGCTTTGACCTCTTTGCGCGCCTTCTTCCGATCCACTGGTCGACTGAGATACAAGATAATGGTAATGAATATCCTTGAGCTCACGCAAGGGCACATACTGATAGTCTTCGGTACTTGCGACCCTAGTGTTCGCTGTAATGTTTTGTGAGCCAAAGGATGCCATATCGCAAGCGCGTGCCAAGCGTGTCTTCGCCATCATCTTCGCTACGTTAGAGAGATTACTGCAGTCTTCCGACGACGATACACCTGTTACGCCAAAGCCTACATTCACCAGGACTAGGTCATCGACGTCTCACACTTCGCTCCCAACGGTGTTGGCGGATGGTACGTCGTTTTCTATGCAAAGCTGGTTTCCTGTCACCACTGACGCTAAGAAATGCCTCATAGCTGATGAGGAAGGTGCATCGTCGGAGGACGCGCTCGAAAGCTTGCTCGAAGCTATCAATGAAGGGATGGTACGACATGCTCACTTCCGTGAGATGATCTCTCAAGATCAAGTGGAAGCAATAGTGCCTGTACTCGCAGACTACATATCCATGAGCGCAGCACCGGTTACTGTCAGCAAGACTCTGCTAAACAACAGAGACCAGGTCGAAACGCTGCTTGGGAATGTGAGGGATCGATGCACATCAGATGGTATTTTGCAAAGTCAAGTGAGCCGGCTTGGAATCTATTGTCAAGCATTGATGTTGACAGAGTCACTCGTTCTACAGATTACGGCCCTAATCGAACAGCTTCGCATCGGGGTAGTGTCGCCGAGAGGCAAAAATGCGTCACTCGCTTTCTCTCCGTCGTCCTACTCCCTTTCGCAAATGCAGAGTATGAGCTCCTACCAGTCTCACTCGGCCTTCTCGCCCGGCAGCTCCTCCAAGCTAAATCCCCTTTCGGCCGTACGGACAACTCGCAAGACGACGGTGGGGCGGACTCGTTCAGCATTCGAACGAAAATTGCCCTTGATCCGACGTCTTACTGGGGATTTTGGGAACAGTGAGAAGAAGGATAAGGATCTGTTATGGAAACAAGGTATAATCTCAGCGGAGTCGACAAGATTCTCCAAGACGGTACTTGATAGGTTAGTCTGGTCATCGTTCGGATCGTACGTTTGCTCATACTCTGAATACTCATCTACAGCAAGGACTACTGGCAGAGAGTCGCCAATCGCGATTGGCCAAAGCAACTGGCCGTGATTGACTCTGAGATCGGCCTCTGGCCGGATCTATCGACGGAATCACACTGGAGGTTGGATGGGTCGGAAGGGCCATTACGCAAGAGGTATTGTCATTGTACAGTAGCTTCATCCAGCCAAGCTGACCCAACGAATAAACCAGAATCAAGCTCGAAAGAGCCACATTACATATAGGGGACAAAGCAGCTGCATTTTATCCGAAGAGTCACAGAAATGCCATCCCGCAAAACGACGAATTGAATTCCGCTGTTTCTCATGTAGGATCGACTGGCGATCCAGATCCCTTTGCAGAAGCTATGGGAGAAGCTGCCAAGCAGGCCGTCGATGTCGCAGTAGCGAAGAACGATATACGGCACGCAAATGAGCTTCCCAGGCTGCCCGCCGAAGATGACGATGATGATCAGGAAGACAATCTCGTTGACGTTCCCGAAGAAGATGGCAAGAAGAGACGGATAGCCGAGACCCTCGCGCCGGGTGATACAATAGAGGAGGTAGGTCACTTGTCTTTCATAACATATCTTGCCTGCTAACTCGATGCCATATCACCTTAGGCATTCGTGAGCCTGCCATCTTGCATGCGGAAAGATGACATACTAATGTGTATCCCATAGAATATTTCGCGAGTTGTCGGCGTCGATTCACTGCGTAAGAAACTTGCTACAGGAAAGACCGGCGGAGCCTAATTGCTTGATGCATACACCATAGCTGGACTGTTAATCATCGGCAAGCAAAACCTTTATCTTGTCGATGGGCTAGCAAAAACATCCAGTGGCGAGATAATCGCTGCAGATGAAGCCCCGGCTGATCTGTTCAGCATTCCGTCTGGGACCATCGCCCAGGTTGATATAGACGACATGCAGAGCCATAGATGGTAAGTGGGGTTATAGGCTGAATCGAGGCTCGCTAATCAATTTCTTCATCTAACGCTCAGGACCTATAATGAAATCGTTGAAAGCAACAAGCGCTGGTATCTCTTCCGAGACGTAGCTATCGAGTTCCTGTTTGCCGACAAGAGGAATTTTCTATGCGTCCTACGGAACAAAAAAGAACGCCAGGCGGTCTTGCAGCGTATCTCGGGGAAGAATGATCCAAATGCTATCAAACAGACTGCCCTTGGAACCTTCTTGCTGGACACTGTACAGAAAGCCATGGAAAAGGCCGGAAATGAACTGGATAGTGTTACTCGACGTTGGCAGACTCGCGAAATTAGTAATGTAAGTTTCGGGTACCTCTTATTGTCGGTATCACGAAAAGACTTAACAGCCGTGTTTTCAGTTTGCGTACATGCAGGTCCTCAACCAATTCGCCAATCGGACGCCCAACGGTAAGCATACTGCTCCCCCACTTTGGGATTCGTACTAACACGGTGCAATAGACGTTACGCAGTATCCTGTATTTCCATGGGTAGTTGCAGATTATACGTCGCCAACCTTGAACCTGACCAAACCAAGCACGTTTCGAGACCTAAGTCTGCCTATGGGAGCGCTCACTCCTGCGCGCAGGGAGGCAGCCACGGAACGCTACCAACAAACGGAATCTACTGGTGACCCGCCGTTCCAATTTGGCACACATTATTCATCCAGCATGATCGTCTGCTCATTCAATATTAGGCTCTCGCCTTTCACAGAGATGTTCTTGGCGTTACAGGTACGTCTTCCTTCCTCAAATATCATACCCGCTCTGACGAACTGCTCGAAACAGGGCGGTAGTTTCGATCTTGCAGACAGACTATTTTCAAGTGTAGCAAAGACTTGGGCATCCGCTTCGGAGGACAATCGCGGAGACGTGCGAGAGCTTATACCGGAGCTATATTACAGTCCACTCATGCTGTTGAATTTGAATCACCACCACTTCGGAAAAAAGCAGGTCACGGAGGAGGATGTGGACGATGTCGAATTGCCGCCTTGGGCGCTCGGTAACGCGCTCCTTTTCACCCATAGGCTTAGAGAGGTGAGATCTCATTCCTCTTCGGCCATACCGCACGCATCAACAATGCTTTACCTTGTGTTAGGCATTGGAGTCCGATTATGTCTCACGTCACATTCCTTCATGGATCGACCTTGTTTTTGGAAGTAAGCAACATGACAAAGATTCATTCACGTGTTACCATCCATTAAGTTACAAGAATGCTATCGGTAAGTCGCCATTCGTTTCTCGTATGAAGCCCTCGCCAACCTCGAGTGCTGTACAGATTTGGATGCCATCGAGAACGAAGCTGAAAAGGCAGCATCTGTCGGAATCATCCACAACTGTAAGTGCCTCCATCTGATGCACCTTATATAATGTGAGTGGGTGACGTAATCTCTTTGCTGCAGTTGGACAGACGCCTTATCAGGTGAGCACAGTCGAGGCATCACCGCTGTGTCATACTCTGACCGTGCGTCTTGCGCCTATAGATTTTCAAAGAGCCACATCCACACCGCTACATGGGTGGCAAAACAAGTTTACCTGTTGAAAAACGCTTCGGGGTTGCCGAGCATTGGCAGGGTATGTAATACCGTTCGTGCACTTGTTCTCCAACGATTAACCATCTCAATTTGGCATCTTAGTGCTTATGAGGAGCGCATTGCCAGTCACTGGTAAGTATCCATCCAAATTTTCCGCCACTTGAAGGGGCACTGAGTCCGCGTTCGAATCCGCAGAATCGACGTTTCCGATCGAGACTATCGTCACGCCCATATCATCAGAGTTTCCTCCTACCGTTCTGCCGAAGAATCGCATTCCTTTTCCAGAAGCACTCAATGTCAACCTGCATTTCGGAAACCTGGATAAAAGTATAAGAAAATATCACGTTTCAGGTCGCGTAAGTCAAAATGACATCTATCCTCGAAGGCAAAACTAGTTTCTAACACTTTGTTGAACAACCTCGAAGCTATATGGAATCGTTGAGTACACAGATGCATGTCTTGCTGTGTTTATCAATGCAGGGTTACTAGCCACCACGAGCGATCGAGGCCTAATCAGCCTATGGAAGGTTCAAGCTATCAATGGGTCTATCGCCGCTACCTCTAACACGCAATTCACGATTGATGCCCTCCTTCGGGGCCACGAGGGTCGCATACATCACTTGGCGGCCAGCGACACGTGGAGTGCTCTCGTGAGCTGTGGTGATGATGGTACTGCGATCGTGTGGGACATGAATCGAAAAAGGTTCTTGCATCGATTGCTGGTTCAACTAGAGGAGCCAGTGAAATGCGCGGCCATCAGCGAAACAGAAGTGAGATTGTGTTGTCTTCGATGGGTCGTGTCGGTGATTGCTGATGATTTCTCCCTCCGTCCTCAGGGTCACATCGCGCTCATGACCGACACACGTCTGCACATGTATACGCTGAATGGCGCACACATCGCCTCCGCATCGATTCCACCTGCCGCTCCGTCAACCTTCTCGTTTGGAGGTTCGTCTCAGAAGCAAAAGAAGCCGAGCTTTTGCGGCGGTCTCAGCTTCTTCTACCGAGAATTCTCGAAAGATGGTTTGCTATTCGCTGTGGGCCTCAACAACAATGTCAGTCTGTGGAGGCTGTGCCCCGGCACTTTCGGAGAAGCGGCTTGGAGTCTGCAAGAGCAAAAGAGGTATCCAGGTCCCGACGGAACAGCCGCTGTAACTGCTGTCAGGTTCATCGAGTGAGTCCAAGCATTGTCTCCCTTCCGCCAAAGGTATCATCGATCTCATTCCCGTGACACTTCAGCGACCATCTGTATGCAGCCTTCGCTCCTTTGCAAGCCGACCACAAGCATGCGCTCTATCAATGGTCTTTGCCCGAAGGGGCCAGACATGTCGCGGACTACGCTTCTTCGAAATGCATGGCGGATTGCAATCGGACATTCGGACTGCTAGGTATGTACACGCCTCCTGCTTTCTGCCAGCCGAGTAACTGATGGTAACGTATCGCTTCCTGATAGAACCGCGTCGATATTGTGGTGGATGTGGTGGAACATTTTGCTCTCAAGATGCTCTGCAGATCGACGGCTTCGACTCACGGTATTGTCCTACATGCCGAGTCACATTGGCTCTAGGAGCTGGAGCGTTAGGCAGCCGTGCCGGTTCGAGAAGAGGGTCGTCTGCCTTTGTGGATATGTCAAGAAGGGGTTCGCTTATCTGAGCAGGTTTATAGGCGTATGAGAGCTTTTGTAGGGAGACGCTCACCTTTGTACGAAGCTATATAGTTGTGAGGCGCTTATGCGCAGATGGTGTCACTTATAAGATCAAGTGGAGCCGGTGTGCCTTTGGCACTAGGTAAGTGAACATACATGTCAACAGATCTCTGAGGTGCGTGATATTATTCCGTTCTTTTACACTGTTATCCCGATCACGTCGTCGTCGCCTTCAGGCATACAAACAGTAGCATATGTCCGTTTAGGCTCTCGACTCTCCGAAACCTACGAGGATGCCAGCTGTGTCTTCATGCCTTCCTTGCGTGAACGCCATTGATGTGTGAGTAGAGAGAATTACATGTTGCATAAAGTAAGCGCATTCATCGTACAAATAGGCTTATCGAGCTTTTATAGTTTCAAAAAGGAGGACAAAGACACTTCCATATTATTATCCTTGGCTACAAAGCTGTGTACGTCTATTGCTTCGAGTTTTTTTGAACTTGTTTGGATTTTCATTGTTATTACAAGTCGCCAAAAGACCGCAGAACGTAACAATTTTCAGATTCAATTCCTTTTCCATTGATGGCGATATATATCGTATCGAGAGACAACTGGTATGGCTTTATCCGTTTATCGAGCCAACAGATGCAGTTCGCAAATAGTACACTGAAGGAGAAGCAAGTATGATACATTACGGAACATGGCGGAGTCGATATCGGTGAAGGAGGAGCGCAAGTCGATTTTGGTACATGACCCGCACGTGAAACCGACGGAGAGGCGTGTCCTCGTTCGGAGATCGTCTACTGCTGTGCGCGGGCAAATCTACCTTGCACCAATCCACCGTTGCTGGCAGGAGGTTCACCATGAATATTGTAAAACTCCTCGTCGGAAAGACGACCGATGGTGAGTTCCCTGTTCGCGTACCAGCGTTCTGCCCATACGACTTTACGGTCGGCATCGGCGGTCATGACGGAACTGTCCCACCAGGTTCGTGCAAAGTTGGCGATGGCCTGACCCGGTGCGAGCGCTCGGTCGGCTGCCATGTAATTGGATCGAGAGGCGTCTGCGCTGGAGTTACCGTGTAAACCGAGGAACAAGGCGAGGAAGGGGTATAATCTGAGAACGTTGGGGTGGTTTCTGCAAAGTCGTTCGCGGTCCTCTACAGGACCAATGCTTCGGTATTCTGTTACAAAGTCTTGGGCTGCGCTTCGCGATCGGAGTTGCGTAAGGACATATATGTTGGCAGAAGCCGTATTGACTGGACGAAGGTAACTAGCTAGGAATCTTGAAGCAGGCGTAGCTCCAGCAAATTGACGGAGGGCTCTGGCAGCGTCTTCTCGCAGTTGATCGTCAAGCGCCTCATCACCATATCGAATGAGCAACGACTTGATGATTGTCTGCTTGTGACTCGAAATGTGTTTGTGGTCGTACGCTTGCGCAGCTGGTACACCTGTAGCATAGGTGACGATTTCGGCGATAACTTTGTTTCGCGAGAGCCGTTTTCCCCAGAATTGGACTTGACGATTACCTCCGAAACCTCCGAAGGGAGTAAGAGGGATCAATAGTTCACCTACGAGCTCCAGATTCTTCAGTATGAGTCGACAGCGATCGGGAAAGAGAGCTAACTTACAGGTTATATAGATAAAGCTCGCAAGCGAATCCTTCCAGGGTCCGGTCATGGATGGATCGGAGACATCCCTGCCACAGAGGCAGGCATCGAACGTATCGATGACTTCCGGAGAGCAAGCGAATCCGACAGGAAGGACGAAGAGAAGGAGCCAAAACCAGTACAGCTCGGGGTATTTGGTTGCCTAGAAAGGTTTTGAAACGGGTCAGACATGGCTACTACTACTACTACGTTTCCACCACTGTCAAATCGTTCAAACACTCACGTTGTTGGATGAAGTCGACGCGGCGGGAGAGGAAGAACCGGCGGCATGATCAGAGGACGACGACGAGGTACGTCGGTTCACTGGACCTGTGTTGATCCTCTTGTTGCTTGAAGTCGCTTTATCCTTGGGCATTCTACAAGATAGGGGTTCAGCATCTCGATCGCGCGATTCGCAGAGTGACGGAGAACCTACCTGCAGTTGGAGTATCAAGATATTTCTCAGAATTTCAGATTTCAGACAAGTCAACAAAAACGGGAGGGTCGATCTCTTAGAGGTGGTATGAAAGACACCAGGTCAGTAACGATGCGATAAGGGGTATCCACATATATAGCTAATAGGCGGCTTCCTAATCCGCCAAATCGTCCTACATCCATTCACGAACAGCATCCGACTAATGAAGCAGTTCCGTTGAATACTAAATTCTACAAGGCGTACAAATCCCCTCGCCCCTTGCTCTTCAGCTTCGTCATATTCTGGAAACCCCACGAGGCGTTATCAGGCGACTCTACGGGTTCATGGAAGGAATTCTGCGTGAGGAAGGGTAAGTCTCACTCCTGAGCTCGTGATCTAGCGATCTGGATGTCTGGACAGCGCTTTCCGCGCTTGCTAAGTTTGCTTCTATCCGGAATCCTGTTAGACAAGCTTGATGGTGCCATCGCCGAGCTTTGCACAGCTTTCGGATAGCTCGGGCGTTGAAGCAAGAAGAAGTGCATGACCGGGTGGGTTCTTTTCGTTTCTCATCTCTGGGCAGCGGTACGATCCCTCAAATCAGCTTTCATGGGTGTCTTTCTCGTTCAAATTCAAGCTAAGCCTGATAACTTCTGACTGCCTATCATTTGGTCTGTGATGAACATCGGAATCCTGTCCCATCGATGAGGGTATATCTACCGGGGTATAGAGAACCTCTCGAGCGCGCGAGCGCGCGAACACGCGAAATAGGTCGATTTCCTACCCGGGCAGCTGACCCCGGCCAAACAAGCGTCACCTTGCGGCACCAGCCTTATGACAAACGATAATCAGAAGATAAGCTGTGGAATAGAAGCCTCGGGCAGGCATGTGACTACCATGTGATGCCGAGTGTTACAGGCTGAAGAGATGGTGTTGTGTGCGACGAGAGGGAGCGTGTAGGCGTTACTACTGGTCACCAGCGCGACAATCCCGTTCTCAGCCTCACGATCTAACCATCCGGTTTCCAATCTTGAGTAGGCGTAGAGGTCTGCTCATGCAGGGAGATGTAGTTCAAATAGGTATTCCAATGTATGGCTATAAAATTCATACAAGATATACTTCCATGTTCCCCATCATTATACACTTCACAAATTTATAAGGCCCTCTCCATCTTCTTTATCGGGTTTCGTATGTTGTTCCGTGTGAGCGGTCATCAGAGAATCAACAATCTGGTAAATTTCTATACTATTCGCAAAGTAGAAAAGGTAACGTAGGCATTCGTGGTTTCCCGACCGATGAGTGGGAGCGGAGAAGCATATACGGTGTTCAACAATGTAATGCTAAAACCGTTGTTGGATGACAACCTGGGCTCTGGATATTCTTCACTTCTTCTTGACTGTCATACTTGTGTCCTTGGTAGTCCTCCTCGATATCGAACCGCTCATTGGGTCCGGCCATCAGCGCATGCGCACAATCGTGACGATGCTGGTGGGACTTTGGCGTGAATCGATCCAGAAAGGGTCCTCAGTCATTGGTTGGAGGCTCACCATATGTGTCGTAAAGCACCGAATCCTTCACCCGATTTCCAGTGACCTCGCTCGCCCACCAGCGCTGTGCGTACTCTGCTTTCCTGTACGAGTACCGCATCACATACCATTCCCACCAGGCTTTTCCGTGTCGCTTTGGATCGCGCATGACAAACGAGTGGATGTCGTCGGTTTGGCAATGGTAGCCGGGTAGAGCGAGAAAGAACGCGAGAAAGGGGTGGACGACGAGGTTTCCGTCGAGATGCAGACACGGTTTTCCAGGACGTTCTTCTGGAAGAGGAATCCATCCGTTATCGACGAGATGCTTGGCGATAGACGCCAGTCTGAAGTTTGTGCATTCACCAGATTTGATATGGCAAACAGGGATCTTGTCGACATAGGGAGAGTTGTGGGGAACGATATACGTCGACTGAGCGAATCGTCGGAGTGCGGAACTTGCATATTCGCGCAAGTACGGCGGGAGTGTAGCATCCGAGTACTGGTGGAGAAGATCGTTGATGATCGTTCGTCTGTAGTCGGAGATTTGCCTCGCCGAATACTTCTTGTGGCTCTTCATGAGGACGGATACGATCTTGGCAATCACTTTGTCTCTCGAACGCATCTTGCCCGAGAAGAGGACCGGTTTGTCGCCGCCGATGCCTCCGAATGGTGCCGTGGGTATTAACAGCTCGCCTGAAGGTCGAAGCACAGGTTATTAGCTGCTGCCTGAGAGATGTGAGAGATGTGAGAGATAGAGACGACACTCACACGCAATGTACATGAAAGTAGCAAACGGATTGCTCCAGCATGTGTTGTTCGCGTCTACCGAGTTGAAGACGTTCCTTCCGTGGTAAACAGCTTCAAACGTTTCGATTATTGCCGTCCTACAGGTAAACCCATAAGGAATGGCAAAGTACAGGAGCCAGAACCAGTAGTCGACCGGGTATCTAGTAAGCTGTCGTTACGGTCAGAAAGATTCAGCGCATGTGCCGCAGTGGCGCTTCGAGCAATAGAGGCCTACTTACAGGCGGTTTTCTAGAAGTGCTGAAGGATGTTTTGTACAGGTCGAGTTCCGGATGCGGATTGTTCTTGATTCGTTGTTGAGCGGCGAGGCACGATGACTTGTGCCCGCAGTCATCAGAGGTGGTGTCGATAGGTGTACTGAGAGAAGAAGAAGGGACAGCTCGAGTGACAGCCAAGACTCGTCCACTTTTGAAGTATACGCCAAATAGGGGTTAGCAGCTCGATCGCATACACAATGAGCAAAGGGAAAGAGCTTACTTTGATGGCAAGGAGTGGATATAGGTGAGGAGGATGGTCATGATGGAGATGGGTATGAGCGATAATAGGACAGTAAGATTGAGCTAACAGGTATGAGCGATTTCCTATATATCGTGGTTGCAAGAATACTAACTAAATCGCGTTTCAAGAGGAATGTCGAACCTAAACCGCGCTGTCAGACTCCACAGCTGACTCCACTCTCTGCTATCTCGATGATACGGAAACAAGTCTACTACGCGAGCAGTGTTAGCCCCGGTACGGAGTCGTAGCATTGCTTCGGCATCGCGCTTCTTGGTTCACACTCAAAGGTGTGTCGTGCTCCTTAGCCAGGTTCTGTCGAGCTCTCATCGAGCTGCACAGGTTTTGGCTAGAATAGAGAACTGGTCGTTGTGCAAGAGCGTGCATACAACAACGAAGCCTTTGTCCTGCCTCATCAGCGACCCCATAGGATCCTTTAGCGTCAACCATCTGTCGAGGCGCCGTATCCAACAGACGACAATGGACTGACAGTCTACGATCCTCGTCAATTGACATCAGCTTTGGAAACCAGTTGCGAAATACTGATATCGAGATCATAATATCCAACATCCGTCAAAGTTTCGTACTGCCGTAAGCATCGCTCGCGCGCGAAGCGCGAAACAAGAGGTGTTGAGTTTCTGCATCTCTGCCTGAGAGAAGCCCCGCTCGCACGGCCAAACTAAAAAAACAAGTCGTATGACAGCAGACACTGAAGTCGCTTAGTCATGCAACAAACCCACAGGTCCATTCATTGACTTTTGAGGAATCAACCAGGAGGGAGCATCACGCAAGGTGAACCTCGAAGACATCAAAACTCGATTGATTTCAGTAGTCAGTGGACTATGAAGGTATACAGCAGCGCGTTCAACGTTTAGTTCCCCGGCGTCGGGAGAGTGACCACAGCTCGCAAGGTGTTCCGTCTAGTACATCTCCAATCTAGCCAAGTTGCCAGTGGAAGCAGTCAAAGTTACGTGATGAATCTGTTGTACCTCAAAGCCGTGGATGTTAGCCTATTGATTGATATATGAGACATGATCAGGAGGGTGCTCACCAATCCGTCTACCAGGCCAAATGATGTCTTCGCCTTGGTGGTAAGGGTCTCCAAGATCAAGTTATCCAGTCTTCCGGCCCGGCTTGTGGCAATCAAGGCTGGTCACGTATGTTGATCCAACCATTTGGCACTCATATTCTACGCCATACAGCACAGAGCGTCCGAAACCAATTGCGCGGGAACAGGTGTCGGATCGACGGCGAGCCGTTTGTCTCGGTAAGCTATTGTAGAAGCTCCTGGCGCGTTCGGCCACAAACGAGCAGAAATACAGCGTTCGGGTTCGAGCTTGCTGGCAAGTGAGGCAGTCGGCATGCTGTCTCGATCGGGATCATCATAGGAATACGTTGACAAATCCTGAGGGAGAAAGCAAGAAAGATGAAGGATCAGCAGGTGGGCAATGCAGGGCGTTATCACGGTCAGACTTGCCGAGTCATCCGGAGCTTGATTTTCAGAATTGGTACGGGGTATCCAGTAGCGTATGTTGGCCGAAGAGTCCTGTCTGTGTATGTTTGTAATGGCGTGGAACAAGCCGATCTGCTGTTTGATGGATGATGATGGTTCGGTTTCGGTTGAGGGTGAAAGAGCATGATTTCGTATGGCACGCTTGCGACGGGCGCTGACAAGCTTTCATTTTTCGAATACCGTTCCCAAGTAAGGGACTTATTAATCATGTTTCTTTCGGGTGATAGGCAATTGCGGACATGACTATCCATGCTTCTGCATTGGCTGACGAAAGGTCAGTCAGCAAACGTAAAACGTAAAAAGTGGCCGAACATACACTCACAGACAAAGACTTGACGGATTCGATGTATATTCGTGTGCAAATCAGGTGTCTGCAAAGTCGTACAAGGCATGCTTCCAACACATGATCGCTTGAAAGAATTGAGTACTTCCTCGTACCTACGAGTCGGTAAGACGGTTCAAGAGGGTAGGTACCATATATCGCAGATATATAAAAACGGTGCCAGTTGAGAGGCGCGTGCGCCCCTGAGATCGTCCATCCGGTTCGTTCGGCAAGACGGAGGCCGAAGCCGGTTTTTCATTTTTGTTTTCAAAAACGGGCGGAATGACGGTATCACGAGATCAAGGGAATTAGGTTGACTGTTCATGTAACAGACGAGCTCGAAGCCGGATTTCACATCCGGATGATCCGATCCGGTTTCAAGGTCGGATGGGAGGATGGGTTATGACCTCGCCCGTGTACACGTCTTTTGACTTGACGTTGACTCCAGAGTGTACCTGAGACAGCCAACGGAGCGGTGGCTGATCAATCACGTTCCGTGTGAACTTTGGAATCAACATCACCGCCACGCATTGTGTTTTTCTACCCAAGAAAAGTCGCAAGTGTTAGGCACACAGGCAAAAAAAAACGTGCAACGCGATTGTGCATGACCGGGAATACCTACAACTGATCAACAAGCACGATCCCGATCCCGACATCCACTCTTACTTACACCCAACCAATCACCCACCCACGCAACCCGCGCTCACAAATCCCACTCGGCAGCATCAAGACTCAATAACACCCCTCCCCCCTTTGCGGCCGCAGAAGCCTTCTTCTTCTCCGCCGTCTCCCTTTCCCGGGCTTTATTATCCGCTAACAGTTTGGCGAGACCCGTCGTTTTTTGCTTTTTCTTTGGCGGCTGCTGCGGGGCTGGCGGCGGCGGCGGGAGTGAAGGCGGTGGTGGAGTAGGTGCACCGGTTGTTGTTGGGAGGGTAGGTCTTGCTCGGACCGTTGATGCTGCTGCTGCGGTAGTGGTGGTTGATGATTTTCTTGATGTCGGTGGCAGTAGTGACGGTATGGCTTTGGAAGTAGTTGTAGTAGCTGTTGTAGGCAGAGAAGGTACACCCGCCAACGAACCGACTCCCGCCGGAACAACAACCACAGTACTCGTCTTCAAACCCGACTGTTTCCTGCCCTTCTTCCCGCTCCCGCTTCCTTTCCCTTTCCCACTCCCGCTCCCGATGGCCGGCTTCCCGCCAACAGGACCCAGGTTCACAAACCCGACTGCGCATCGGACCCCTGCCGGTCGATCTTGTGAGGGCGGTGGGAGTCCGCTTGGCGTGAGCGCTGGGAGGGGTTCGGTTGCTGGGTGAGGGTCTGTGTGGGTGATGAATGCTAGGTGGGGGGATGCTTTGATTGGGTTTGGAGTGAGGGGTTTGTTGGATGTTGTTGGTGTTGATGTTGGCGGTGCTAGTGAAGGTACGTTTGTCTCTCCTGCTTGCTCCTGTCGCATACTAGCCCGTGTCCTCTTGATTCCGACAACACTCGGAACACCATTCTTCCCAGCATCCGCGACGACGGGTAACACGGACAAATCTCCATCGTTGGCAGCCACGAGCGCTCTTGTTCTCCGCGCTGACATGTATTCCGATTTCGTCACAGCAGAGGGTGGACGAAGGGAGATACTAGATCCGCAGAGTTGGCAGGTGGATTTAGGGTTGGGTTTGGTGCTGCTGCTGGTATTGGATGGGATTCGTGCGCCTGTGCCGAGTTTACGTGGAGTAGGTGAAGGTACGGTTATTGAATCGGATACCGAGGTAGGATCTGATGGGATCGGTATATCGGTGACTGTTTCCTCAGCCGGTGCCACGGCTTTTCCTTTCCCTCTCCCTTTCGCTTTACCCTTCTTGACTGGAGCTACCGCCGGCGTCTTATTCTTCCCCCTTTCCTGCTTGACCTTGACCACCTTCCACCCATACCCCTCCCTCAACCACCCACAGCGGGTACAGCACCAGCCGCGACTACTGCCTACGGGTAGATCAACAAGTAGGCGTAGTCGTGCGGTGTATAGTGCTGATAGTTCCGGTGCGAGGGGTTTTATCAGTTGCGGGATGGTGGAGAGGAATGCGGTGGTAGTGGTAGTTGGGGTGATGGATGTTGCTGTTTCTAGAGGGGTGAATGGGGGCGGTGGTGTTGGAGCTGGTGATGATGATGGTGGTGGAGTTGACATGTTGCGTCGTGGCAAGAGACTATCTTGACCGACTGGGGATTATTGAACGGAATGAATAAAAATAACAGCAGAAGGTAAGCAGACCCAAGAACAAGAAACTATCAACAACCGCCCTCTTCTTGCAATAATCGGTAAAACGCGGCCGCCGATAAAGTAAACAACAGGCAAGTGTGGCAGCAGCGTTTCATCCGGCGTTTCACAATAATTACCTTACCGTACCCCGATTACCCCTTGTTTGATGGAAAAAGGAAAAGGGAAATGGAAGGGACCAATAAAGTAGGGGTACACTTGGAAAATCAATCAACACCTCCTCCTTGTTTCTTACCCCTATCCTTTGACCCGACTTTTGACCAGGCTTTAGGCACCCTTCGACCATCGAAATCGGACGGAATGATGAGCGGACGGGGTACGGCATGGGGTCATCACAACAAGGGCTGGCTACGAGTACAAGGCGAGCAGGGTCGACTGAAGAGGTGATGGGCTCCTTTCCTGTCACTCTCGCTGGGAGACGCAAGCAGGGGAAAGGCATAATAGTAGGTATATAACCATACCCACCCTCGTCCAGGGTAGAACATACCCTCGAGTTTACTTTCACCTTTGCCCACCCGCCTCACGCTCACCCGCTCTGCAAACATTATGGCTCCTTCGTCTACCTCCTCCTCACGTTCCTTGAAACTAGCAGCAATCGCCTTGTTCATCGTAGAAGCAACCACATCAGTATCCGCGTTCGTCCTCGGAGTACGTATCAGCCATTCTCTTACCCTCCATCTCGTTCCCTTCCTTTCCCTCCCCTTCGAGAACGAACAAACACTAACTCAAACAACCCAATCACGTTTTCGTGCCTCTCTTCCTCTTCTTTTTCTTCATTCATCAATATCACCTTATAGGCAAACCGATCCGCCACTGGCACTCATCATCGCTATCACTCGCCAGCCGGGTTGTACGAACGCGCTGCTGACGCCGATTCCGCTGCGGGACAGTGGAAGATCAAGGATGAGTATAGCGGCAAGACGTTTTTTGATGGGTGAGTTTAGTCGTTGCGTTGCGTTGCGTTGGTTGGTTGCGAGCGGGTTGTTGAGTAGTCGGAAAGTGAGGAGGAAGGTGGATTGCTGGTGGCTGATTGATATACTTGTTTGTTTGGTGCGGCGGGTTTATCTGGTTGATAGGTTTACGTTTTTCGATTCAGAGGATCCTAATCATGGCAGTTAGTCCTTTTCTCTTTTTTCTTTTTCAGAACATCAGAACAAACATGGCTATAGCGCGGGAAGCAAGGGAATTCTGGCAACTAACTGATTTACGACGGACCTGACTGACCTTCTTTTTTGTTTTGCTTCACTTGCGCGCTGATGGTGTTATGACTTGTTCGGACAACAGTGATCAAGTAAGCTTTTCTTTTTCTTCACCCACTGTACTGCTGCGCGATTCGATAAAACCACAACCACAACCACGACCACCACCACCACGACGCCAAACCCCAAACCCCAGCAGCGCCCTATTCATCGCGCCTTAACAATATAACACAATAACTCACCCACTCACCCCCCATTCCTTCTCTTTGCTTGATTGACTTATCTAGTTACGTGAACAAGGAAAAAGCATTCAGTGAAAATTTGGCATTCTTCGCGCCCGACGGGACTCCCGGAATCCGCGTACGTCGTCCTATTCATTCCCCTCTTCCGATCCTTCCCCGCGCACGAGGGATACAACCGCGTACCAACGCGCGGGTCGGCGGCCTGCTGATCGTCTTCATCTTGTTTTTTTGTTGGATCATTACACCATGTGTGTCACAGGCAGAACAATGGGCCCAGAAAAAGGTTGGAGAGTATCGTGATTCCGTGAGATTGGAAAGTAAAGCCGTATACAATGGGGGTCTGTTTTTGATTGATTTGAAGGAGATGCCTTGGGGGTGAGTCACCGATTGTTTCTTGGTGCAACAGCAGGTACAAGAAGTGAGGTCTGCCGGGCTGACATGTCATGTGGGTAATTCTGTTCTTGGGTTGTGGTGTAGATGTGGTGTATGGCCTGCTTGTAAGAAACGTTTTTCGTTTGTGTAGGGCTGATTGCGAAAAACGTGCTTTGAATGATGAGCTGTTGGATTTACGCCTTTGCTCCTGGTAGTCTGGACTCTGGGTGTCGGCGCTGAATGGCCCAACTATGTAAGCATTCTTTCGCGCACAGATCTTGCTACCACCTTGCACCACTGCCCTTTCTACGAGATGTCATGATGGCTGACGACTCTTTCCGTCCGCTGTGATTGTTTGCTTACTTTGATAGGGGGAGATCGATATTATCGTATGTTCACTGGACCCTTGGATACCAGAAATGGCGCTGATCCCTTTTTAACGATTTCAGGAAGGCATTCATGCGCAGACTTCAAGGTGAATATCAGGGCGGACACGAGTCAAGCTAGACGATTACTGATGAACCCACTGTTTATCCAATTGTCGGATTTTCTTTGCATCCCGAAAGCCGATCGGTACTGTAAGCCCTCTCTGTAACGAACGGTATCAGGACCACTCTACTCACCTCTGCTCGAGTGAAATCATAGTCACACAAAGTCCGACTGCTCGGTCGATACTACTCCTGGGCTGTACACAGGACATTTGAATGTAAGCCTCCTGAGATTCGATGTCCTTAGTCGCAGATGAAGTTATCGATATTGACCAGTCCCGGTTTCCTACTACAGGGAGGGACTGAATGCCTCGGTAAGACAAAACCACTTGTACTTCCCCCTCCTGCCCATTAAGTAACTTAATTTTACATGCCGCATCAGCGGGCAACGGATGTATGTTTGAGTCACCGCATGCTGGGTCGTACGGTGAACCATTCAACGCTGCCGGTGGAGGAGTCTTTGCTATGCTCTGGGACGACAATGGGATTCACTTTTGTAAGTCTCGCCATGCCTGCCGAGCCGAGAACGAATTCGGAAGCAAGGCGATGTACTGATTCATGAACTCGCTGTTTTTCTGTTCACCTCGCCTTTTCAGGGGATTGGCCCCGAAAGGCGATCCCAGCGGATATCGCGGCAGGAAAACCTGATGTCAGCAAGTGGTGAGTTCCTTTCGTCGGTATGTATGCGATGGCAAATCTCTGAGATCTCCACTGGTGGGACTCGTCCATTGCGGATTACTAGGGGACTACCAACCGGGCTCGTCAGCGCGAACAAGTGCGACCCCTGGAAGAATTTCAAGAATCAACAACTGGTGTTCACCATTAATCTGTGTGGTACGTGCCCCAATCATCGCTCTTTTGAGTAGCGCCTTTTCACTAACGCATACTATCGTCGTCTGGCTTTCAGGGGAATGGGCAAGAGACACTTACTCTAGTGCGTACTCCTTTCCTCCTAATCTCTATCGTCTTCCTTATCTTGCCGACATTACGTATAGGCACTCCCGGCTGTCCCGGAACGTGCGCTGAGCGCATCGCAAACCCGGTACTTAATATATTCGCTGAAATCAGTTCCGGCGGACACTGATCTCCCTTACTCGTACTTGCACCCGGCATTCATCGGTTCAGGCAAACCTTGTCCATACCACATTCGCCGTCAGCTATATCAAGATATTCGAACGTGCTGCAGCTGGTGCTGTGGATGAAGATAAGAGCAGTATCCCACCTCCTGCCCCTTCCTCCTCGACTACCGTGACGAAAACGGCTTCACCGATTCCCGTGGGGCCAGCAACATCGAACGTACCCTCGACAACGTCAAGCGTCCCCACGGAAACGTCCTCTCCACAGGATCTCTCCGGCATCCCCGCTTGTGTCTTGACTTGTTACACTCAGGCTGCCTATGACGCTGGATGTACCGGTATCACTGGTGAGTAGTCACCCCGCTTGCCCATCTGTTCTACTACGCTCCAAACTAACATTGGTACCAATGACCTTCAACTAGATACCACCTGTATCTGCTCCAGCGCGGCTTTCACGCAGGCTACTAAAGCCTGTCTGACAGTCGGCTGCACCGCCGCTGAACAACCGGCCGCCTTGACGCTTCAATCCGCTCTCTGTGGAGACGGTACGTTCTGTCTTCCCAGCTTGCATAAACGCCTGGGCTCCAACTGATCAAGTCGACCTTCCTTCTTCCTCGACTATAGCCGTCCCTTCGGGTAGCGTCAGCTCGGCCGTTGCGTCTTCAACCTTCAGGAACAACGGGGAGCAGCCGACATCCAGACCTCCTACCGAGTCGTCCTACACGCCACCGTGGCAATTAGCTCCCAACGCGCCTGCAAAGACCGTGCCACCCAAGAACTGTAATCGAAAGAAGCACTCCGACTCCCACTCCCACACTCCCACTCCCACTCCCACTCCCACTCCCACTCCCACTCCCACTCCCACTCCCACTCCCAGTCCCACTCCCACTCCCACTCCCACCACCAACACAAGACGAAGGATTAGGGGTCTGCTATAGAGGTTTGTAGTAGAGTCCACTGATTGCTCTCAGCCCGTTGGCGTTGATACTAGGAGGTGATGGTTTTAGGTGCAAGGCACTCAGCGACAATCATTTGTAACATCACCTTATTTTCGTTTGTATCTTGCGCGCTTTCCTCAAGTTGTTTCTATATACCGTTTCTGCATATCATCCTCCGTGGAAGAAGCACAATGTCAAGGTTTACACTTTACATTCGTGCACGATCATATCCAGACTCACAGGGGCGTGGTGACGCACGTCCACCCGCACATGGAGAAATTCTTAAAGTGGAGGATCAGTGTGAATTCCTCATCTCCCAGCATGACGCCGAACGGACAAACCAGTATGCAGCGCAAAGCCCAAACAGAGGAATACCACTGCATGATTATAATAAGTGACGCGAGAATTTTCGCTGCGCATTTGAACTGCGATCGAGGAAACGTTACAACTTTTGAGGAGGAGAGGACAGCATACTACAGATCGCATCACACAACGGCGAGAAAACGACGCGATGACGACTTGACTTTACAAAAATACGCTCGAACCGGGAGTGGGATTCGTCCGGCGGCGGGGTACGCGGATGGTGCGGCGATGACAAGCCCTACAATCGGCGGATAGCGAACGGTTCACGGTTCCAGTACTGGTCGGAAAAGATACATTGTTCGGTAAGGCAAAAAATGGCGATACAGTAAAAGAATGGGGTCGAAACACAGCCATAGCGGAAGACGGTCGGGATCGGGAGCGAGTAAAAGTGCTAGCGTTCTTCTGGTGTGCATGGATGTACCACTGCATCTGGCGATAGTGACGACGATGACGGTGACGATGGCGGTGACGGTGATAACAATAGCCAAGCGACGGCAGCTACGACCCAGGAAGATCGTCCTCGAACAACCCTTTCTTTTTAGGCGGTAGGACAATAAATCCCCGTCCCATCAAACACCGTCTCCCTGTACCCGGCTTCGTTGGCGCCATCGACCGTTTCTAGGATCTCTCGGATCTACACGTACGTCATGGCGTGGTGAGCCAGGTGAGGGAGCAAGCAGAAAGCAAAACGTAAAAGAGGGAGAGAAGCAAGAGGAGGGTGTCAGTATCGCTGTTTTCCTTGTTTTTAGCAAAGGAAGAGGAAAGAGGGGAAATATAATACCGCGAGCAGAAAGAAAAAAAAGAGAAAGACGTACCTCTATCGGCGGCTCCAGTCCCCACTTGCTCGCCCTCTCCCACCTCGCCAACCTGGAGATACCGACACAAGGCCCATACTCTGGCGATAAATCAAACACACGAAGGATATGGTGGATCTTGGTATGTGTTTGCGGGGTTGAGTGGACTGTTTTTTGAACGGAAGGGGGATGGACGTGAACGTGAACGTGAACGTGAAAGGGAGCAAGGAGAAAACAGCACATGGGAAAAGAGAAGAGGGTTAGCGGAGAGGTTCCTCGGATTGTCCAAAAAGAGAACCGAAAGTGAAGAAAGTGAAGCGTGGAGGGAAGGCGGAAAGAAAAGGAAAGGAAAACCACCACCACGTACTCGGCGCAACATCATCCCCACCCATCAACTCCCACGCAGCCTCATACACCCGGTTCCACCTCCTATCATCCGGATCCAACGTTGCCGTCTTAACCTCCTCCTCCTCCTCCTCCATCTTCTTGTTATTCTTACCCTTTACCGATCTCGCGGTACTTCCTCCTACCTTGTTCTTCCCTCCCACCGCGGTCTTTGATTTCGTGCTAGTAGGAGTAGTGGTTGGCATTGATAAACTGGAAAAAGGTCGGTGTGACTGTTTCTGGGACTGTGACCGGAGGTGTCGGATTTTCTCGTCCGCTCGTATCATGGCTTTCCTAACCGCCAACCCGTTGATCGTCCTCGTCCTCGTCCTCGTTCGGCTTACGCCATTATCAGCATCATCATCATCGACCTGTTCCTCCATCCGTTCTTCCTCTGTCGGCTCGAGATCCTGCCCATGTGAAAGACCAGCGCGGGAGCGGGACAAGAGACTCGGAGGAGGAGGAGCAAGGTTATTTTCCATCTCTTTTGTTGGGTTTGTGCGAGAGAGGAGGAGGGGGTCCCATGCTCCGTTCTGTGGGACGCCGGAGATGCCTTGTACTGTTTCGTCGGTGGTAGATAGGGTGGTGGTGGTGGTGGTGGTGGTGATGGTGGTCTCAGGGATGGTGAGAGTAGAAGTAATTGTGCTGTTCGTAGGTCGTTCGGGAACCGCGAAAACAGGGTGTATATTGGTGTTGGTAATCGGTACCTTTGGTCCAATGGTAGAACCATCTTCCTGCGACTCGAGATCAACAACAACCTCCCCGATTCTCCTCTTCAACCCACTCGTCTTCTTCTTCTCTGGTGTAACAGGTCCAGCCTTCCTCGATGAGAACCCTAGCAAGCTCTGACCCGACCCCGACCCAGTCCCAGACCCGGCGGAACCAGCAGACCGTTTCAACGGTTGCCGTTTTCCCTTTCCGACGCCGCCGACGCCGAGGGTAGCGGATCCAGAGTCGTTGGTGAGGTTGTTTGGGATGGTTGGGTTGTTCGTGGTGGGAGAAGCACGGGAGAGGTCGAGTTTGTCGAGTTTATCTGATGAGGATGTGTGGGTGCGGGAGGGACGTGTGGCTGGCATGGTGAGGTGATGCTCTTTGGCCGGTTTGTTCGTTGTTTGTTTGTGTGTAGGTGAATGTGGGTTAACAAGTCTCCGAGTATGACAGGCTCGGTTGTGACTGTGGATGGGTGAGTTGGTTTTAGGGACAGGAGAATAGTGAACAACCGATTTCTTGGATCTGAAGAGGGGAAGGCCGGAAAGAGGCAGGTCAGCGGGTCAGCGGGGACGGTGATGTCATGACTTGAATGAAGGCACATGAAGGTAAATGATACGGACAGGCGGTATTTGATGTGCGAAAATAAGGCTAGAGTTGGTTCGTTGGTTCGACAGTATCGCTTCGTCATCTCCTCTGCTCGATCAACCTCCTCCTTACCCTCTTGTTACGAGTGATAGACAACATTCATCATCGTTCCAGGTTGTATCCAGGTCGCCTTACCTTTCCACCGTCCCTCGAATCCACACACATACTCGAATACTAGAATCATCGAAAATGGCAAGTCCTCGCGTTGTTCAGAGCGGTCATCAAGAACCGGTATTTACGAGGACCCCTACTGATGATACATCCCTTTCTCTACGCTCCCGCCCGCAAAACAGTCACTCCGCATCGTACCAGCATCCACAGCCGCCTCCTCATCCTCCCATACAATCACCTACGCCTCCACAGCCCATCCAACAAACGGTGTACACGATTCCCTGCGACACGGCCTGGTTTCCAAGACGTCGGCAGCGTCCGTTCAGCCGGGGAATACGCATGCGTTGCAGGCGAGGTTGAGTGAGTGGGCCGGGACGCAGGATGGGTTGAAGTGGGGCATGCAGAGGAGCGCGTTTGGGTTGGCGTTGCCGTTGAGGGGGATGATGGAGAGGGGGATTGTGAGCGAGGTGAGTCCGCGAGCGGAGCGAGCGTATGGCGCCGCAGGCTTCCAGTCCGAAGGACTCTTCCCGAGCGAAGCGAGAATCAGTCTCTTCCGAGCGCAGCGAGTGTCTGCGCCGCAGGCTACGAGTCTGAAGGACTCTTCCCGAGCGCGGCGTATGCCGCGTGAGCGTCTTGCTTCTGGCTTCGCCGAGGCCGCCGCCGTGCGGCCGAGAATCCGTCGAGCGATCAAGGATGAGCGTAGCGAGAATCAGTGACTGCGCCGCAGGCTACGAGTCCACAGGACTCTTCTTCCGAGCGCGGCGTAGGCCGCGCGAGCGTATTGCTTTTGGCTTCGCCGAGGCCGCCGCCGTGTGGCCGAGCGTCAGTGTCTTCCGAGCGAAGCGGGTGTCTGCGCCGCAGGCTACGAGTCCAAAGGACTCTCTTCCCGAGCGCGGCGTAGGCCGCGCGAGCGTATTGCTTTTGGCTTCGCCGAGGCCGTCGCCGTGCGGCCGAGAATCCGTCGAGCGATCAAGGACAAGCGAAGCGAGAATCAGTGCCTGCGCCGCAGGCTACCAGTCCACAGGACTCTTCCCGAGCGCGGCGTAGGCCGCGCGAGAGTATTGCTTTTGGCTTCGCCGAGGCCGCCGCCGTGTGGCCGAGCGTCAGTGTCTTCCGAGCGAAGCGGGTGTCTGCGCCGCAGGCTACGAGTCCGAAGGACTCCTTTCCTCCCGAGCGCGGCGTAGGCCGCGTGAGTATATTGCTTTTGGCTTCGCCGAGGCCGCCGCCGTGCGGCCGAGCGTCAGTGCCTCCGAGCGAAGCGAGTGTCCGCGCCGCAGGCTACGAGTCCAAAGGACTCTCTTCCCGAGCGCGGCGTAGGCCGCGTGAGCGTCTCGCTTTTGGCTTCGTCGAGGCCGTCGCCGTGCGGCCGAGAGTCACTCGAGCGAGAGCGAGTAGTCAATGGCGAGCAGAGCGAGAACAATCCCTCCGAGCAGCGCGAGAATCAGTGACGCCGTGCTGCAGACCTGCCAGTCGGAGCAGGGGTTTGTGCTCGAGCGTGGCGTCGGACCGTCGAGACTCGGGAAGCGAATCATCGTCTTCGATTGAAACGAATGAAGTGTCATAGCGCTGTAAACCTCGAATCCGAGTACGAAAGGACGTGGTATCGAGCAACAGCGAGCCGCCTCCGACAGAATCGAGAATCCGTGCGCGAGCCGAGCTAGAATCCGTTTCAAATTCCCGAGCCAAGCAGAAATTCTCGTCTTGCGCCACATGCGACGAATCCCGCGCTCTCTGCTACTTCCTTCGCCTTCCAACCTTATCGTTCTCCCGGTCGCATGTCGCACCAGCTAACACCACGCTCTTCCACAAACAGGACTCGCACTTCCCTTCCCTCACGGCGTCACAACTCCCGATCGGCGGCTCCACCAACATTGCACTAGAGATCTTGAATGGCACGGATGAGACGATCGATGTACAGGACTTCATGGGTTCGCCAGCGTTGGGTGGAGGAAATGGTAAGTCGCGGTCGGTCCGCTCGAGGGATTCACTCTCCGCAAGGGAGGGGTAAACGCTTCGAGCGTGCTTTTACGGAGGGGACGATGCTGACTCCCTTGCGATGCGTTGTTCGGTTGATAGCTCCAGCCGCGGGCCTCGATATCCACGCCGCCATGGAACGTAAACACCGGATGTAGATGGTCCTCAGCGTAGACGCCAACGATTACAGTCCGTAGTCACGTCCGGGAGACTAGCACTCGCGGAGGGTAGTGATACGATGGGAACGACCACGATAGCCATTACGATAAACGAACGACCATGAGGCTGTTCAGGCTCAGATCGAATCCGCCCGGAGGTTTCTCTGTGTTGCTGTATCCTGTAAATCTCATAAATGCCCACAAGCTTGAGACTATTTCACTTGCTTTCCGGGACCGCGGTGGCACACCCGTCGTCTCCGTTCCTTCCGCCTGCGATACTCGTGTTCAGCCGTCCATTCGCCTTTCTCGTCAAGGTTGAGGGCTCTGACCTTCTTTCTAGCTCTACGATGTATCTGCAGGCGTACCCTCACGCACTCCAGGACGGCTACTGTTTTGAAAGGCGTTGGTACCAGAAGTACATCTTCCCTGGACAAGGACACGGATATCCCTTTAAGGGCCAGCAGCGAGACGAGGACACTGACGATCGGTACTCGATGGCGACGGCCAGCATGAGGAATCACGAATGGAACAAGAAAAGCGTATTTGTAATGGCAGACGGAAGCATGATGGGTAGGTTTCTTCGCTAATAGTAGTGGTTGCTAGCACTACTATGCATGCATTCTTCATAGTGGGAAGGCGTCAATACTGACAACTCGGACACCTCTGTGAGACAGAAACCGCTTCAGAGATCCTCGCATGTCCAATGATGACGAGCGAACATCATGTGATTGCATTGAACAAGCTAAGTCCAAGTCCACGAGTGGTGGGCGCGGTGGTCAAGGCTAAGTTTTCCGTACTACGGTATCCACCAGTCCTGCCAGCGGAATGATAACGGCCCGAGCACACCAATCAAGAGGAGTCAAGTGAAATCAGTTTGGCACAGCCCTGAGTTGTCGGACGCATGAGTCTGTTGAAGCACGAAGCACATCTTCGTCTAGAAACCAGAGGGGGCTCGTGCATCCCGTAGGTGGTCCGTAGGAACCACCCTGCTATCCGACGGGACAGAACACGTTGCCTACGTGACGCTCCCTTCCGACGGAACAAGTCCTGCTTGCTTACCCTTTCTTCAAGGTGTTTTCGCATTTTATCGACTATCCTGTATGTTGATGTGATGCTGTGCCAGTGTAGAGGGATGATTTATAAATACTCGACAGGGAGGGGTCAATGACACCGATACTACCTCTAAGGATGTCTTCATCCACCCAAAACAACGCTATACCTCGACCACAACTCGAATACTCCAGACAGCAGGTAGCTTATACACAAGGGAAAGTGCAGTTCAACCTAGAATGCCTGAAGGAGAGAAAAAACCCATGTGAGTACCAACCTTTCTTTCACAACGAGGAATGCCAGGACACTCGTCTGACATTTGTCGCGATGGCTGCTCTGAAAGTGACGGGTACTACCCCAAGATCTGGGCATCATGCATCGGTATCGTCTGTTACGGTCTATGCGCTGCAGGATTCTGGTTCAGTACGTTCCGGGCAATACTTCAATCCGCCTCTTAGATGCGATACTAATCCCGGGATATTACATTCGCCAACCTTGCAGGATTTCACAAATCTGGCAGGCCAAAGTATATGTTGACGATTGCCATTTCGTCAACAACCATGACGATCGGGTTCATCGTTCGGATTATCCGGCACAGTAATTCCTCTATTGGGGTATACTGCGCAGAGACAATGGTAAGACTTTGCCACTCCTGACTAGACACCACCACCCCTCGGGAGCCTAACCACTGTCCCCTCTTTATGTCCTATACAGTTCCTCCTTCTCTCCCCCTGTGGATTCCTCGCACAAGATTACGTCCTTGTCCCGCGTCTCGCCTCGTACTTGGGGTACGAACAACACCTCTACAAAGCCCACTTGGTCGTCAAGTTTTTCGTCTGGTCCGATGTCATCACGTTCTTGTTGCAGGGCGGTGGTGGTGGGATGTCTTCGATGCAGAGTATGGCGAAGATGGGGAAATATGTAAGTGCTTTGTGCTTTGTGCTTTGTTTTACGGTGACATGGGCTAATGCTGCTTGTTTCGCCATGTTGTAGCTCTCGTTGGCGGGTTTGATACTCCAATTGATCAGTTTCTTGTTCTTCTGTTCGATCACACTCCGATGGGGATACCTTGTGTACGTTCCGCCTCTCTCCTACCCCTCTTCCTCTTCCTCTTCTCCGCTGCACACATCACTGAACCTCTCCTCATTTACTCCACCCGACAGTCGAAAATACGAGAATGGCGCGAGCGGACATGAAATGACATCTTTAGCTGCGAACGGTTACGTCGCAGCCGGCACAATATCCTCCGTTCAACCAGTATACGGCAAGTCCCGCGGATGGAACCGCGACTGGAGGTACCTCTACGCGTCGATAGTCGTCTCTATGGTGGCGTTCATTATTCGTTCATTCTTCCGTATCGTCGAATACGCACAAGGGTGAGTTCCCCCAACTCTCTTTACCACCAACTCCCCCCCCCCCGCCTCGTACCCCGCCCACCACCCCTGTTGGCCTCCCGCTGACTCTACCCTGTTATGGCTTTGGTTGGCAGGTATGACGGATACCTACGGAGCCACGAAGGATACTTTTACCTGCTTGACGCACTCCCCTTGTTCGTTCCGCTCGCAACCTGGGTCTTCATCTGGGCGCCGCAGTACCTTGGCAACAACCCCAAGTCGTTCACTAGGGCTGGTGAGATTGCTCAAGCGCAGTCGAGGTATTCGGGTCAGAGTATGATGGAGGTCGGGAAGCCGTACGGGGGGAAGCCTTACTAGGTTATTGATGGCTGGTATCTTTTTCGGGGGGAGAAGGGATGGTAGGGGAGAGTGCAGTGGGGTGTGAATTGTGTGAGCGGATTTGTGCGAATGCGGAGAAAGTCATGATACTGGTTGGATTGTTATTTGTAGATTTATATACCCGATATAGATGGTTTGTTATAAACCCCTACACTTGTGAATATACCACTGGATTGAGACTACCAACTCGCCATGGCAAGATGGGCCTTCACTGATCTTTTCCCCTGCTGGCTGTTGCCCCCAAGCACGAGCATGCGCCGGAGGGTTAAGGCCCGTGCAGCTAGCGGATGACTCGTTTAGGTGAGCAAGGAATGAACTGTTGATGCAGTTCAGAAAGGCATAACAGGGAGGCGAACACAGTGATATCACTCGCCGAATAAGCGTGTTCCCTCTTCATCGAGACAGCAGTAGGTCAAGTCTTACCGGCAACTCCTTCGTCTCTCATCTAGTCCGTCAGGTTCGCAACGATACAGGCGCGCAATGCGGCAGTCAAGACCCTGCGAAGTTTGCCGGTTTATCAAACTACTTTTAATATGACCGTCGCTACCTCTTTGCGCATCCGAAGACAATCGATCTGTCACTACCAGTGTGGGAAATACGATATGGTCCGGTCGACAAAAGGATGAGTCGGTGAGTACCGTCTTCATCAGTCACGTGCCAATCTAAGACTAACATCTGCCACCTAATCCACCCGCCACACAACAGATCTATCACGTAACTTTGACCGCTTGCACTGTTAGGTTGGCTAGATTGGAGATGGTACTGAACGGAAGACCCCTGCAAGCTGTTATCACTCCCGGGCAGTAAGTCTTCTTCCTGGCAAGTTACACGTGGTCATCTTAGAGGCCTAGCTGAGTGAATTGCTGTGCTGCGTGACTAAGCATCTTACCTCTCTGTTGTCCTATAGCTTATTTTACGATGATGCGGTCATGCGAGCGGGGGCTCTCTGAGACAGAGACACAGAAACTCGACATCATCTCGCGCCACCGCGCTTGTGGTTCGGTGTCCCTGTTGGTTGTGATACGAGGATTGATATCCCGGCTGCTGTGCCCGCCAAGGAAGATGGCAAGGCGGGAACGAGATGAAACGACCACCCCGGCTAGTCACGAGATAGGCGCACTAGTCAAAGAGGCGGGAGAGCCTGCAGGGAGCAAGTCAGGAAGGTTCCATGCGCCTGACCTTGAAACCGGATTAGGCAACAGGTTGGTACTTACAGGTAGAGGGTGAGGAAGAGGGAGAAAGAGGCATTGAACAAGGCCAAGACCCTACTTTTTTTACCTAATCCAGTAACCGGGTCCCTAATCCGTGGACTAGTTCGCCACCGCTCGATGTCTATATAACATGCCCTTTTCCCGGTTTGTCTTTTGCCTTTTTCTTCTGTGCTTTCAACTATACCGTCTTCAAGCGCTACTCTGCTACCTTATCATACGACACAACATGATAACAATGAAGCAAAGCGGAGTCAGTTTGCCGCTCTGGCTGCTGCTTCTGCTCGTTACGCTCTCGCTACTATCTTCACCCGTTAATGCCAACAACTTGAACGGTGTTGCCAACTCGACTGTCTCCTCTACAGCTACCGCATCGTCTACTTGGTCTGCCACTGCTGCGACTCCTGGTCCTGGTGCTTCTGTACCCAAGAGTACCTTATTGTAAGCCTTTCTCTGGATTCAACGCGATCGAGCCCCTATGGTATTACTGACTGTCCGCCCAACTTACAGAACCGTTGAAACGGAGATCCCTCCCGAGCCTACTGCAACTGAATCGCCTGCTATCACCTCGTAAGTCTCCTTCCGCTCGGCCGTCTTCTGTCCTAACCTGATTGTGATAAAACCTTATCAGTGCTCCGACAACAACCTCCTCCGTACCTGCTACTACCGGTTCTACCGATAACTTGGCGCCGTAAGTTCTGTCTGCCTTTACACGCTAGAAAAGCCTGCCGCTGATGTCCGAACATCTACTAGTCAAAACGGTGGCTCCTCCTCGCTATCGTCTGTTCCTGATGCCATCAAATCGCTCCACACGTTCCTGTGAGTTCTTCTTATGATTCACGAGACCCGATCGCGCCGCCGCTGACGAGGATATCTTTTCAGAACTCTCGTCATACCGTCCTTCTCGCCGCGGTTCGGCAGGGCTTCTGCTACTGCAGTGACCGATTCCTCTCCGTAAGTTTTGCTCTCTGTCCAGCAACACCCAACGCGACGAGACGCTGACCAAGAACCATCTTCTCTCGCTCGCGCCAAAACGCACCTGGTTCATAACTGCCCGAATGCCAGCCCTGTTCCCTCCGACTCGGGATCACAAGTAGCATCTTCCGTCCGACTGGAGCCTGGTACAACGCATAATGATGCCAGTGATCCTTCCCGAACCTACGATGGAAAGAAGCTACCCCTACCGGCCGCCAAATTTCAACCTATAGCCAACATGGTTACTGGTACTGCCACGTGAGCTGCTCCCTGTCATTACGCTTCGTTTATACTTTGCTGACGAGACATATGCTCTCTTCCCTCTTCTCCTCCTTCCCTCCTTCACGTTTCCTACGCCCGGTAGCGTCCCTCCAACCGCTACATCACTTCTTTCTCCTCTTCAATCGGCGATTCCCACACCAAGTTCCGTCCAACAGGAGCCTGGTCCGCTCCATACTGCCGGGTCTCCTTCCCGAGCTTACGACGATCCATTCAAGCTACCTGCCGATCAGCAGATTCCCCAGATCTCCTCCATCTACCGTATCAACGACCGAAATGACTTTGCGGCTAGGGATATTCCCTTGGACAGCTATCTCCCTCGATCGGGTTCTGGCATCAAGCCCCTGCGTGCTGGGCGAAAGCTCTTTGCGAGTCAATACACGGATAGCGACGAGAAGGCCCGGCGCTTCGTTCTCAGCTCCCAAGCGAAAAGGATCGGTACTTTCGCGTTCGGTCCATTCCGACGTTGGAATTATGGGGCGGCCTGTGTGTTCAACCGGTTTCCAGACAAATGGAACCCTCATACAGACCCACCTCGTATAAACGGTAAGTCTTTGAATCTCCGCAACGTCTTGTAGTCTTGAGCTGACTCTTCCACCTTTTGGACTTGAAGATCTTGTCGAACAATTCCAGTCGGCGATAGCAACTGAACACCGCAAAGCCGAAGACCACGAAATCGAGCGTCAGCTCTCGGAAGAGACTCGACTTCGTCAGGAAACCGTCATCAAAGACTATGAACACAAGAACAAATTCAACGACTGGTGGCAATCTCACCTTGTCCGACAATCAATTGAACTGGACGAATTGATAGACCTCAACACTCACGTACGCGACGGCTTGTTACTCATGGAAAGTATGAATGTACGGAAAGCGAAAGCAACCAGCAAGGCTTATGTGCACGCTCAGATGAGGGGTTTGCGCTTTCGACGTGCTTTTGATACAACCTTTGCTACTTCTGTCAGTTTCTCGCCTTCTCGCTCTTTTCAACCTGTGCTAATCCGTTTGCTACACGCCAGACCGCCGTGGGCATCTACCAAGGTCCTTTATATCCTCCGATTCTTCCAACACCCTTCGCACAGCGTTGTGCACTGATCTGGAATTTCATCTGCCATGGCCTGTATCTCATGATGCTCGTTTCAACTCTATGCTTACGAAACGAAAGATACGGCGTGAGTACGGTTCCCGTAGTCATTTTACTATCTGCGACTGAATTACCTTGTACCTTGCTTCCCTCCAGGATTCTTCGAAAGATCCCGATGACGAGTCCCGGTCCCTTCCTGGCTCTTTCCCACCCCTCACCAATGATATCATGGCGTGCGACGACGAACAGCTGTACAAGTCCATGTTCCGCAGCCTGTTTTCTGATTTGTCCACCCATCATCAACAACGACAAGACCACGGTTCTCGCTCTGGCCACGGTGTTCCGTATACACAATTGGTGGACATGCTGCAGTGGAGAAGGATGTTCAGGTCGGCTTGCGCTGTGTGGACTGCTGTCTGTGTCCCACAAATACGCAACGGAAAGGACGAGGTAAGTAGCAAAGCTTGCAGTGAATGTTTACCGTCGTGGTAGATGATTGACCGCATCCTCTCTTGCACAGATTGTCCGCCTGGCTTTCCATTACCTGTACAAGCGTCTCGGTACTCCCGGCTCCTTCGAGGCATCAATGCTGGGAGATGATCTCCCAGCATTCGAAGTTCGACAGGTCAGCGCCGCCCAATCATTCCAAAGAAACATAAATGCCGCTAGAGCACCATCGGTCAACGAGGGACAAACAATGCACGAAACCGGACGCCAAGCTCACAACGCGAGGCCGCGACCCCGATCCCCTGAACACGCTTCGCAGAGGGTTCGACAGGATGATCGACTTGTGTCACGCCAACGGCGCAGGCATGGTCAATGCCCGTATGTTATGCCAACTGTTAAGCCGTCCCGCTCTCCACCATCTCCAGTGACGGTCGAGAGACTTGAAGACCAGGTTGTCCCGGAACAATCAGTAACAGGACAGTCGGCACCACCAGCCGTCGACCGTGCGACAGACCAAGCTTGTGAAACCCCCGCTCTGCCGAATGTCGAAGTCGAATCTCCTCCCGACCGCGACGCTACCGTATCATCGTCTGAACAGGACTCCGTGCTGGAGACGCCTTTGGAGGAGAACGTCCCACAATCCTGCATCGATACCCCGCCCATGGTCGCGGTACCAGCTCCCTCGCTTACTATTGCTGAGGGAGTACAGTCCTATCAGTCCTGTATTACGGATCAAGTTCAGGATGATCGCGATGCCTCAGCCACCGTCTCTACAGAACGGGACACGGCTGATTCCAACGACGCACAGGTGGAGCCCCCAATGGTGACATATGGGGATAGCTCAATCGAAGAGGCCGAGGAGGCGGCGGAGTCCGTTGTTCCAGTCTCAGCTCACATCGAATGCCATATCGACTGCGACGAGATGGATGTGGAGGCAACAGTTGAACAGCAAATACCCGCATTTGTACTACAATCGGTCGTTGACTTCTGCCTTGCCGACACGCCAGATCTCGCTCAGCTTCCTACTGCAAACATTACCACAAGCGAGCCCATGGTCTGTGTGTCAGTCACACCCGCTGTTGACATGGAGGTAGACCTCTCCCGGTCATTCATAATGGAAACGGACGAAATCCACTCCATGGAAATCGAAACGCAACCGGTGAACGAGGAAGAAATGCTCCTGGTCGACGCAAGCGAGCCGGAAGGGGGCCTGGAAACAATGCAGACCGCCATCTTAGCCATCATCGCAGCTTCGGTACTAGATATGACCATGGAAGACGACTCGCTGATGGCAACGCAACCCGCGATCGAAGACGAGATGCTCATGGACGAAACGACTGAATCTTACACTCTACCTGAGTCCATGGAAACTTCCATCTCAGCCCTTATCCCAACGTCGGTACAAGATGTGTTCATGGAGGCAGACTTCGAGGCTGAAATGCAATCAATGGTGGAGGAAGAGATGCTTTGCACCGAAACACTCACCGAAACACTTGAACCGTACACGACCCAGCGAACAATGCAAAGTTCCGCCTCACCCATACCTATTCCAGCCTCCGCACTGGATGTGATCTTGGAGGAGGACGTCGAGACCGTCGAGACTTCCGAGAGGTCATGCGAACTGCCAGCTCAAGTCTCGGTGGGCGATGTACCTATGGAAGAAACACACTCCTCTCAAACATTGGCACCGCCGGCGCTTCCTACAACGGCCTCATTCGACTTCGTTCTCCCTCAGGGGGCTCCATCTTTGCCCATCATGGAAGCCGAGCCAGTCGCGACGAAATTACCGGCCTCACCGACCGTCGAACCGCCTCCGGCAACGATACAGACCGTATCAGCTGAACCTTTGGAGAACGTTGAAGCAGCACCCAGCACGGATTTGGAGGATGAAGCTCTTCCCACAAGTTCCGCAACAACCCAACCACCTAGTTATGAGGACGTCAAGTCCGAAATGGCCAGCACAACCAGCAGTTCCAAAGCTGACGCAAAGGATGTCGCGTCTCTGCCCTCAACGGTCGCCACTTCTGAAGAGACGGCGGAAGTCTTGGCTGTGACGAACACCACGGGTAGCTTCGATGACGAGGAAGATGAAGAAGCATACATTGACGACTTGATTTGCGCCGACAACACTTCAGAGGAAGAGGAAGAAGACACCCGCACCATTGTTCAACAAGGATCAGATCAAGCCGTTGCACCTGAGAAGAGACCAGCACGTATGAGTTATCAGTACAATGAGTAAGTGATAAATCGTGTGAGGAATCTTCTCAGGTTTCAATCTAGCGACTAAGTTCCTGAGCATATATATACTAGTCTGCAAGAGAGTAACGGTGGCGAAGGTGGTGGCGAAGTGGCGACGAAAAGAAGATTTGATGAAGGTTCGGAGTTAAAGAGCTGGTGGGGAGATTGTGAGGTGGTCGGAGATTGAGCGGTGATGGTGGTGAAGTACGGTTGGTGTTGAACGTAAGCAGAGGTTTGGTGTACCGTATGTACATACGCTGACAGCACCATCCTCGACTGAAATCGCTTCACACAACCCGGGACTGGACCTTTTGGACACGACCAGCAGCGCCAGCGCCAGCGATATACCCCACCACGACGACGCGACCTCGGACCAAGTTATCTCCAAGTCGACGGAGCAAGACTCGACAGTTGTGACGGGCAACCCTCCTGTTGAAAAGAAGGTCTCACGCGCCGAGGTCTTGACTTCCAGGACTTTCAAGCGGCCTCGAAGGAAGTGAAGGATACGCAGAGCAGCTAGACAGTGGCGCCTTTGCCTGAAGATACAACTAGACTTGAAGCTTTATTCTGTACATGTGTTACTTTGTTGTAAAATAGTTACTTATCAATCGTCTGATGTTATTACTGTATATCGTTATCCAATTCTCACTGCTTGCGAGGGTGTTCAAACCCGCTGATGGTAGCTTTTCGTTTCCCAATGGTTCTCAGCAGCAAGTTGAGTTCAAGCTCAAAGACGTGTTCCACTAGCTATGGTGGCTGAAAACTGGTAATGCGTAGTGGCTTCACAATTAGCAGGATGAAGTGACTTTGACGAGTATGGAAACAACGACGAGGTGATACAGCTATCCGTCATGCTGTTACTTGTACTTTGGCGGGGTGAGAAATCGATGATTGCCCACTCAATATAGCCAAATGTGCCTTCCCCGATATCATGACTTCGGCCTGTTTGTTGTCTGTAATGGCCAAGTTGAGTTGAAGAAGTGTAAATACCGGTTCTATTAGTTGATGAGGACAAATTGGTGCAGTGATACTTCAGAAAGTCAAACAGTAATGCTGCTGCACACAGGCAGGATTTCGACCACCGACGAGATAGCGGTAGATCAAGTCTGACAACGCGATGTATGCGCGATGTTCCGCACGGAGTCGCGATTTAGTTAATATCCTGGTAACCACGATATATAGGAAATCGCTCATACCTGTTAGCTCAATCTTACTGTCCTATTATCGCTCATACCCATCTCCATCATGACCATCCTCCTCACCTATATCCACTCCTTGCCATCAAAGTAAGCTCTTTTCCTTTGCTCATTGTGTATGCGATCGAGCTGCTAACCCCTATTTGGCGTATACTTCAAAAGTGGACGAGTCTTGGCTGTCACTCGAGCTGTCCCTTCTTCTTCTCTCAGTACACCTATCGACACCACCTCTGATGACTGCGGGCACAAGTCATCGTGCCTCGCCGCTCAACAACGAATCAAGAACAATCCGCATCCGGAACTCGACCTGTACAAAACATCCTTCAGCACTTCTAGAAAACCGCCTGTAAGTAGGCCTCTATTGCTCGAAGCGCCACTGCGGCACATGCGCTGAATCTTTCTGACCGTAACGACAGCTTACTAGATACCCGGTCGACTACTGGTTCTGGCTCCTGTACTTTGCCATTCCTTATGGGTTTACCTGTAGGACGGCAATAATCGAAACGTTTGAAGCTGTTTACCACGGAAGGAACGTCTTCAACTCGGTAGACGCGAACAACACATGCTGGAGCAATCCGTTTGCTACTTTCATGTACATTGCGTGTGAGTGTCGTCTCTATCTCTCACATCTCTCAGGCAGCAGCTAATAACCTGTGCTTTGACCTTCAGGTGAGCTGTTGATACCCACCACCGCACCATTCGGCGGCATCGGCGGCGACAAACCGGTCCTCTTCTCGGGCAAGATGCGTTCGAGAGACAAAGTGATTGCCAAGATCGTATCCGTTCTCATGAAGAGCCACAAGAAGTATTCGGCGAGGCAAATCTCCGACTACAGACGAACGATCATCAACGATCTTCTCCACCAGTATTCGGATGCTACACTCCCGCCGTACTTGCGCGAATATGCAAGTTCCGCACTCCGACGATTCGCTCAGTCAACGTATATCATTCCCTACGACTCTCCCTACGTCGACAAGATCCCTGTTTGCCATATCAAATCTGGTGAATGCACAAACTTCAGACTGGCGTCTATCGCCAAGCATCTCGTCGATAACGGATGGATTCCTCTTCCAGAAGAACGTCCTGGAAAACCGTGTCTGCATCTCGACGGAAACCTCGTCGTCCACCCCTTTCTCGCGTTCTTTCTCGCTCTACCCGGCTACCATTGCCAAACCGACGACATCCACTCGTTTGTCATGCGCGATCCAAAGCGACACGGAAAAGCCTGGTGGGAATGGTATGTGATGCGGTACTCGTACAGGAAAGCAGAGTACGCACAGCGCTGGTGGGCGAGCGAGGTCACTGGAAATCGGGTGAAGGATTCGGTGCTTTACGACACATATGGTGAGCCTCCAACCAACGACGGAGGACCCTTTCTGGACCGTTTTACGCCAAAGTCTCACGGGTATCGTCACGATTGTGCGCATGCGCTGATGGCCGGAACGGACAAGAGGTTCGATATCGAACAGGATGACCAAGGACCCCTTTGGGAATGTCCACCGAAAGTGAAGGCTGCTCAGCACCGAGATTGCCATCCGACGACGATTTTGGCACTACATTGTTGAACACCGTCGATGACTCTCAGCTTCACACTACTGGTCACGACGCCAACAAACGCCTGCATCGAATTTCTTCACATTGCAAATATGCACAATCTACGAGACTGCTGATTCTTTGATGACCGCTCATACGGAACGATAACGATACACGAAACCTGATAAAAAAGATGGAGCGCTTTATAAATTTGTGAAGTGTATAATAATGGGGAACATGGAAGCATATCTTGTACGAATCTTTATAGCCATAATTGCCACACAATATATATAGAATACCTATTATATTTGCGCATCATTTCCCTGCATGATCCGACCTATACACCGACTCAATTGAAAGGCTGAAGACACGACTGTCAGACTCTTGAGTAGTCGTTCGCTACGGGGTTGATAACGATTTCGTTGCATGTTTCACGATTTTCTAACTCCGCAAATTCCAGCATCCCCTCGGCCAAGCTTGTGTTGCATGAGATTTCAAGGGGCAGCATGCAGATTCAAGCGCAGATGCTAGCAAACAAGACGATATGCCAACAAATTGCGAGTCTTCATCGACCAGGATGGCCGAAAGTAGTTGTAGCTGTTTGCCTGACTTGACCCCAACGTCTCGCTTGAAGGACAATCTTGTCTACGCATACGCTCGAACAGGAGCACTAGGAGCTGACCAAGAGCTGTCTGGATCGCTGAAGAACCCTTATCTGCATCTGGCACGCCTTTGAACGCGACCCTACCCAACGCTGTCTGTGCGCCGTCTCAAGGAGTCTTGATAGGCGGTAGATCCGAACCTTTTCACAATAAAGTTCACCATCAGCGCCAACTACGCCAATTCTTCCAGCGATCACCTACCGGTCCGTGCGACCCGTAAGAAGCAGAAGAAGTCACGTTTATGCGGTTATTAGGTAAGGTTGGTCACCTATCTCGGCTCTGCAGATCGAGTCGGACAAAGCCTCGGTCTCGATTTTCCGGTCCCTTTGGTGATTAAAGTCCAGGTCCAGCTCCGCCATATGGAGTCACACGCCTTGCCTGGCCTTTCATGCGACAGCTTATCGTTTTTACCATTTGTCACCAGGCTGTTGCCGCCAAGTGAAGCTTGTTTGGCCGGGGTCAGCTGCCTGCGGTGTAAAACATGGACTATCTTGTTTCCGCGCGCTCGAGCGCTCGAGCCTTCTCTATACCCCGGTAGATCGATCCACACAGATGAGACAGGGTTCAGATATCGGTCAATCGCCCAGAGCTGTGTCGGAAGAAGGTTTTGGTCCTTGCTGATTCCCATTACCCTGAAGCACGGGCAAAGAAGGTTTCCAAGAAACCTCGGGCTCCCTATCATTATCAAGCAAAGAGAAAGCACGAATCCAACCTACCTTGACCGATACTCCCTTTTGCGTCCCCGCTGTCGGAACTGTCCAAAAGCTGTGCAAAGCTCAGCGATGGCGCCATAAAGCTTGTCTGACATGATTCCGGACAGAAGCAACCTTAGCAAGCGCTGAAAAGCGCCGTATGAATCGTGAGATCGCAACGTGACAGCTGGAACTTACCCCATCCTACAACACCAAAATTGGTCGACAAGCGGGCCTTGATAGTGCTTGTCGATTTGATGAGTGTGACAAACCGAGACAGCAAAAGATTAGAGGTCTGTGAACCTGGCGAATGGCAAGTACGTTCAGCGCGGAGCTGCCGTAGCTGATGAAGGCTACCAGACGAAGTTGCAGATTAGCAAGTGGTTCATAGCTATATATTCGAAACGATTCACACATTTCTTGCACCGGTCACTGACCTGATGTTGCTCAAACCACCAACGCAGTACCTTGCCTCCAAGATAAACATCCTCTGAATACCTACCAAGTAAGCCATCCATACTTTCCAAAGCGCGCGCGATCGAGATGCTAAACCCCTATCTTACCTCTAGTATGCCTGACGGTGCATCCGCCCTTGCTGGGTCTGCCACCGTGTCAAAGGCCGGTCGTAAAAGAATCAACGTCAATGATGTGAAGCCCAGGCGTATATCGTCATCTTCGTCTCAAACTGCCGGTTCCTCTTCCTCGTCTGGTCATGCACGCAATGCTGTAAGTCGTTTCGCTCTAATCGCTCCTACACTACGCAGGCACTTACCCGTTTCATGTCGTGTCTCTAGGTTGCCAAGTACACCGACAACTACTGGTACTGGCTATTTGCTTTCGCTCTGCCTCATGGCTTCTACCGCTCCTTGGAGGTTGTGGAGACGTTTGATACCTACTACTACTGCAAGCCTGTATGTGTTCTTGCTTGCGACAATCCGGCCGGCGACAGGAAGGGCACCTGGAACCATCCTTTCAGCACGTTTATCTATATTGCCTGTAAGTCAATGCTATCCTGTTAAGCGAACATCGTTACCATCCGCTGATACCTTTCCACATATAGGCGAGCTCTTGCTTCCCGTTACGCCTTTCGGTGGCTTCGGACATGCGGGAACTGCCTCTTTCTGGGGTGAAGCGCTCTCTCGAAACAAGGTCATTGCCAAGATCGTCTCCTACGCCACGGGAAAAGATTACGATCACAAAGCCATCTCGAGCCACAAGCAGACGATTATCAAGAGCTTGCTTTGGCGATTTGGTGATACCACGGTCGACGACTATGCAAGGTATCAAGCGGGATCGGCGCTTCACCAGTTCGCTGGTATTACATCTCTCGAGACATTCCTTCACTCGTTCATCTCACGCGATCCCCAGGCAACGGGATCTCCTGACGCCAAGTGTACTAGGGAACGACGATTGAAGGCGTCGGCCAAGCTACTCGTCGAAAAATACAAGGACGTTCCTGCTGCCGGATACCGCGAAGAGTCATGCCGAAACCGCACGGTGCTTGCATTGGATCCCTTCCTCGCCTTTTTCCTGGGTCTCAACGGCAGCTCCAGCGCAAACACCTCTTTCAACAGATACTTCAAGGCCGACCAAGCCCTTCGCCTAGGTCAATCGTCGCAATCGTCGCGTGATTTCGGACGAGACTGGTTCAATGCCAACGTCATGACCAACGATGCCGACGCCAAAGCAGCGTACGCTAAAAACTGGTGGAAGGCTTTCGTAGAACGTCATGTTGGTCGCCAGGACGCTCGTGGATTCTGCATGACCGACGATGTACCTCCAGCAAGCGACGGTGGACAATTCAAGCAACGACCAGCTTTCGCCGCTCGCTACTCTCGTGCCTAAACCAGTGTCATGTCGTACGACTTCGCCGGGTGTCACGTTTCTGCAGTGACGTCCACCGCATCATGACCGTGAACCGACTTGTCATCTTCGTTTGAAGATAATCAACCCTCCTTTACCGATATCGAGAGACCTCAATCACGTTCAATGTACCATTACTTGCCTTCGCCTTTCCTGTATTATTTGGACCTTACTATTTCACAACATGAACATCAACCGACTTGCTTTCCTCCTGCGGCGGATATCGACCCCGTTTACCGATATCAGACTGCTGGGATGTTCACTGTACAAATACTTGCTTCGTCTTTCCTGTATCAGTGGGCCTTTAATTCCCACAACATGACCGCAATTCGACTTGTCCTCGTCTACCGGTATCGACCCTCGTTCACCGATATCAACCTCGACCGCGTACACTGTACAATTACTTGCTTCATCTTTCCTGGACGATTTTCGACTTCGACTTTCAACTTCATACACGATACAAACCCCTATACTTTTTTTTGCCCTCCATATACGATGCGACATGGGTCTCTTCTCGGACTGTAGAGATACTAAGAGTCTACTTGTATTGTATTTGGAAATAAACCTACTTGTTGAATATCAATCATTAATCCTCTACTTACACGGTTTCCATCACTCGTTAGCCATGAGCAGCATTGAGCCGCACTTGGTCGCAAGTGACTCCCTTTCAGGGATTGTGTGCTGGCAACGGACAAGCCAGTTCAACGAGAGAGACATCCAGCTCAGTACGTTTCCGCTCGCCAGGTCAACTGGCTAACTACGTCCAAAAGCTGTGCACCTCGGCGAGAAAACGCTCCACAAACCCGATTTCAACTGCCCGCAAGAAGGAACTTTCGCGAGCTAGAAGACGTTTAGATTGCTAAAGAGTCACGGGTGAACGCTTCGGCCTTGCTTGCTTTGACTTTTCGCGCTTTGCTGCTTGGATTCGATCTTGCCGGCGTGGGCGATGGAGTTGAGATCTTGCGTCGGCCAAAGCGCAAAGGGATGTATACTACCGGTTCTGGGCCTTGACTTGCTCCCGGTCCAATTCAGCACAGCTGCCTAGATTTTCCGCGCCGGAGTTTTGATAGTGATAGTCGCCAGAAAGTCCGCGGATTGGAGACATCTCCACCTGCTCAAATGGTTATCTACCAAAGGTCATAGACGCATCTCAGAGCCCGCTTGACTGACCTTCTTTCTGCCATATTGCCTACTCCTGGATACCCTCCTCCTCTTGAAAACCCTGTATACTACCTATTACCTCTTACATGTAGGTCGTCGTCTGTTGATGCTCGCGATCGGGCAGCTGACTCCTGTGTCCCAGTATGACCGTCGACGCTGTCGTTGCCGAATGCGGACACGAATCGACTTGCGATGCCATACAAGAACGACTCAAGAATAATCCTTATCCCAGGAGCTTGTCGTCTCCCCCCGAAACCGTCCTTCACAGCTCTTCCGAGTCGCCTTCTCCCGAAGATGTGAGTTGCCTTGCTTGCTTCACCGGATATTTGACCGCGTATATCTGACTCAACTTGCCGGCGACTTGCAGGGAATGAAGTATCCTATCGACTACTGGTTCTGGATCCTTAATTTCGCCATTCCGTACGGCTTCAGTTGCAGAATGGACGTCATCGGAACGTTTGAAGCTGTATTTCTTGGCAAGACCGTCTTTGATGCGACGAACGAAGGCAATAGCCGATGGAGCGACCCGCTTGCTACCTTCATCTACGTCGCCTGTGAGTTAAATATCGCTCGCTCGCAGGATAGCGTAAGAGCAGCTACTCACCGTTCTCATTCAACAACCAGGCGAGCTTTTGATCCCCGTTGCTCCATTCGGCGGATGCGTTCCCAGCAAATCAGTCCTGTTCTGGGGCAAAAACCTCTCTCGAAACCAAGTCATTGCCAGAGTCATCACTGTCGTCATGGGCCATGCGTACAGCTCTAGAAATATCTTCAGCCACAAACAAGCGATCATCAAGGGTCTTCTGGAACGATACATCGATGATACGGTCGAGCCTTATCTTCGAGAGTACGCAGGAGTAGCGCTTCAACGATTCGCAGGAACTACTCCCCTCTGCGACTACTTCCGGTGCTACATCGACAACACTCCTCCTTGTCCTTCCGAAGTGAGCGAAGGAGCATACCTCACACAGGTCTTTGCAGCCCAACAAATCATCATGGATCGACCGGATACTCCCGTACCAGCAGAATACCACCAAGACGACGACAACCTCGCGTTGCATCCATTCCTCGCCTTTTTGATCAGTATCAACGGCAACAGTCACGAGCACACTCACTTTGCGTCCTACTTTAAATGTGCTGCAACTCCGAAGCAGGTGCTGCCCAAGTTTGGACGAAACTGGTGGGACTACTACGTCATGTCCGATACCGAGCGAAAACACGAGTACGGCTGGCTCTGGTTGGACAAGGTCTGCGGACAAGATATGAACGATATCTTGTTCTACCATAGGATCGGACCTCCTCCAACGAGCGACGGCGGACCTTTTTGGGGAAGATATACGCCTTTCACTCACCTTCATCGTGAAGACTGTGGTCATCCCAAGCTTTATGAAGGTTCAACCGTCTTTCATGGTCGACCCAAGGGTGGGTCCGCACCCAAGGAAGCGACTTGTCGAGCTCGATAGGTATGTTCAAAGCGGATGTTCATGCTTGCCATCCGAATAACCAACGTATATGTCCCTCCATAGATATTGTCGCTGCGTTTCTGTCAGGCAACTTTCAGCCAAACTGCGAATATTAACAATACAGACCCAATAATGCCTTTTCCCGCTGATTGCGACATACACGACATATACGACGATCAATAAAGACTCGGTTCGCCTACTTGAATCCAAAGCAAAGATAATCAAAAGAATCCATACCGAATATGAAACCCACAGAGAAATGCTTACAGAGCTTTATAATTATGCGCAACGCAAGATTCTGGTCTTTTCCTTTTGCCATTTGTAAACCTCTTCGAGCGTATAAATCGTGCGCTACCTATGTCCTACCTATGCAATAAGATCTATACGTCTGTCAACTCTCATCACTTACATATCCTTAGCGCCCGCTTTGACTATCCAAGATCAGCGTATTAGAATCAAGCACCGCAAACGGGAAACTGGAGACTGGAGACTGGAAACTGGACAGTGGAGACGAAGAACCGGAAACTGGAGACTGGAAACGAAGGACTGGAACTGGGACCGACGACTGACCACGGGAGACGGAGGTCGAGGTTGACGACGGAGGACCAACCCATTGGAAAGTACGAATGCTATTTTGTTACAAGGTCTTGGTCATGCACCTACCGGACCCCGAGAGCAAACAGTCCTCCTTACACCATCACGAGCGACCGTTCAGCAGGAGAACCGATCCCCGAGACGCAAGCGGAGCCATCAAGATGCCGCACAGACAACTGTACGTATTCATATTGCATGAACCATCTCGAATATCTTTTTCATTTTCTTCTACAACCAATTTCAGACCAGACCATGGCCATGTGCTTTTGTTCGAGCGCGGAGGGGGATGCGATTAGGCGGTTTGAGCGGCCTTCTTGGACGGGTCCTCGGCGAATCGCAAGTAGGGCTGAAAGGCGGGCAGAGTAGTATTGCGAGTCAGTGCATCAGTTCTCGACAAACGACCCGCACAGGAACTAGCTACTTACCTTGACAGTCTCGTAACCGGGGAAAAGCTTATCGGCTTCTTCTCCCTGAACGGAAGGGTGGACGATAACCTTCTGTCCCGGCTGCCAGTTGACAGGAGTGGTGATTCGGTGCTTGTCGCCCAACTGGAGGGAATCGATGACTCCTAAGAAATTGTGATAAATCGGATCAAGTGAGTGAAGGCGCAAGCTAAGGAAGGGTAGAATTATGCGTACGGATGATTTCGGCAAAGTTTCGACCGGTCGAGGCAGGGTACGCAAGGGTCAATCGGATCTTCTTGGCCGGGTCAACTAAAGGCAGCAGGCAGACATAAAGGTTTAGCACCGATCGGCAGCAGACGATTGACTTCTCGCTGACTTACTGATGAATACGGTCCTAACAGTGAACGGCATTCCCTTGGCGTCAACGTTGGAAGCATCCTGGTAGTCCAACATGTCGTAAGTGGTCGAGATGGACCTGTCCTTGTCGCCGATAATGGGGAACTTGAGTTCTCCGCCAGAGATCTCGTTGATGTCCTACATAGCGAGAAAGCATAGAAATTTAGACATATGGGTAGGTAGATGACAGCAGTCGGCGACAAGGGAAGGGTGTTCACGAACCTTGATCCATTCGTTGTGGCTAGACACGTCATTGGCGCTCAAACCGATCAACTTTACGCCTCGCTTGTCGAATTCTCCCTGGTTGACGGAAGCGGCGCCGAGCTCGGTAGTGCAGACGGCTGAGAGGAGTAAGGTCATCCGTTAGTACTGATCATTCTGAAAATGGCAGTAAGGTGGATGGAATGCTTACGAGTGAAATCATCCTGTTTAAACGAAGAAACGGAAATGGAGCAAATAGGATTTAGCGCTGGGTAGAGTCGTCCCATCGAGATGGACGTACAGGGTGGGAGAACAAGACAACCCATGAGTCTGTCATGAGAAGGAATAACAACCACATATAAGTCCTGATCCGGCGAGTGTTCGACAAGGCCAAGCGCTCCTTCGATTGGTGAAACTACTCACCACCGGCCCATTCGTAGAACTGCAAGGGAACGAGATCCATATTAAAAATCATGTAGGAGAATGTAAATGAAGCAGACGCTTACATCGATGTTTCCGTGAGTGGTTTCAGCCTTGAAGTTAGGAGCAGCTGGCATTATCGAAGAGCAGACATGAGCACATTCTATTCGGGTTGCGACACCAGGAATCGCGAGGATCGCTCAAAACTCACTGGATCCGAGTCGCAGGTTACCCATTGTGAAATCTTTGGTGAAAGTGTTGTAGGAGGAGTAGCTAGACGGTATGCTGCACTGTGGCTCACAAATCCGAGGAAAATTACCGAACCGGTTTATAAAGTAAAAGCGACATCGACACGACATCGTCCCCACTCCCTCGGTCGTCGTCGCTGCTAGCGGAACCCGCGGGACGATCTACCCCGGTGGCCCGAGCGTTGCTTCCGCATCACGCCATGCGACGAGGACGCGGAAGTATTCGTCATTTGACATTGCGCATTCATTTATTTATTACAGTACTCGAGAATCGAGAATGGTATGTTATTTGACACGCCATTGAAGAGCAAATGAGAGATGAGTACATTCCGCACTCATCGCGAGTTGCATCAGTACAAGAGAATGCCATCTGAATCTGGACCCGCTATCTTCCAGCGAGCCATAGACAAAGCACGCGGACAATACAAATGGTAAAATGCCTTTGAATATATCGGCGACATTACTGTATACAGCCAGGATTTTGACGCACATGTCAAGAACACCGAAACCGTCCTACAGCTGGTAGATGGTCATTCATCGACCGGACAGGGTTCCCCCATTGTGGATCGAACCGAAGATGTCAATGATGTTCCTCAAGACGGTAACGCCAACATCTACTCGGGCGAAGGGGACTGGGAACGCTTCGCACAAGACGACAACTCATCCGTCGCCTCTGTCGACAATGCCATTCTGCCTCGACACAACGCCACAGGGGACATCTACGTCCCTAGAAACGAAGGCGAGCGCGGTTTCTTCATTATGCGATTCCGCGAAGAAATCTTTAGACCGTTTCGTCCTCGCCAGAGGCGATGCCCAGCCTATTGACGCGCATGATCTCGCTGCTATCGAGATGGTCGAAGCCATGCGTACCGGCGGTCAACTCAATAACATGCCCTTTGCACTATGGGACAACATTGCCCGACACGACTGGAGCCGTTCTGGTAAATGTGTCTATACAGTTGTCATCAACGGTATACGGTATAGAGGAACTGGCGAAAGCCTAGTTCTGCCACTGTCTGGTTTCCCGCGCGCTGCTTGTGTCACGACCTATAGCAAGATAAGCTTAAATTTGTATCAGCTTATAGATAGGGCGGATACAAAGAATAAGAGCCGCGTTGGTATTGGATGTTAAGTCGATTATGGAAGAGCAGTACCGTTAGCTGAAGACTTTAGGATAGCGATTCCTAAGTTCAGGGGACTATTACTGGTTTTGTTAAGTCCGTCAAAAATTGATATATTACGGTCTGAGCTATCTATCTATACATGGCAGCCAAAAGGGGATTTGGCCTCAGTTTATATAGATAGAAACATACAAGTTAGTTTAGAGAAAAAGGTCCATTTCCTCCTTCAGAACCATATCCACTTCCTCCTCCATATTCAAAGCCAGTGCCTCGTACTCTTCCCATTCCTGCTTCACCCTTTCCACAAACTCCTCCGTCTCCAGGTCCATCTCCCAATCGGCGATGTCGCCGGAGCTGGTGCTGACGTAGGAGGAGGTGGTGTTGAGTGAGGGTGTCGTTGGAGCGGGTTGTGGCGGCGAGAGTTGGCGTGGAGGGGGCTGTTGCAATACCCCCGGGCGTGACAGAAGAGTCGTCCTCGGCGTCGCCTGTCGGATTCGACATCAAACCAAACGTATCCCAAGGTGCTCCTCGCCTTGTTGGGATGGCATCGAGCTACAGTCTGCTTGTCGATGTCGCTGAGCTTCTTGATGAGAGGGATTCGGAGCTCGTTGTTGATTCCGAAGACTACCAGGTGTTTCTTGATGTTGAGTATCATGTCGGGAGTCCCCTTCTTCCTCGCCCAGTACTCCTCCAATCCCTTCTTCACATCCGAACAAACCCCTCGGAAAAACTCCCCATTCCCACGCGCAACTACCAATTCTCCTGCGAAAACCGTGTATACGATGTCGGTGTCGTCCTCCCAGCCGTGTCGAGTGAGGTTGCGCCCTTGGAGGGGAGGTCGTGCACGTTTGTAGCGAGAGACCCATTCTTCTCGCCGCCTTGTCTTGCGAGATACCCCTTTATGATTCGGGACACATGCTGAAAGGAGGAAGTGAGATTGACTAACAGCTCAATGGCGTTAGCTACAGATTGGCAGTCCTGAAGTTGGAGTGCTACGGCTATATAAACGCTGCGTGACAGGTAATCTAAGCATGCACTTACTGATACTCAAAGCATGACTCATACATCCATTCGTCGAGGAGCTTCATTGTTTCAACGTCAATCATAATCGGTCTTCAGGTCAGAAGAACAAGCAGAAGTTTCTGCTTTTACCTCGCGGCATCACTTATACCTACTGCTATTCTTCGAATACGTTAAGCATTATAACCCTACTTGGAAGTATCTTTCATCAGCGGAAGTATGCGCTCGACATCATCTACCCTCAACGCCATAGCCGTTGCCTTGTTATCCGTGACTACCAGCTTGACCTTGGCAGTTCCCGTCGAGGATAGCCAACCCACTGGTAGATCGCAACCGATTGCTCGCCAAGACGAGACGGCCGCATATGCTGGACCGAAACATATCGATTTCCCACCCTGTACCAATGGCATGCCCTCAGACCTCTACACAGGCTGTAACTCACCGGCCCTTTCCCAGCCGGGGGATAGAAAGCGGAAGGTGGCATACTGGTCGGTATTCGATGCTGTTAACCCCGACTACGACGATCCTTTCAACCCTACTCTACTGGATGATCTTACTAGTGCTCGGCACGACTATTCAATCATGACTTTTTATAATCACTTTTTTTGCAACCAGTCAAAATCAGTAATCAATCATTAATCACAGATGAATATGACTGATTAGTCGCTAATCAATCATGGGTATGACTATTCACTCTGTAAGGTGATTAGTCGTGATTAGTGTAATCAATCACCAGGATGAATAGTCATTAGGGCCCTTGACTAATCTCTCCAAAAGTGATTAGTCGGCCATGACTAATCACCCCAAAATGATTAGTCATGGCAATTTCTGTTTGATATATGCCCTCTATGTTTTGTTATACATCTTCTACCAATTTATCACGCATGTGTCCGTATATACTTATAATACAACTTTTTGCAGACTTATTCATCGACCTCACCCTCTTCTTCCACAAGGTCCCTCTCGGCAGATGCTAGCTCATCCCCTGTAAGAAGTCCCTGCAAATTCCACATCCTTAACATGACTTGTTTCGCCAACAATCTGGCAGATAGCGATCCCCGTTTCTTCCCAAGCACATGACCGGCATGCGAGAACAGTCTTTCGACGCTTGCTGTCGACGACGCCATGCCCAAAAGGTCTTTAGCCACGTCCGCGAGTGGTTTCATTTCCTTGTATTCGGCCATCCTCTTCCAATAAGCCAGCGGAGATTCCCCGTCAAACGTTGCGTACCGCGGCACTTCGGAGTTATAACAAGCCCAGGCGTCGGTCGTGTCGTGCGTCACTTCCGCTTGATTTCCTACTTGGAAGCGTGTTGAAGCAAATCTGTTGACTCTTTTAGGCTTGTTGACGACCTCTACTTCATCTGGTACCCGACGCGAACCATTATCGTATAGTTCACGATATCGTTCCACTCTCTTCTTGATCCATCGCACGGTCTTCTCGTAGTATTGTTGACCTTGATACACCTTGGTCAGAAGTGTCTCAAGTCCTTCCTCTCGCACAGTGGGGTCCAGCGCAAAGGCTGCGCATACCCATCTGTTTATAAGGAAGTGGTTCATATACTTTCTCAACTTGTCGCGGGCGGCGTCGCTCGATGCTCTTCGACTGGCCGAGACGGAAGGATGTAGATGGATTTCCTTGAGTTCGTCCAAGGCGTTCTGCAGGTCGGGGATGATGCGATGTGTAGAGAACTTATCATTGTATA
>JASBWV010000033.1:0-218902 GCA_030039215.1 Naganishia onofrii | reverse complement strand
TGGCCATTTTGTAAAAAGGCGTGTAACTTCTGTAGGCACTTAGCGTCATGCGCCTAACTACGAGAGCAAAACGCAGTGGGTTTGATATACAATATGGCGTGATAGGTCATGTCAGAAAGGCTTCTTGCCCCCAACTTGGTTTGACTTGTCAAGTCAGCTTTTCTTATGTGCTCGCTTGGCCTATAATGCCTATTCTTGAATCCACTTCGACGCCATACTATAATCTAGGACAATCCATTATGCACGTTCAATCAGGTGCTCAAATACAACCTTTCCCGTCATTGAATCTGGACTCTGTGCCGACCTTCCAAGTTCTTCAGCAACGCTGCAGCAATACTGTCGCTTCCTACTACTTGAGATCGCGGGTCGATCTATTCTGCAGCACATGCTGCACCTCCAGCTGCATCTTGGGCGCTGTTGTTACTCGAATCCTCCCCTTCCTCCGCTCGTGCTTTCTCGGTCCCTTGACGTTTACGCCGGGCTCTTCGAGGAGCGACCACCTTGTTACGTGGCGTAACGGCCACAAGTAACTCGGTCGCACGAGGTGGCGGCCACTGACTACAGACTACGGCATCGTCTGCGGGTAAATTGCTATCTTCGCCAAGATTCTTGTGGGCGGTGTCAGTGTCACTGACATGGATGTGCAAGTTATCAACGCCCGCTTGTATGTATTTCTGAAATACGCGAACTCACGTTATGTTGTTCATAACAATCATGAGCATCTCTTTGTATATCCAATCGTTCTCATAGATAGAAACTCCGTCATTCGGCCGAGAGGCATCGTCTGTATAAAACAAGGACTTTGCAGAAGGCTTTTCGCGAATTCGCCGGGAAAACTGTACGATTGGTTAATGCATTTTGAATCAGAATAGCCATACTAGATATCCCTCAGCTGATACTTGGCGGATACATACCTCTGACATCAACGCCTTCCTTTGGTCCGTAGACAGAGTCTGCCAGGCAGGTACATCCTCTACCTGCAGCTCTTCTTTCAGGTGCATCTGGCCCCATGCCACGACCAACCGCGCCGTTGACTACCAGCAGTATTCAACATGTAATAGTCAGCGTTTAGTCGTCACTAAAGTTCGCATACCACAATGCAAAGCCGGCTTACCTGCAACCATCTCCACATACAGTCTTTCAAATTCTCCAACTTCGGATTGTCGATCTGTACGTCTGCCGATTCCTTTTGCAGTCCCAGGACTGATCGAATGTTTAGGCGCCGAAACCTTCCCTTTAATTTGCTCGTTATCACAGGATCCCGTACCGCAGGATGCGCCTCGCCTAGGATCCTTTGCTCCTCTCTTGCCGCCGCTTCTCGTACTAGAGCTAATATTACCGAAGTATTGTTCATTTCAGATGCACAGCTAATCTTGATTAAACGACTGAAAAAAGGACTTCACCTTCTGCTTCTGCTCTATTCCGCTTCTCATCCGCTAATCGTTTTTCAGTTTCCTCCTTTTCTGCACGTTCTTTTGCTAAAGCTTGCAATGCTTCGGCGAGAAGTCCCTGTAGGTCAGCCGGCTGACCAGTTGAAGCGGCGGTGGCGCTAGCAGACGCTAAAGTGGGTAGAACTACTGTGGACGATGTTGCCCGTCTTAGGAAACGAAGCAGTAAGGCTTTTGATCAGATTCTGCTGCAGGTTGCCGTGAAGGTTTTGGCACATGCTTACATAGCTTCAAGCACCTCATTGGGATTCACCCCATCATTTCCGTCTTGGTCTATCCTGTCGTACATGAAAGTAGTTCACCCATCTTTACCTCTGAGCATGAAAAGTCCCGACTGACTGACTGACCTAGAGGCGGTGTTTTGGATGTTCTGCTGGGCCGGGGGTTCTCCTTCGTCTGAGGATTCCGCGGGCGATAACTCGTCCGATGCCAATCTAGGCGCGTCTAAGTAACTCGTTTGGGCAGCCGTCGTCCCTTGCAGGTCCGTCGAGGTACGACGCTTCTTTCTAGGTTGGGGTCGTCTCGCAGTAGCGGCAGTCGTCGTCTTTTTGGCGGCAGCAACAGTTGCAGCGTTTCTGGCCGCAGCAGCACCAGTGAGCTTTTTGGCCGTCGCCGCCTTGCCTTTAGATTTGGCGGATTTGGAGGGCATTTAGGCTTCGAACAAGCAACAAAGTTCCAAGATGATTAGATGAGACCAGTTCCCACTGCCGTGGCGGGTTATAGATTCACGAACCTATCGGGCCTGACCACTTGAGTTCCGTTCTGATGCACGACAGCGGCTCCACTACCTAACTCGCTACTCGCGCGTGGCGGACCATCGAGATCTGAGAATCGAAAACTAGCCAAGTCATGTGACTTCCCGAGCGACAGCGGAAGCTGGTCCACACTGCTCACATGGCGCGGGAGGCGATACATCTGTGAAAACAAGAGTGATAGGTGATTGACGCATCAGAATCTTTTACAACGCAGAGCTCAAGTCGTAGAGTCACGTCTCGATTTGAACATACACTCAACGTTGCAATTGCTGCGGCCATTCTGACCCTTATAAGACATCTCCGTCGAACATAATGGCCGATACTGCAAGGAGGTAAGTAGAGAGGTTCAGTAGAGACTCCCAGGTTTCTCCGATTCCAGTGTGTCGTTACTCACACCCCACACCCTTTTGCGATAGCGTGACCCGCGGCACACCGCCCACCTCCCTAATCAACATTCAACTCCCCAACACTCCCGACAATCCCCGACCGGATGCTACCGACGTTTCTATTCGGGCAGCAAAGGTGAGTACGCTGAGTGAAATACAGAATAGGTATACCATGTCGAGCTGAGCCGGTTGTTGGGAACTTACAGCGGCGAAGACTCTACGGCTTGCTGAGCGGACCATCCATGTCCTCACCATCACGACCTTCCGTTGCCGGGGACCGACTGATGTCACCCCCATCTGAATCTACACTTGGCGGACCGCTATTCGCAAACGCTGAGAGGGTGAGTTTGTTGCTAGATCGAAGGCGAAGATCAATGATCAATGATTGTCCTTTGCCGACCAGACAACTTTAGCGGTCCTAGCGGAGCAGTTAGGAACCGGTCAACGAGACGGAGATACCGACTCATCATCAGGCGATAGCGCTGGCGAGACAGACCAAGGCGATATGGATGGGACTGATGGCTATGAAGAAGAGGGTGATGCTGAAGGAGATCAGGATGTGTTGCAGCCTTTCCAGATGGACATTATCCACGAATATTATGGTCAGTTCTCTCTTACCGTGTATTCGCCCACGTTAGCTCCCTACACTCACTGGCCATTCGATGCCCCTTTCCTTCAGCACATACCGGGATGACCGACGAACAAAAATGCGCATTGATTGCGCAGGCAACGGCGGCCAGCAAAATGCCTCGAGCGGTTTGGGAGAAGTTGCAGACCTTGCCCGGTCAGTCATTCGCACCAGGAACCTTTCCTTCAGGTTACCTCTTGAGACGGGCATTGTCTCAAGAAGCCAAGCTCGATCTGAAGTTCGTTGATTGCTGCATCAACGGATGTCGGGCTTTCACGCGGTCTTTTCAAAAAGACACAGTATGCTTCTCCTGCCTACAGGCGAGGTTCACATCCGATGTAAGCAATTTCGCTCAGGCAGCCAGCAAAGCCAATGACCGGTTTCTTTGACACAACGTGCTGAAGCCTTCTTCGAGCAGGGACGACCAAGGCAGAGGTTCATGTATCTCTCACCGATCAATCGCTTACGAGCGCAGCACACAAACAAGGAAATGTGCGCCCGTCTAAAGTACCCATTCGTGCGAACTGTTGAGAAGGGAAAATATCATGATATATGGGAGGGAGCACACATCAAACGTTTGCGGAAGAGGAATGTGGAGTGGGCGGGCCAAGAAGTCCCGGGAGCAGGAAGATACTTTGAGGATGACACCCACATAGCACTGGGATTGGCTATGGACGGGCTTCCTTGTTTCAAGAGAAGCAAGCTGGACTGCTGGCCCATCTTACTGACCAACTATTCACTCCCGCCCGAAGTCAGAACGAAACGAGAATTCCAAATATGCTGCGGATTGATACCCGGTACGGTCATGTCTACTCGCTTCGTGTCGGTAAAAACCGGAGTACTCTACTTACTTGTGCTGAGCAATTTTGAACTCATTCAGGAACAAGAGAACAAACGCTGGAGAGGAAGGTAGACATGGACTCCTTTCTGTGGCCTTTGATTGAGGACCTCGAGAGGCTGGCGACTACCGGGGTTTCAGCCAAAAGATGGGTGGATAATAAATTGGCTGACTTCACTATGCGAGGGCATCTCGTCATTATCTCTGGCGACATGCCGGCAATTGCGAAAGTCGGTAGTCTAGCTCATAACCCATCGCATAGTCTGTGACCACTACTGACCGACCAAATCACGTTACCAGATGATGAACTTCAAGAACATCGGAGCCATGATTCCTTGTAGGTGGTGTAAAATGCCAGCGCGCCGAGCCGGAGACATGGGAAACCAGTACGGAAAGTATTACCTGGCGAATCTTGCACCGGAATCGACCGACCACATAGATTATGGTAATCTACCGTTACGCACGCATGCTGAGGTTCTGAAAGATGTCCACGACATCCGAAATTGCCGTACAGTTGCGGAAAAGGAGGAAAAGCAGATATCCACCGGCATCAATGACCAAGTGAGCAGTGTACTGGCAGCGATGCATCGTCATAGTCGCTGTGCTCACGCATGATTTCGTTATCTTCCTTTCCTGAAGTCAGTTTTCCTGGTAGTAGGCTCCATTAGCTTTCCTTGGTCGTTCAGCCCAGATATTATGCACATCCTATTCGAGAACATCATGAAGGAGTTGTTGGGTTTGTGGGAAGGTACATATAAGGCTGCGATGGTGACGGGGGATGAGACTGCCCGGCTAGGTGATAGGATCGGGGAAACATACGTCATTCCGAAATCCGGTTGGGACGCCATGGACAACGAAATCGCTGCCTCCAATGCCACCATACCAGCTAGACTAATGCGAAGGCTTGGCTCGATCACGAAGAGAGGATTTTGGACAGCGGAAACATACTCCAACCTATTGTCGCATCTTGGTCCAATTATTCTCAAGGGACGCCTACAGGAACCATACTACAGTCATTTTTGCAAGCTTTCGGCGCTTTCGAACATACTGTCGCAGCTGGAGATCAAGGTGGAGGACGTGTACATTGTCAGGGCTGGGTTGATAGATTGGGTCGCAGAGTTTGAGCGGTATGTTCTGTCCTTGCGTTGCCTCCGCATTGTGTCAAGCTCATGACAATCTTCTGGCAGGCTGTATTACAGATACGATGACAGATACCTTCCTTTCTGTACAAACCCCATCCACTCTCTGCTGCACATAGCCAAGTCAATTGTAGAATTAGGTCCTCCTTGCCATTACTGGTGTTTTAGCATGGAGAGATTTGGCGGGTGGATCAAGAGGCAAGTAGGACTCAATCGCAAGCGGCCAATTGAAACTTTAAACAATAGAATGTTGGTTGAAGAACAAGTGAGTTGGACATAGACAGATTTGTCATTGAGCTTTTCTCTCAATCACAGACAATGTGAACTAGCATAAGTACTGACAGGGTCTCTGTTCTATGTTCTCCCATTGCATCAGATCCATCAGTTAATCTCTACGCTTCGTCACCCCGACCAAATTGTGCCCCGGCGAGATTCTGTGACCGGGTTCAATGATAAGTGGAGCGAGAATGCGAATGACCTGCCAGGGGAGAAGGCGAATGAGCCTTCGGGTAACCTGTTCGAAAAGGATCGGAGCATAGGAGCGATTCCGACCGATATACTTCAGGCTTTGGGCGCATTCTTCAGTGCCAGGGAATGGACTCCCCAGGCGCAACAAACGAAGACGGTCAAGAAGTACAAGACTACAGAGGTGATGTTCAACTGTACCAATGTTACTTCGTACAAAGGGTATAGAACAAGTAAGGACAGGGGCGCTCAGTGTTGGCGAACCCAGAAGAGTCGCAAGGAGAACGAACGACGAGATACGAGCTGGGTTTTCGTACGTCCTGCCGGTTTCTAATTGGCTTGTACTGAACCTGACAACTGATCAGCTTGACGCTTCATATCTTATGACCAGAGTTCCGATGAATAATCCAATCTGAATAAAATTATTCATGGTCATGCCAAAGGCTATATTCATATCCATATTCATATTCACGAAACGAGACTTTTATTCAGATTTATTCAAATTTGAATAATCTATTCATTTTTGGTGCGATAAAGTAAATAATTCGCCGTTATTTATTCATTCTTATGCGCTAATCTGATGATGCTCGTATTCATATTCGTATTCATATTCAAATCTGAATAAATATTCGCGTTTATTCACTATATCCATATTCATTCGGAACTCTGCTTATGACAGTACCGCGTGTTCGAAGATGAAAAGGCGAGATGCTTTCGCGGCGAAGCAGATTGGGTTATGCGACCCATGTTCGGCGAAATTAAACAATTATTGAGTTTCAACTGGAAGAAGCAAGAAGAAGAACTATGGGTTGCTGTCATTCAGGGTTGGTGCACAGAGAATTGGTTCGACAATATGCCAAGCGGCGAAGGACCACAGAGGTTGATCAGACAGCGGGAATGGGTGGATGTTGTGGAAGTTTCCGCGCTGGAGGCCATGGCAGGAAGAATACGGATTAAAGCAGAAGGAGGGGACAGGGAGGTAGTTTTCGAAACGTCGTCTGGCTGTCTTAAAGCGGAAATGTTTTGAGGTTGTATAGTAGTGGTTGGAGAGGGAACGAAGGAGAATAAGGGTAGTAGGGCTACTACGTACGACGCGTCGTGACGTCATGTAACACTGTTGAAGCCTTCGATCGAGATACCCTCCTGCTCTGATACAGCAGCGGTGTTTTACTTGACTTTGATATGTCAACCATTGTATTTACTACATCTGACACACTAAACTCTTCCTGTTCAGCATGCTATCCCCTCCGCTAGACGACGACATTGATGTGGTACCAGACTCCGACCCATTCGCGCCGCCGCTGGACTGGGTACCGCTACTGCCCAACCGTTACTCAGAACATTTCCAATCAGTCAATGCGCATTCTGCAAGCACACGCCTCGCTACTACACACCTCGATGATATTGTACCAGACTCCGATCCCCCATATCCTCCCTGGATGGAGGTACTGATACCATATGAGCCTCGAATCCAGTCACCACCTCGAGCGACTACAGAAGGTGGAGAGGAGAATGTCGAAGCGGTCAGAGACACCACGCCACGCCAAAGAACTGTGCGCATGGAAAGACGGATAGAATATGTGTACTTCGAAGAGATGGTGGATACAGTCGAGACACTTTTCACAATGTCACCAGCTCGCTATTCATACACACATTCACTCCAGCATGACGCACCATGTCCATCGAGCGACCAAGACGGCGTCGCCAGCAGGTGTAGCAACGACACTTCCAAAAGCTCACTGACAGCCACTGGCTTGATGGAGGAGCCGAGTTCCGAAGACGAGAGAGAATACAGGAGGTTAGTCGAATATGAAATGCATATGGATCATCTCCAGTACGGATCTTCGTCCCTTGAGTCCCTTCCGAGCCCTACTCAGGGGGGAGCCACGTCACTTCCGGCAGCCGACAGGGGTCCGAGTCCGACTTCGGAGGACGAGCGAGAGTGGATGCGACAGCAGACCATCCCCAGTCCCGACACGCACGCCACAAGAGGTGATCCCACCATTGCAGTTAACAACGATGAGATCAGCGCAGATGAATCAGAGTTTGAAGAAGCGCAGCGTCCTCCTTGGTTCACAGGTCGGAGAGAGGAGGCGCCGGTTGACGAGGGAAGCGAGGACAGTAGCGAAGAGGAAGTAGTAAGTAACTGATACATCAGTCATCGCATCATGATACTTCGCTCGGTTTCGCTGTCGCTGTTGCACACTCCAAATAATGATGATACCATGCTCATTCTGCCTGTTTGGATTCCAGATGGATGCCACGAACCCCGAGTGGTATGAGAGTCTGGGAATATTCCCACGAATCATCTGGGATCTCAATTTTGACCCTCCGCGGTCGGTAATTCGGGTACCGCAGCATTTCCCCAGAAGAACGGGTGATGAAAGAAGAAGAGAAATGTTTTGGTGGTAAGCTGTTGTACATGTATGTAGAAAAGTCGAATTATGGAAGACTTGTCTAACGATAGTCAGTACTCAGTAGTATGAACAACTTCGGCGTTAACAGTCAAATGAGTAAAGGCGTTGGCGGTCGAGGAATGGTTTGGCGAGATACGCCAAATTGGTGACTGGGCTGCACAAATATGGCTTATACTGCCTTATCGCGGTAGGCGTCACAGGACTTGCGCGAAATTTGGCGGGGCGCGTCATATAGTGGATATGGCGTGAGAGGCCAAACTTTTGGCTGAGAATCAACATGGCCTATATCGCCTTACATGTTTCTATCCTTTAACGCCTTACTTCGACATGCCATATCTCGAATTGACGTATTACGCCGGGCCATTTCCCATGGTGTAGGTACAGCAGCCATACAACCGACGAACCAGCACGACACCACCACTGTGCGACTTAATGTATGCGACCTGCATCGCGATCCTTTGCCTGCTGGACCGCTCGCAGCCTTTTCAAATGCCTCTCGCTAATCTTTGACGGCAGGGCTTTTCGCTTCCCGATCATTGCCTGCTCCAGACCGAATCCTGGTATCGTGATGCCGATGGCTTGACCTGCGTCCGTGAAAAGACAGTAGTCACCATCAGCATAAAGGATCAAGTCAAAAGATGGCTCCTGAATGATCCGGATACTCACGTGAGATATGAGCAACGTCCCGAACTTCCAGAATGTGGTCTTGTCTACTTTTATGGCTCGCCAGTACTACACCGCCCGATAAAACCTCTTGGAACAGATCCCCTGCAAGATCCTCAAACATCTGTTGCAGACTCACAATCAGTATCCAGGTTCAATCAAAAGCAATGGAAAAGAGCTGGACTAACCGATACCAGATCATCGTCAATCACACTGCCCGTCTCCAACTCGACAACCTTTCGCACATTTTCATGAATATGCTCTTTGGTCGTTCTCGGAGGTATCCATGACCCTCCACCAGGACCACCAGGACCAGCACCACCACCAGGCGTCGCTGGTATCTCAATCGGATCAAGCTTGACCCCACTCCCTTGTTGTTGTTTCGGCCTATCACTAGCATACGGCGCCATCAAGTTCTCCATCTGCACAGACCAGTTCATCCCGCCCCGCATACACAGTTCGCGAAGCTGTTGCATCGTCGGTGCTTTTCCGCCCGTGTAGAGTTTCAAGATTTCCTCGTTCAAGTTGGACATGGAGAGACCTCCTGGTGCTGGTGGGATACGGAAACCGCTGTATGGTCCGGGTGTCATTGTACCACCACCTCCTCCGCCACCACCAGGTCGGACAGGACCGCTCATCGGCCGTTGTTGTTGTTGCTGCGTCTGAGCAGCTTGTTTATTCGCCGACTGTTGTTTCGTCTCTGCAATCAATTTCTTCAACCAGAGCCACAGCTGCTTTTGATCAGGCGGCAAAACTTGTCCTTGTGCGTCACTTAGACTCATGTAGAACCGGATCTTTTCCTGTGATAGACTGTGGATACCGGCTGGTGGACGGTTCTCCGGTACCACTGTGGCTGTCCCTGTTCCCGTTGCATTTGCGGAATCTGCGGGCCCGACAGAGGCGGAACCTCGTCGAGCGCCGGGGGGAATAGCGAGGTTGGGTAGAGGCATGTTTTGATTCACGGGCCGGATTGCACGAGTAGCAGAAGCGAGATTGGCTGCAGTCGTTTGCGCCTGTACCATTCCCGGTCGGAACTAGTTAGTTCCAGCTTGACCAATTGACGAGTAAATTCACACGGGACTCGACTCACCGGTGTGTTCCCCGCATTCACCTGTGCTGGCGACCCAGGTCCACCGGTAGGCGCCGGACTACTCCCCCTCGACCCAGGCGCAGAAGGCGCCGGACTGCCCTGCCTCGACCCCGTCCCATCACCCTGCCTCATCGCCATATGTTTCTTCCTCGCATCTTCCAAGATCTTATTGTACGTGGCCTCGCTACCGGGTACAGCATCAAACCAAGCTCGTCGTTGCTCGGCGGTCATGTTGAATACGTCGGTCCAGCTCGTCACTTTCGGAACATTTGCTGTGTTTGAAGTGGTGGATGATGGAGTGCCTGTTCGTGTAGGTGGTGCACCCGTACTTGAGCTGGGCGTGACGGTGGTCGAAACTCCTGAAGCAGGCGGTCTGCCAGCAGGAGGTCTGACCCCTGGCGGAGGCCTTGCCGCGCTTGCAGCTGCAGGCGGTGGTCGCGCCGATGCCGATGTTCCACTAGGGACTCCTGCGTTGGCTGGTCTCGCAAGTGGAGGGGCTGTTGGCTGGAGATTTGGTCTAACCTGGGGTAGAGCTTGACCTGATGTAGGTGGACGTGGTTGTGTGGCGGCGGCGGGTCGAGGAACAGGTGGTCTGACGTTATTTTGATCGACCTGTGGAGTAATCCCAGCTGCAGGACCTAGAGATGAATTTTGACTCGAGGAAGATGTCGGTATCGACTTTGCTACAGCAGTAGTGGACCCTGTTTCAGCCGCCGCCGCCGCCACCGTAGGTCCCGGACTCGGTCGAGGTGAACTAGATGCGCTGTGAGCTGGTGTCGGTATTGCTGGATTGATTACCGCCGGGAGGTTGGCAAATGGACTCGGCAGGTCGTTTGCTTTGAACCATGCTTCAATGGCAGGACGGCGATCACGCAGCAGTTGTCGAAGCTGTTATTGGAAGATATCAATATACCGATTAGTATCGTCAGCACGCTGCCGTCTGAGCGAACGACAAGACGATGACTGACCTGTACCGTAGCCTGCGGCTGCATCGTGCCCTTTCTAGCTTGATCGATCAGAGCCGGCAAACGGGAAAATAGTTTCTCCATCCCTGCGTCCACCTTGTTATTTGGAGGAGGAGGTTGAGCCATGTTTCTGCGTTGTTGGATCTTTTGGGTTGCTCGAACGCAGGTTGCGCGAGATGAGGTGGTCTAATCCAGTTCCGTAAATAGTCAGCGATCCCGAGTCGCTGTCTTGTTGATAGGATGAAAAGTGAAATTCCACTGACGGAGCCCTTGTTGCTGAGCGATGCAGAGAAAGCAGAGTGGATGAAGGACAGAGATCAAGGTAGCGAACATACAGTGCACAGTGAACACCCCATCCGGTCATGCTGGTCAAGAACAAGAACAGAACGAGAACGAGAACGATCAAGTTGTATCGGGTGCACCTTGCCAACTTCCTCCTGTGCCTGCTTCTGTGGTAGAACTGGTAACTCTCTTGGTTGCTTCGCTGCTTGCTATTAGGTGCCAGCTGCAACTGGCTCAGGCGAGCTGATCCGTGATACATCAGTTTGTTTCCCTGCGAGCCTCGTACGAAAATGTGTCTGCTTGATAGGAAATGATGATAGAGGAGTGGTGGTCATAGTCAATGCCACAAGTGCCCAAGTGCTGACTAATGACAGATCGCGTACCGAGAAGGATGTCTCGGAAAGGCTCAAGGCTGTCCTGTCGAGTCGTATCTCTTGGTCCTCTTCTGGCTATCCTCAATATATCGCAAGAGTAGACCATCGCTCCGTGAATCTACTTCCAACTGCCTCAAGCACCCATACAGTCGCTTGTACATTTCACCCTCTCGGTTGAACGACAACGACCCGACCGTGCGTATTGTAGAGGTGACACTCTGAAGCAAGTTACAAGTAGTACTGCAGGATGGGCAGCTTCAAGGGAAAACTGAAAAAGATGATGCGAGCAGACGTGAGCCTTTCCTTCCCTTCCCTTCACTTCACTTCACGTCCACTCCACCTCGCATACTCCCAGTAGGTACATAACACTAAGCCTAACCATCTGCTCTTTTCTGCTTCCTCGGAACGTTGTATATCGCTTATCGCAGGTCGGTAAATCCAAACTGATGAGCAACGTCCTCACGATCGAATGGAACGGGAACAAAACCGCGTTGATCTCCCCTCGTATATCTCAGGAAGCTGGTGGCGGTGCTGGTGAGGGTACGGGCTATACGAGGATGTCAGAAGATGATGCGGAGGAGATGGAGGTTCGTTTCTGAGACCTGAAATCGCGTCGGAGAAAGAGAGGGCTGATCGATTTTTTTGGTGTGTGTGATAGCCTCTGACGGGTACTACGTATTCAACGCGCCATAAACGACGTACGTGAGGCCGTTATCACCATAATCTTTTCATCAGCCATCCCCAACGGTATACACCGAACGATGCGGAACGCTCCCTATCGACGACATATTGCGCTGTGCAGCGCAAGTCGGACGTATCGCAGGGACCTTGCTGAACGCGATATCAATGTATCTATCTACCTTTCCATTGAACGAAGAACGAAGGACACGAGGAACCAACGAACGGACCGGATGTTACCCTATCTGTAAACTAGAAGCCGGTTGGCCGGGATTTCAATAGCCTTCTGGCAATTATCGTTGTCTTATCTATGTACCACCTTGTATCTATTTGTGCTCTTTTCGTCGATTCCCGACGTGTGATGTTGTAAGACTATGGAAAAGTTCATCTCTCGTGTTCTCCTCTCATCAGAGTCAGCTGATAAGATAAGTCAGCTATGGTTGAACCGTCTTAGCGAAGAATGGAAGAAGGGAGAGTGAAGCATTGGAATACGTGGTCATTATATTTGATCATACGATACACGGGAACGGATGGAAACGTCCATAAACCAATCTATGCAGCAACGAGCGAGGCGATATGTAACGATATCTAGATAGGTAGTTGTATTGTAAGGACTGTGGGATCGATAGTCGATGGGTTGTGTAGCGAGTAGTGAGGTTTTATACGGTAATCTCGGACCAGATGACAGGCAGGAGCACAACACAGGCCGCCCAGAACTGGGATCACCGACACGACCAGATTAGTGCTGTACAAGCAAACGATTCAACTCGAGGTGAACATACCACTTGCGCGCTCTGGACCACTAGGCCAGGGTACTCTGACACGTAGGGCGCATGCTTTCTCTCCCCGAATGGCTGTGTGAAAAGTAACCATAACGAGTAGAAGGCGACGGCGAAAAAGTGGTAGAACAGTAACAAGGGTTTTGGTGTTAAACTGTTGCAGCGAGAAAGTGAAGCGTGTTAGTTGTTGCGTGTCTGGGTAGTCTTGGGAAAATAGGCTTACGCGGATAAGAGGCCAACGGGGCCAGCAACGCAGTCTCCACCTAGCTCAAAGTAACCAAAACAGCCTTCCCTCAGAACCGACAAATTCTGGTCTATCCGTCGCAGGAAAAAAAAACATGTTTCAGCATCAACGGCTATCAGCAGATATATAGAGAAGAATCAGGGACCCACCGTCCGCGCCAAACAAATCATACAATGCGATACTCAACACATTTACCACCCCTGCCAAATGTTTCCGCTTCCAATACCATTCCTGCAACCGCTCCGCAATCACCTCCCAATCATGCAGATCCACAAGCTCGTCGGACGGTTTCAGGTAGTCGGTTAATAAGACGGCGTCGTGTAGCGCGACCGTCATTCCACCGCCTGTAAGTGGGTGTCGCATATTCCAGGAGTCGCCGACCATGATGACGCCTTCACGGGCTCCGCGGCGGCCTTGCATTTTCGGAGGCAGGAACGAGTTTGGCATGGTGCGCAGGCGGTCGGTGGAGAGGGCTTGTTTGATTGAGGGGTGGAATTGTTGTGGGAGATGCGGGAGGTAGTGTGTCTCGATGTGGGTCTGCGGAGGGTGACATGTACGAATCAGTACACGGTTTAGCAGAATACAGTGTTTGCACAGCTGGTGTGCTTACCTTGAGACTTCCATCGCCGACAGACGGGAGTTTGCCCTTTACATCCACCAACATTCTCGTTTCCCCTGCCTTGTCTGCGATCTGGTAAAGCAGCACGGGTCCATTAGGCGTCAAGCATACTGTTCCATGTCGGGGTCTCGGTAGAGGAACATCCTTTAGCACGGCACCGACGAAATGGGATCGTGTCTTGATTGGTTTCACAGGTGGTAGGACTCTGTTTTTGAGGCTCGTCAGGGTCGTATCTGATGCTGAGCCAGTTGCCGCGTTTCGGAATTTGGAAAAACATCCATCTGCAATGATGGTCAACGGTGCGTAGAAATTACGGACTACCGTGTCTTCCGCCGTTGTCGTCGTTGTCGATGCCGATTCCTGTTTCTCCTCATCCGTGCCATTTCCCGCCCTGCTAGAATGCTTGTTCTTCACAGCCACCTGCACACCAATAACTCGTCGTGTATGATCACAAGTGATCAAATTCCTTGCAGAGCCTTCCACGATCTGTACACCCAGCGCATCCTGGATGACTTTTCTCCGAAGCGCATCGATGAACCGTCCATGGTGGAACGACCGTCCTTCCTGCTTTCCACTGGTTGAGATCGCGTCTGCTGTCTTCTGCTTGTCTTGTGGTGGCTGCGTTGGCGTCGATGGTGTATGAAGGCGTGATGAGATTGATTCCCTGTTTTCACCCGCCATTGCCTCTAATTCCGGGTACGGAATCGGCACCGTCCGTTCACCCATTACCACACAGTACCCTTCCACGGGCGTCGCATCAATCCCCTGCAAACACTCTTCCATCCCAAGCTGCTGCAACGCATTAACTCCGCCGGGTTGTAATAGTTCTCCAACGATTCGGTCTGGTGTACTGAGATCACGTTCGATGAGGAGGATTCGACGGCCAGTGTGGGAGAGGCTGTAGGCGAGGGCACAGCCGGCGATTCCTGCGCCGATGATGATGATTTCAGGGGATGATAGGGAGTGGGTTTTCTTCTAAACATGAGAAAGGGAGGTTGTAAGTCGGTCGTCGAAAGGTGAGTAAGACGTCACTATCTCAGACTATCAGCTGATAAACTTACTTCAATAACCTCGGCTTGCTGGTCGTCGACGTCTAGCATGGAATCCGTTCTTTCTCCCTTCAGCGACGTCCCAGACCCAGGGTAAGATGAAGCAGAGTTGGGTGGTGTGTCGATCATGACCGAGAGTAGGGCTGTGTAGCTTTGTTTTCAAAGACTCTCAGAGTGATGAGGTGGTTGGAGGTGACGATGAAAAGGGACTGTGGTGGTATACCGAAAAGAAGACGCAACTAGTCATAATAATGTAACATCATGCTTCTCAATTATCGTGCCACTTCTTTACTTGTTGTACTTTATTTACGATCTCTCTCCCCGCGCGAAAGGAAACCGGGAAGGCAACAAAGGGCGAATGGGGCCGAACGCGCGACAAGCATGTTTCAGATCGGAGGAGTCCATAGTTGAGGCGAGGGAGGAGCGAGGGTTTAGTGATGGTCTACCTATTTCATCACATATCTCATCGCAGCAGACTCTGTCTCGTAAGACTCTTGATGATACTCCTGCTAGGATCGGACGACTAGCCAGCATCTTGGACCGCCTTCCCGGCTCATCGAATACGGTAGCAGTAAGAGCAAATGGACGGGGTCGGTGCCGGGCTGTTTACCTTTGTCCAGAAAGCGGTCGTAGCAGTATCCACGGGCAACCAAGGCCTGTAGTGATAGGCTATGCAGACGACGAATATAATTCGATTCACTATACGACTACTACTGATTATCGACTGCCAATTCAAATACGCTATAGACTTTATTCGGTCTCTCTTCCGTCTTCCGTCCGTACGGCGTCAGGAAGAACCGCAACACCACTATTTCCCGCCCTTCCCCATTTGCTGCTGTGACGACACTCCTGCGTTTGCTGTCGTTCTTTCCCATCCTGGAAGTCGTTGCATGGTAGCGGAATGGAAGGTATGATGGGTGTTGAAGTGGTGGGCGATGTGGACCGTGTTTGTCTGCCTGCATGACAAGGAGTATCAGCGCAAGTTCGGCGAATTGCAGAGAAGGGTGAGGAGATGCTTACCCGTCTGCCGAGACGTAGGGGAAGGGGAACGAGGTGGTCGTTGTCGTCGTGCTCGTGATCAAAGGGTAGTGGTCTGATGCGCCGAAGGACCGAGAAATCCACGCAGAGTCCGCTACTTCTGTCCATCCGAAACCACTTCGAGCTACACTGCCTCCGCCGTCGTCTCCGCCATATCCGCTCCTGTCACCCATCCAAGGAGTCTCACACCACAAATCCGACCCACCACCACCCCTCCCTCCAACCCACGCATCGCTAAACCTCACATCATACCCAACCCCCACCAAAAACTCATCAGCTTTCGCCATCGCGTACGCATCTCCCAACCCCGCTCCTTTCCCCCCTGCAGCTGATTGTGATGGAGAGGCAAGCGCGATAATCGGTCCGTAGAGCGCTCGACAGGGCGGGAAGAACGCTGGATGCGGTAATCGGTGCGCGTGGAGGAGGTGCAGGAGGATGTCGAGTGATTTGAGGGTGTATGGGTAGCCTTGGCCGAGGCGGTTTGTCAGGACGGAGAGGATGACGGAGAGGAGGTCGCTGTTTGTTGGAATAGAGGAAGAAGTGAGAATGACGGTGGTTTGGGTGGCTGGGAGGAAGGAGGGAGGACGTACGGATGTGCAGCGTACGTCGTGATCGTTTCCAGTTCGATTGGTTCTGCGTACCGGTTCTCATCGTTGGACGCTCGTTCGACGTATGCCTACGAGTAAGGAAGCAGAGGTAAGTGGATTGTATGTATCGCATACTGCGGAGGTAGGGAGAGAGCGGACGAACGATGACGATCGCTCGTAGTTGTGTGGCAGACTCGTCGGTTGATGGAGTGGTAGTTTGGGTGGTTGAAGGAGGAGCGGGTGACCAGTGACTCCATGGAACCGCCATTATGTCATTATGTCGTTCGTTCTAGGGGTTGCGGGTGTTATATCGTAATGCTGTATTCGTGTTACACGGATGTCCTTCGCTATACCGTTATCGTCGTCTCGTTCTTGTTTGTGGCGCTGTTCCGCTGATCATTGATGATCAACGAGGTACCTGCACGCCGTTTGTTCCCAGCAGCGGTGATCGCCCCTAAGGTTTCTCCACAGGGCGAATCGTTGACGAGGTTAGTAAGTAAAATGTAACAAGTGCAGACTTATGATGATATGTGGCGGGAAGGTAGCTATAGGGGATCGAAAGAGTATTTAAAGTGGATTTCGGGGTCGATGGAAGGTTAATACAAGATCATGATGCAAGTAACAACACGTAGGTAATAGGCAGATCGAACTTGGTCGCAGATTCGCTTTAGGTGATTATATTTCGCAAGTGGACAACATCTCCTTATGTAAATACAGAGTGGATTCAAACATGGTGAAACTAGAGTTCCAGAGGCATAACATGTCAAAGGACGATGTTTGATGATCGCTGCCGAGCCAGAGCGCATGAAATGCTCAGCGTTCAGCGACGCTACCTGTTACCTTTGGAAACTGTTGACGGAGGACGCGGGCGAAAAGACAGAGTGGGAGCTGGCTGAAGAAGGATAGAATGGAGGGCAAGTTCAAGATTCTGAGTATATAGACTAGATGAGCTTCACCGAAAGTTGAGTGGACTTACGTTGAACGCTTGCGGAATGGGCGACTGATGTGGAGGGTTGTTTTCCTTCTGGATGCTCACCCTTGCTTCCGTCAGTGGTGTCCTTTATCGAATCTTGTACAAGACGTAAAGGGTAGCCGACACTAGGAAAAGATGCTGATACAACGGAGGAGGGGTTCCGACCCCCGCTTTCGCCGACGGAAATCTTCTGGTCTGCTGACTTGTTTGAAACACTTCTGTTAAAAAAGCTGCTTGTTCCGGGATGCTGCTTTCGTGGAGTCGTCCTTGTAGATCCAGCGATGTGGACAGGGCCCTTCTTCTGCCAAGCTTTACCTACCTGGCCAGAATTTTTCTTTCGATGTCTTTCAGTTACATCAGACTCAAAACAGCTTTGGTTATGTCGTCCGTACTCCGTCAATATGTATACACAGATTTGTTGCTGATCCGGAAGGTCCCTGTACCAATAATACCCGACGAGATGGTCTCTCCCGGCTTTCTTCCAACCCAAAACAGAGTCAGGCGCCGTGATTTCGTCGGCGGAAAGCCCTTCATAGGGAAGTTGAACCTCAACAAGCTGCCCGGAACTGAGCGCTCCTCGCACTTGCATATGGGTGAGAGTCGAACCTCTCCAATAATACTGTTTCTCGTGCTTATTGAAGATGAACAATTCGTCGTCACTTTCCTTCCACTCCGTGCCCTCTCCCATGTAGTCCCCTTCGTTGGGATCAACTGGAGTGCGACACCACCCTTCATCAGCGATTTTGATCAAAAGATCGGCGACCTGCATTCGAATGGGAGATGAGGTGAAAAGGCAGCTAGCTGAAAGATTTCGATAGTTTCTGGATTCCAGGACTAAAGTGGATTGCTGCTTGTTTGCCGCGGGGAGTTGTGATCTGGTTGAGACCAAGAGCATTAAATAGCAAGTCCCCCATTGACATTCAGGAGTCGCCCAAAGGAATGTTCCTTTGTTCGATGTAGCCGTTTTTGTTTCCACCCATCCTTTGAAGGAGAGGCAGCGTGCATTGATTGAAAAAGCTTTACATCATGAGAGCCAGGTTCAATTCATTCCATCGGCAGGCCAGCAGACAACCGGGTTGAGTTGAATATTAATATTGTATTCTCTTTCAGCGGCTGACCGATTGTGCCAGGACATTGCCGCCCAAATACCTTCCCGACATAAATAAAGATAGACCTGGTAGTCAAATGATGTATTCGTGTAAGTGGCGGCGTGACATGACCTCTCGGCAGAACCTAAGCACGGCTATGCACTCATGGCGTTTCGGTGCAAGCTTTGAAACCGGCCGGGGGAAAGGAACTCATCCTTTACCTTCGAGAACCGGTCTCTCAGCCTGCCTACGGACTGCAGCAGCATGTCTTGCCGATACTTGAAATGAATCGGCAATGACCTCCGACGCATGGGCTTCAAAGGTCTCGTTGGGCGATGTCAGAAAGTCTGTAGATCTGCTTGTTGAAGCGGCTTATGAGAATTCAGCATAGGCGGGCAGGAGCCGTCGTGCTGCGGGTTTTAGCGATAGGGTTGTTCCGAGAGAGCATAGTCTTTACGGTCGGAGCAGATGTTCGAACAATCTGCATGCTACATCCTTCTGTCCGTTTCGTATCGCGTCGTTCCCTCTTTCAAGTCCTATCAGCAGCAACCCGTGGAAGCAATGGCGACATGCGAGCGGACGACACGCAGGAACGGAAAGATACCGTCACAATGCAGAGAAAGGCGATCAAAGTGGATACGAAGGAGAAGGGGATAGAGGAACGATGTTACACTAAGAACACGCGAGCGCCAGCGCGTAGCTGTAGCAGCTCAGGCATGACGAGTCGATTGCAAGTCGCTATAGAAGATGATACTTTTGGATGATGATGCGGCACTGAACATTTACATATACACAATGATTTTGGACATTACGGAACGGTAAGAGAAAGTGCTTGACACTGAGCTGGGGAACGATAACAAGTCGGAGGCCCGGCTTGTGGTACTGTTATTGAATCGATAGCATCAGGTGCCAAGCGTTCAGCGCGACCCCTTGCTGTTGCCGCCAGGGTTGTTCTCTTTTTGCGCACCGACTTCATCCGTTAAATGAAAGCGGTTGCATAAGAAAGGTACGATCAGAACCTTGAAGGAAAATCGTACAGTGATGAATCAGTTCAGTACTCCCGATGTAGTGGAACAGCTTCACCAAAAATGAGCGGACTTACGCTGACTGGTGAACTGAGGGGTGACGAACGTGGCCCCTTCAGTTCCTTCTGCCTCGACATGAATCATGCCGGTGTTCACCATCGTCTCTTGTTCAGAAAAGGGCAAAACGCCAGTGCGTACAAATTTCGAAGCAGAAGAAGTTGCAATTGAATTGTCCCCGCCTTTCCTTGCGTCAAGGCTAAACCGCGTTAGTATTTCTGAAACACCAGCAAGAAGGCTGTTTATCTGCTGATCCGTTAGCGGCTTCGTCCCCTTGGGTTCAAGGTTATGCTTCGCTGGCCCCTTTCCTGGTTTGCCTACCCGTCCCGAATTCTTTCTTCCGTGCTGTTCAGTCACGCGGGGAGGCGTCCATCGTTCTTTCTTCGGTATGTACGCACATATCGCCTTCTAATCCGAAAGGTATTTGTACCAAGAATCGCCAAGGCGATTAGTGCTGTCGACTTTCTTCCATCCAAAACCAGAGTCAGGATGCGTGATTCGGTCGGCGGAGAGCCCTTCGTACGGAACTTGAACCTCAAAAAACTGCCGCTCACGCAATTTCTGTAGCAGTTCCGTGGTAGTCAGATTCGGAGCCATTTCGAAGATACAGCTCAAGAGAGATTTGTTGGAAAGCTGGCTGATTGATACTTAAACTTGACCGGCTTTTCGAGTGAAGATGCAAATTTGCAACACACCAATAATTTGACTGAATATGAATTGCGAATACCGAAGTCTGAGTCGGCGGCAAGACGATAAATCAGGAGTCTTATACATCGGTTGAGGAAAGGCCTTGCGATCGCTTCTGCTCCCTCCCGCTCGAACTGTTCGCCAGACGCTGTGCGGTGGCTGTGCATACGAATGCGTTTCAAGGTACTTTGAATGATGGGGAAAGGACCTCATCCTTTGTCTTGTAGAACCGGTTTCCAGCGCTAACGTTTCGGACTGTAGCCTTGATTTTCGCTGATACTTGCATTTTTCTTCGGCACCTTGCTCTATCTCGTTCACCTCATCGTCTCCTGAGGACTGGGAAAGATGTCGAAGGCCTTGTTGAACCGCTTGTTGATGATCGTTGGATTCTATCGGAAATTGGAGGTCGTGAGCGGTCGTTTCAAGACTTGAAGACGGTGATGGTGTGCCAAAAACCAAAAAAGGACCGCTGTCATAGGATAGAGAGCCATGAGGACCCTGTTCATACCGGCAGATATTCAAGTTTAGCTCGATGTTGAATACATAGAACAAATCCTTACTTACTTGATAAGTTCATTGACAATCATATCGTGCATATGATAGTACGAACCCTTCTGCACACACAGCGCTGCGAGACATCACGCATACCTCTCAGAAGATGTCACGCCAGTCCGTCATTTCCGACCTCAATGGCATCTGTGCGAGACGCCGTTGAGAGAAACCATGACGATTCTGCGTAGTTGCGCTGTAGATTTGCAGGCCGGATGGTTGCTGGTTGGTTGGTTGGTTGGTTGTGTCCCAACGAGAGGCCTGACGATACCTGACTCCACTTCACTGTCGTTGAACCATGTGTCGTTGATCCATGCGCAGGACTTTCACTACCGCTGCGCTGCAGGACACCAACTTCTTGTTTCTCTCGACCCTTTTCCTAACCTCTTATCGCTGCGGATTCTCGATGTATATTCCCATTGTCGCCCGACTTCAAAGAATACAACCCGCTAGCTGTAATGTGGCCCATCAACAAAAGCACGGACCTGCAAGGTATGGTTTCAGACATGACATCCGGCCTTGCAAACCACATACCATCTTTCGGCCTCTCCAGAAACACACGCACACGCTCGTCAACCAGTCTTCGTCTTTCCTCGTCGTTCCTGTTTTTGTTTGCTGTCTACCACCTTATACGCCTCTGCTGCCGAATGAATGTGTGTCTTGACGACGCGAGGCACCTGGGAGGTGGTAGTGATGTTTGGGACATCCCCGCCGAGGAGGGGATGTGGTTGTTTGTTGGTTTGGTAGGTAGGAAGAGGGAGTAGGAGGAGGTTGTCTGAAGTTCAGGTTAGGTGAGTTGTTGGCTTGGCAAGGAATGGAAGCCGACTCTGGGCTTGTGATCGAGTTTTGGCTGATGGATTTGAGCTTCCAGCATGAATTGCACAGCTCTTCTTCATTCCTCTTCATTTCTCTCATCTTTCATTCAACAACTCGTCTTCGCATTTACACCTATACACTCAAGCCACATATCCAAAATGCCATCCGAGATCCGCCAGAGAAACCCTACGCAAGGAACGGATGAACGTGAACGGACGACTATCGTCACAGAGGAGGAAAACACGCGAACCGTGGCTGCCTCGCAAGAGTCTTCTCCGCAGCAGCAGCAACAACAACAACCACAGCCGAAACCTCGTTTCTTGTCCTCTCGTGCAATGAAGAGACTTCTGCTGCTCTTACTTGCTGTCGGAGCCGTCGTTGGATTCCAGCAGGGCTGGTTTGGCGGAAAGGCAAAGCCAAATGTTATCTATGCGTCGAGGTGAGTCGTCTCTGTTCGTCTAATACGCTTCCACCCTCTTCCTCTACCTCCTCGTCTTGACTCTTCCTCGCTCTATTTCCTTCCTACTCCTGAATCACCGCTGACGCCCTTCCACCAACAGATACTCGGACGAATACAAATTCCGCCCTGCTGCCTCCCCCGTAATTACCGAAACCCTCCCAGACGGCCGCATCCGTCTCCGTGGCGCCTCTCCAGCAGGTGTAGGTATCGACGCCTCCTCCATCCCAAAAACACCACAACAGCTCGCCAAGGAACGGAAGCAGGCGGAGGAGGAGGCGTTGGAGCGGGCAAAGGCTCAGCTGGGGATCAAGAGTCGGAAGAAGAAGGAGAAGAGTAATTTGGAGAAGATGAGGGAGCAGGGGATACCGATGGCTGGTTCGCCTGGTGGTGGTGCGCCGGGAGGAAGTGGACAGGCAGGGTACGGAGGTGGTGGTGCCGGACCTGGTGGGCTTGGTGGTCGTGGTAGTGGGTCTGGTGGACCGCCGCAGCAGCAACGACCGGGGATGAATGGTATGGGGAAGAAGGGAATGGCTGTTAGAGGTGGTAGGAAAGGCATCAAAGTCAAGCCGGGGATGGATGGGAGGGCTTTGTGAGGCTTTGTGAGCACCGAGTGAGAAATGGCGCATGGGGAATGGGTTAGTAAGCGAATGGGGCGAGTTGGTCGCATTTCATGTATGTTTTTGCGACGACTATTACATAGACTCTAAAGATTTTGGAAGGGTACACCAGCAGTTTGAAACAGAAGGGAAAGACTGAAAGAAAGAAATGCTTGTTCGTTGTTGTTAATCTAGCAAGAGATTACGGTGGTCAGAAGCGCCCTGGAGCTGTACCACCCATACCCCACGAAAGATGTTTATTGTAATTGTAATTGTCATCTTGAGTTGGAGGATGTCCGGGAGAAGTGTTTTGTTGAGAGCCAGGAGGCAAATAGGAAGCGGCTGAAAAGACACGAAAGATTATAGCCGGCATATCAGTACTCGTCGCAGATTCGAAGAGCTTTGCTGAAAGCAACTGGGACTTACGTTGGGTACTGGCGGCTTCGTACGGCTCCAATTCTTCGGAATGGGGTGGCTGGTAAGGGAGTCGCTCCGGGAAAGCTTCAGTGTCAGTATAGGCTGTCTGAACATCAGGTCCTGGAAAGTTCGACGCAGAGGACGGTGGTTGGTTACCATAAGGGTTCGTCCCAGGTGGAAAAGGGCCTTGGGGAGCATACGGCGAGACATACGCTCCAGAGTTCCCTGGAACATTCGACGGGTCAGTGGGAACTTGAGATCCATCTTGGGTGTACTGGGGCTCGTATCTCATGGAGTGCTGGGAGTACTGAAGTGGGGTGCCTTGGAAACCGCTACCTGGATGATATTCATATCCTGAAAGAGCGTTGGGATCGTACCCGACGTAGTCAGCATGCGGTTGATACATTGACTGATCAGGAGCACCTTGCACGGCAGAAGCAGAACTTTGAGGATGCTGAGGTGGATAGCCTCCTTGGCCGGAGCCCTCGGAGACGGACTGATCCTCACGAGGAACAGTGTTCGGCATGTACTCCATTTCAGGCGTCCACTGAGGATTTATATGCTGATCACCAATCTTCATTTGCTGAGTTAGGGCGGACAAGTGAGAATGTCCAGATCCCGCTGGTTGATTGGGCTCAGATGATACCGATGGAGGATAACGGGGTCTTTCAGGAAGTTCCCCCTGCTGTAAGGTCGGGGCAGGCGGAGGGGCCATCGAGTTGGCGGAAGATGGTGTCCTAGCAAACGTCGGCGACATAGGTCCAGGATAAGCATCAGCAGCTGCTGGGATAAGCGGATGTGGTCCTCGGATTGCTATGGGCGAGGCAGAGGACCCTCTCCGCCCAGTCTGAGAATTGACCGGAGCAGTGGACCTTCTCGGCAGTAGCTCCGGCAGTTCCCCTGGCGAGTTCGGTCTTCAAACGGGCTCGGTAGTGACCCTATGTCGACTCCTTGGAAAGCTCTAACAAGGGAAGGAGCACTGGAAGCTACGGATGCAGTGCTCCCTCTCCTGTTCACGTCATTCCTCCCTACGGACCCCCTTCCCAATTTGTCTGACTTGCCTGCTGACGTCATAGACCAAGTTCGTATTGGTGGTGGTTTTCCACTCTTGTGCACTCCGGGATACTGGATATGACTCGAGAAAGAGCTGGCAGCTGAGCTGGCTTGTGACTCTGGAGTTCCCGCCCGGAAGTTTCCAGGAATCGGAACTAGGTCTGTCGCGGAACGTTGTAGCGGTCCCGGGGGACTTTGCATACCGGCGTCTTTCTGCGCGGCCAGCTTCTGTTGTTGTTGTTGTTGTTGTTGTTGTTGTTGTTGTTGTTGTTGTTGTTGTTGTTGTTGTTGTGCGGCTTCAAGGACCTGTTGTTCCGCCAGCGCCCGCTGATCGGCCTCCTCCCTCAGCTGTCTAAATGAGACGGCAAGGATTTTCGAACCAAAGTTGAGCCCCCTTTGTACATACTGACGCTTTTCCGCATTATAGAAATATCCAAACTTTCCACACGCTTTTTTCCAACCGTCTTTCTGATCTAGGAGGATGTCGTCCGCATGCCATTCGGGAATGTACAACTGCTCCCAGCCACTCTTGTTCTGTAACCAGTCTTCATCCTCATGAAGTCCACTCATCGTGATTCGAGAACGCTCGGCAGGGAGTTAAGGGCAACTCCGTGAGCTTGGTCTCGTCAGCGCGTTTGGCTTGAGTTTGGTTGTATATTGCTCAACGTCGTTGGGTAAGATAACAAGAACTGGGATAAAGGAAATCAATACAGTTGTGCGCGAAGACTCTTTATAGGCCATGCATCCGTACAAGCGCATCCACCTTTTTTCCAGGTGCTGTGTTGTTTATCTGCAATGACTGAAACTCCTTTGTGTCGGAAGAGTCAGAAAGGCGCGCTTTGGCTTCGGAAAGGCCCTAGTGACCAATCACGAATCATTTACCATCTTTGTGAAACTCAGCTGCCAAAAGGAAGACCTCGACGTGGCAACCGTATCGAGTTTTTTCGCCACCTTTCGATCTCGCGACTGATTCTCGAGCATCGAGAAAGTCGCTGCAGAGTACTTCTTCAGTGTATCGAAAAATGTTCACAGGATAGCTGGACAGCATCATTGTAAGATCAGACTTCCCCGCAGCATCTATCGACGCCGTCCAGAAAGTCATAAGCACCACGTCATGTCTTGAGCGTGCGTGCGATGCGACCAGATCTGAATTCTGGCGGCAGCCTTTGATCACGCCATACTTGCCGAACACTGCTTCATTCGCTTGCCGAACCAAAGGATATGGCGAACCTGCGCATATCGAGGTGCGTGCATCGAGGCTGGGTGTCGAGAAATGGTTACTTCCTTTTTCTGGAAGAACCGTGACCAAACGATAAAAACTGAGTGAAAAAATAAAGGATGATGGAGCGCGTCGTTTTTCAGTTGCAGCAGCGCTGAATGCGCTCTCCACAACGGTCGCTTCAACTCGACTCCCCTTCTCTCACTTTTGATTTTGCCTGCGCAGTGTCATTACCTCGTCTGTAAAGTTTTCGGTTGATACATAGTCTGGAACCGCGCAGCGATAGTCCGGCGCCATCGGTCTTCGAGGGTTAGAATCCTTTCACACGAAGTATCATCATATACTCAGTCGCGGAAATCGGAGTCCATACGAGCAATACCTAGCCCGCTTGGGTTCCAGCTTGACTACATCTTGTATGCCTTTGGTTATTGTTTCTGACTATCAAAGGTGATATATAATGCAAGCCTCCTCAATTTGACTACTCGTGTCCGACGTCGGCTTGACCAGACGGTAACACCCCTTACCTACATGTCAATCCAGCACTCCTGACTCCCACCATTTCCTGACTTTAAGCCGGGCATACAAAATTCCCTCCTTTGAACAGTTAGGGATTCGATGCGATCTCTGTGCCCAGTTGCCGCTAGATCGCACGAGGGTCTCATCTCGCACGACGGATTGACAGCAACATGGTGTTAGAAGAAACGCGTTGCGATCCTATAGCATCCCACACCGGATACTGTAACCCCAGGCTCCAGCCTGATCCGATTGCCCATCGCGCCTCTCTGGCTTTATCGTCCTGTGTCAGCCGAGTACATATCGCCGAACACGTCCGAGACGGGCAGGGAGTTACGATCTCCCTTTGCATTACGGCGATTTGTAAGCCACGGACGCGCAAGGTCTACTACATGAGTTCTTTCGTAACAAAGGAAGTTGTACTCGATCGCGGGCATTTGCTTGGAAATGGAATGAGGGCCGATCTGGTAGTCGCTGTATATGTTTCTGTTGAGGGCATGGGCTAGATCGAGGGAGTTCTTGTCTGAGCTCACAGTTTTGAAGAAGAGTCCTTTCGAAGATTTTATTCGTCCAGAACCGGTAGCTGAGAAAGCGGTCTCGTTAATCGGTTTGTCAAAGTCCAGCTATCACCCTGAACCAATCTTACGGAAATCTTCTACCTGCGACAGAAAAAGGCATATCTTATCAGATGATGCCTCTTGAACAAGGGCAACTTCCCCCGCGCCCACCGCACCCGCAACAGTGGAACGATGTCTTTCAGAACGGGCTGCATCATGGACACAACCTTCCTCTCGATGTGACTCGAGCGCAAGATCGACTGGGGGCTCCGAGGCATCATCATCCTCCAGATCTACGCGATTGGCGCTCTTCCTCGCGACATGAAGCTGCCCCCTTTACATCATCAGACAACCATCATCAACCGAAAGGGCATGAAGTGGTACCACCAGCACTGAAAAAAACAAATCGAGTCGACTCCTTCACCACGACGGATAATCATGATGATGCTGCGAGAACGCGATACCCTTCTTTATCTGACCCGCGGGCATTCGTCGCTGCACAAGGTTTCTTCGGGAGCGGCGGAGGGATGGGATCCCCGGAGCACGAAGTTCATTTTTCTGTATCGAGTGCTATCACCCACAACAACGCGGAATCTAATCTTGATCAGCGTCCCGTAGCCCTTCGATTTACTCATCGATTCAAGCTGACACAGGGTCCGTTGTTCAACAAGACCCCTCGACGCGCAATACCGTATATGATGCCAATGGAGCTATAATCCCTGTTTCCGGCCTGAACCCCGAACCTGCGAGAACAGTGGTACTTCCTAGCGCTCCGCAAGAGGTGAAGACATTCGGTGACCTACAAGCATTTTGGGCGCTGCCAGACACCGAGATGGTCGCACCACCACCTACGCTCAAGGAAGATGCAGACTGGCAGGGTCCCATCTTACCGGGACAGGTATATGTTAACTTGAAGAGTATGAAATGGTGCATGTTACCTTTGCCTGAAATTCCTGAGGCGTTGGAACACTATCAGCGGATCCAAAGCCTATCACAGCTGCAGCAACATCGGCAGGAAGGTGAAACAGGAGTTGAAACGCAGCAACCAGCGATCGACGATCATGATGACACTAAGAAACCAGCTAATCTCCATGAAGGGCACGTGACACAACCTCAGTATGTCAGAGCGAACACACTCGGCAGTCCGCCTCAAACATTCTCTTTCTCTGGCTTCTCACAACAATATCAACAACTCAGAGATTCAACGTCGTCCGTACAACAAGCACCATATAAACAACGAAGGTATACCGGCAACGCTCTCGAACCCGTGAATCCCTCGTATGGCGACGCCTATTTGAACGCTTCACCGCAAGTATCGGATGGAAGCGTTCCTTCCAAACGTCTCGGCGATGACAACCCTATCAGGCCGGGTGATCGGAAGAGACGGAACACGGTTCCCGTGAATGCGTACCGGAATGGTGGTCAGGGCCAAGGCAATGGACAGAGTACAACTACACGCCGGATGACCACGACAATGGGACCGCCTCCGACGTTTGTCGGCTCTACGCCGGTGTTAATAGCAGGCGCAAGGATTGCACAGGAAGCCTTGTCAGGTCAGCCGCCACACTACAATGCTGCTGCAATGCCTCCTCCGCCGAGGCCCGTTTGGACAGCAAACAGTGCAGTTGCAAGTCCAGTGAGGTCAGCAGGGATCGATGGTTTTGGAAGTAGTGAGCATTCGCCATTCTTGATACTGACTCATACGGTGCTAAAGTATGTCACTACAGCTTCTAAACACATTCGTAGCTTTTCAGAGGGAGTTTCACGTTCTCTAACATCAATAAGTCCTTCGCATCTGTCTTCCTCGCCCCACAGCACATATATGAATACTGGAGGAAGCTCTGGTCAACCGAATGTCTATCCCGTAAACAAGTCGAGCAGAAGCGTAAATTCCAACCCCTCTGTGCGCACGGCAGTATCACAAACATACGTTGTTGTGCATGATGCAGAGGTCTCACGAAGAGTCTACGAAGAACTTGTGAAATTATTCAAGGGGGTAAAGGCTGAGATAGATAGGAATCGAGGCGCCAATCGCCCTAAGGAGGTGCCCTGTTGGTGCAGAAGGAGGAACTGCGAGACAAGTCTCGAACAAGAGATGTGTACCCAGTTGCACCGGTACGCGTGGCAGATCTGGCAGCCTTTGCGCCAGATTCCCGAAGCATGGACTGGAAAGGTACGTTCCCAAGACATTTAGGCTGCCAGGGATCCGCTCGTCGCTTTCGGCTGCGACTCCCTTCGACGCGAGGCTAATTCTGAATCCCTACGATTAGGTACGCAACCAGATGCTGAAAATAAGCTTCGAGGATCTCAGCGTGGAACAGCAGCGAATTCTGCGCGAATCCAACCAGCCGGAAGGATGCACATCATTGACGGACATTTTCGCACGAATTAGACGTAATGAGTTGGGCACTATTGACAAGTCACATTTCGAGACGTTTAGAAACCTGGGTCCTCGAGCGATAAAGCTGGTAAAACGGTTACTTGACAACGATGATTATCTTTACTCAAATCGTCAGAGTAACTTACTGGAGACTTTGGCGGCTCGTTCTGTATATTCGACCATTAACATACAGTCATTACCTCAGGGGAACACAGTATCCGATACCAGTCACATTCCCGTCGTATTGCAGGAAACGCCCCTGGATCTCGCTGGTGCGGTGCCGATAGACTTCATGCCTTTAGCAAACATGATAGAAGACGAGATCGATGGCCATGGCTATCATAATTGTGAGCGCTACGCAATTCCCAGAGCTTGCTCGACGAATATAAATGTTCTATCCATAGTCTTACGCCATCCTTCTGGCTTTCCAGCAGTTTCAGGTACCTGTCCACCATCGATGGTCGTATCTAATCATAGACACTCTCAGCTCAAACTTCATAGTTCGCCCGCACACAGCGAGAAGAACAACTCACAAGACCTTGGTGGCCATGCACAACCGGTCAACTATCAGCTTATCGGTTCCGCGATATCCACGTCGCCGCAACTGAACTACCGCGATTATGGGAACGGTTCGGAGTCTGTGGATCAGGCCATACCGTCGGAACCTGAAGACCCTCACAAACGTTTCTTGGGACCAGAGACCTCAAGTAAAGTATACGCCCTCTTTGAGAAACTATTCCGTGAAGTAGAAGCAATGTTAAACGATGAAAGCAAGGGTGCGGTCGCAACACCTACTACTCGATTTGGAAGATGCTGGTGTAGTGGCAAAGCCAGACCGGCTATGCCTTGCAAGACCAATGTGTGCGAAATGTCGGAGGCATGTGCCAAGCAAATTCTAGCAGTATTGACGGACTCTGGCGAAACGTGGACACAACTGGTAAGCTCATGGGCTACATAGACGAGAATCCATCTCTTCTTGTGAAGCTTCTTTGGTGAACCATCTCATAACGTATGGCTGAGTTTACGTTTATCCCGTCAGGTCCTCAAACAAATGTTGAAGCTAGATCCAGAAAGTATCCGTGGGGAGCTGCGATTGCTTCTGCCGTCCACTGAGTACACATCATTGAGCGACATCTTTGGTATGCTTAGGACATGGCGTCGCTGCCGTTCGACGTCGTCGCCCTACTACCAGATTTTCAAAGCCTTGGGTCCTCGGGTATCCAAACTAGTGTCCGACCTACCATTCGATGACAGCATTGCGTACCTGAATGCCCCAAACGGCTCGCAAGGATTTTCAAGAACGTCCGCTTCACCGAATACGTTTCGCATTGGATCAGCGCTAGTTACTCAAAATTCCGCCACCTCAGCTGCATTACCTCCAACCACGGAGCGTTGCAGAACACTTACTCCTGAGAGTCTGATAGCAGAAGGCGCATATGGAACTGTCCTCCATCCTTTGGACGTTAACGTCGCCAACGCGCAACATGAACAGATTCGATACACTGATCGTACAAGGACGTCTACCGGATCGAGGCCGCAGTCGGCTGAAATCACCGGCCGACACGAACCCAATCCGCTGAGCGTCCAGGCGCAGTACTCGCTTCCGGCGTCTGCACCGGGCACCCATTATACTGAGGCATTCGGTGCTCCGTGGTTCATCCCCGGCAACGACGGCACCATCATAGACTCTTCTTTTGATCCCCTAGAGCCATACCTACCTGGAGACCTAGTCAGCTTACATCAGCCTACTTTGGATTGGAATCTCGCAAACTCTAGTGCGGCAAGTCGGTATTAGCTAACTCTGCGTAATGCTGGCGCCTACCTTCTGTCAATTGTCGAAAGACCGGCCCTGATTCTACCTTGTGCTCGCGCAGCGTTGCCTGATTCACGGCATGATTCCAGCGCTCTTTACTAGTCCGGCATCTCGCCCACATAGTGGCTCGTCAACCTTTCGTTAGCCGCGTGGCTACAGCACGGCAGCGATGCAAATGCTATTTCGCTAATTTATGATAACATATCCGTCGCAAGATTGCTATACCTGACTATCCAGTCTTTCAAAGATTGCGCTTGTATATGTATTATCTAGTAGAGGTCGTGACTTTGTTGTATCCTGCGCCTTCTCTCATGTAACAACATTCATTTGCTTTCGAAGCAAAGGCGAAGCTTTCCAAAACACACTGTAAGCAGAATCTCCCGACCATGAGCTCAACACAATCGGCTCTTTCCCTTCGAAGAGTTGATTGGTGGCGCAATGGTGCTTTCGTCCTATATGTTCAAAGTCGAGTGAATTGTCAGCCATGCAATCTCACGCAGTGGACGTATGGTGTACTAACCGGTTCGCACTTCATATTATCAAGCGCAAAACAATTCAAAAGCAGAAGTCAAATCATGTCAACTGAATGCTCTGAACATCATGGGTTGTGGACTCCTCACCTCAGCACCCAAAGACACTTCCGCCGTTCCGTCCTCCAATAGCCAAATCCGAGCCTTGCTCTCATTCGGGTCACATTTACGACCTTGAAGAGCTTGTGGACAGCCAGCCCATTGCCTATCAGCAGGAAGCCAGGATTATAAGTCATGTTACGTGTAGGCCGTTTGGAGTTCCATATGCACATACTTCCAGACATCCGGCTCCATCGCTTCGTCTCGCTCGCTCGAATGTAATGGTGAGCCCCTACCGAAAGGGTGATTCAAGGTATACAGAGAATGCATTCCTATAAGGACCCAAGGGTATAAGCACAATTCAAGTGTCGACAAAAGAGCTTGGCAAGGAGCAAAACTTACGCTTCTCAAGACATCCAAAGAATCTTGGTAATATCGCCCGCACCAGCTCAGACGCACATACAAACGATGATCCTGTGATGCCGTCTTCATGGACATGTAGCTGAAACAGATCCGGAATGGCATGTCAGGAGCAGCAATGACATGATACACATTCTCTACATACCTTGAATGACATGATGAAAGGTGGCAAAGCAAGACCGCTGACCAATGAAGGCTGAATGTGCATCGTGACTGACACTTCGGAGCGATAAATAGCGTTCTCAACTTAGGGATTTGCTTCAGGTAGAAACGATGTTGGTGTATGCTCACCATCGCAGACCTCTCCTCCTACCAACGCATCCCACATCGAACACCTCTTGATACCGCATTTACCAATTGGACAAGTACCGTGTGCTTCTCCCAGTCTAGGTACCTGCGTGTCGTCGGACAAACCGAGTATTCTGCGTTTCTGAAGTGCCGCACGGTAGATGTCTTTCTGGGTGATCGCCGTTGTCGGTGTCGGTCGTGTACATGCTGCCGAGGACGAGCATTCACCGAAGCAGCTCTTGTCAACAGTCCGACGTGCTTTGCCCTTGCCTTTACATCTCGTACTGGTCGAAGCGACTGGAAAGGCAGGGACGAGAATGTTGATATCGCGACAAGGGCTTACATCTCGTCCGGCTGATGACAGGTCCTGGATCATGAGTGAACGGATCATTTCGCATATGACGGCGGATGGAGGTGTGTCGAGGCATAGATCCGATACGTCGAGGTCGCATGGAGGAGTGAGCGAGTGAGGGGTATGCTTGTTGGCGATGGTGGTCATGCTTGGTGCGATCTCTGATTCCTGCTGTTGCAAGGCGGATGGCGGCTGCAAGGACGGCCCTTCCTTATTCTCTTCATCATCGCCATCTATGCATGTCGCAGGGCAGCTACCTTTTCTTCGCTTGCATTTCTTCTTCCTCAGTCCCTTCGGCAACTGCGATGCTTGCTGTATCCCTGACAGTCGTCGAAGTTGAGGAGATCCAGTTGGCGAGGGCGATGAGGATGTCGGGAGGACATATTTGGCAGGCGGTGAAGCAGGAGGACTGGGCGGTAGCGGTTGTTGCTTGCGGTACTGCTGAAGAGTCATGGTGGAGGTGTATGTTGTGTTGCTGTAAGCTTGACAGCAGCGGAAACCGATTGTATAAACATGACTTCCGCGGGTACTCGACTACTTATACTGATTCGACATCCTGGCCGTACCGGGACTGTCACGCCTTGACTCTAGGATCTGGTGATTGTACCATGAGGGGGTGTTAACTTTGAAGTACTCATGGGCTCATAGCTCTATCGAAGAACAATCACGTCTCGCGCGGCGCTAAATTCGACCAAGATGGCGTCATCATAGCCAGCTTCATAGCCCTCTTCTTCCCTCTTTCCCCTCTTTTCTTTTCGCTGCCCTACTTTCCGAGTCCTCGACTATGTTCGCCCTGGCATACTGTTGTCGTCGCGCCTGCTGGTCTATACTTGTCATTATGTCGTGTCTTCCAAGGGACCAACTCGCCACACCGTCTTGCATCACTTTCCATCAAACTGCTTCATCTTCCTCTCCACTACGCTTCGAATAGGGCAAGCCGTCGTACTGATCACATCCGGTCGCTCCATGCCAGCCATGTTGGTAACTGCTTGTTGATCAACGGCTTTGTAGAACTGATCACAGCAACGGTATAGTGCTTCGACGTATTGCGTGCATTTGTCTTGGTCGTAAGAGTTTCGCGAGAGGCAGGTCTGGATGGCACATGCTGGAATGACGATGTAGAGTCAGGCTCAGTGCTCGCAGGTATACATAATTGGACATACCTTCGTCTTGACACGACTGTCTATCGACGTTCAGGCGTGTTGGCTGATAGTGTTCAAGGTCAGCGGAAGGGTCTTGTGAATACTAAGCGGAGATTTATACCCACTCGAACCATGTTTCCGTCCTTGCACCAATGCTTCTCCCTGTAAAGGTCGTGATTGATAAGGATCTGAATATGTCCACGGATACCCTAACCAGCACTGACTTGAACCTAAGCGACGTACAGAATCGGAGGGAGGCGAACAGACCGTTCAGAGGACCGTTCAGGATTGAACTTGCACGGTCAAGTGTGATCGAGAATCGGCCATAATACAAGATGTCACTCAAACGGATGATCTTGACGCTTCAATTCTTCCAAGGCTCTTTTGTGACCGAGACTTTCTACTTAACGGCCTCACAGCTTCTCAAGCAAGAACTGACGCCATAGATATCTCGTCTGAGGGAAGACGTCGCAAACATGGTAACCTCAACGATAGTCCCAGGAGCAATGTCCAGTCGCCAAAGCTCCATGGCTACCGCAAATCCGTCTCCAACACAGCAACTTCAGTCCGTCAGACTCGAGGTGATGACCGCCACTAGTCAATTATCTGCAATACGAGAGATATCTGAAATCATCGTCATTTCTTTGGAACTCGGAACACCAGTATGGAATAATATTCTACCAACACCTCGTGCCCCTCTCGAAGTTCAGATTGATCGAGTTGCAAAGCAGCATGTCATGCACCTCAGGGATTCACAAGACGACAAAATATATGTGAGAGCCGTAGGAGTAGTCGCAAGTGGAGAAGAGCGTACAGTAGGAGTGGCGATTTGGCAGAAACCGGGAGTGCGGTATCATAACCTGAATTTGGAGGAACTTTCAGAAGATGACAAAGAAGGGTTCAAAGGATATGATATGGTCTTTAGAGATGCACTTCATGGCGGGTTCCAAAATTACAGGGATAAGCTGATGGGTGAACAACCATACTGGTACGTGTTCTTGCCTTTCACGCGACGTCTCTAAAACCCACGAAAACTCCTTTTGCAGGTACCTCTCAATCCTCGCAGTCCACCCAGATTACCAAAAGTTCAAGATCGGCAGCAAACTCCTTGACCATGGCTTGCAACACTATACGATCCGCGGCGATGGACGTTCCGATACCGAAACGAAATATGCGACGCTGCTGGAAGCTACACCTGCAGGTGAAAGATTATACAAGAGCCGAGGGTTTGTCAAGGAGGATGAGTACACGTTGGCTGAGCAGTACCCGGGCATGGAGAAACTCAAGTTCCCGCTGTACCGCAAGCCAGCTGACGCATGAAAGGGAATTCTTTATCGATTAGACTTGACTATTTGATACAACCTGATATGTAACTTGGGTTTGAAGAACCAAGCATGTTCGCTTTCTTTCACTTTCCACCTATCTTTCCTGCAATATCGCATCAAGTCTTTCAACTAGTGACAACAGTTACCATTTGAGACCGGAGCTTCTTGCGTAGCAGCCGGAACACCGTTCGTGCCACCGTTCGTTTGAGGGAAGGCATTGACCGATCTCGAATCTGCGCCACCGGGAACATCCAAAGCCGGGTTTCGAGCGAAAAACCTACAAGTCAGAGGCATTAGCGAAACAAACTTTAGGCCATACGATTCATCACTAGCTACTTACCCAACGGGCTTGAACATGACCATACATGTCTCCTGCGGCATCACAGGATAATCCTCCGGTCTTGGGATATGCGTGACGCCGACAGTGAGGTAGGTGACGATATCCGTGTTCCTGACGTTCTCGTCTCGCTCGGCCCAGTAGCTTACGGAATCCATCGGGGTGATTCGAGTCTGTGGAACCCATTTTCCAGCTGGGTAGAGCTCTTCTTCGTTGAACGGGACTGTCCAAATGCTTTTGGTCGCGAATGGAGCTCGCTTTGCGACCCAGCTGTCCGGTTGTGCTAGGAGTTTGGGTTGCTGCAATAAAAGGAGATATCATGAACTCTGGAACGATTTGCTGAGTGTCAGAATGGACGCACCTCCTTGGCCATCACTTTATAGCCCACAGGCTGTTTACTGGCGTAGTGCTTGTGGTTTTCGTTGACAAAGCTATATAGCAATTCGTTCAGTCCTGTTCTACTTCACTGAGCATCTTATAAAACTCACCTCCAGTACCGCTGACGATCAGCATCCACATCGGCAGCAGCCTCCTTGGCGGTCTCATAAACAGTCTTCTCCGTCGTAAACGCATTTCCGGCAAAGTTTTCCGCAGACCCTGTTGGATGCGGGGAAACAACGATATCGGTCTGCACGACAGAATTCTTGATCCCGTCGATCATAGGGTCAACACGCAGCGAGAATAGATGCTGGTGATATTGGGCGTTGATCTACAGGAACCAACATTCAGTGAGCTGAACAATACACCTTTGCGTCTTGGCTGAATACGTACTTGAGGCGCGACTTCAGTACCGAAACCGCCTGTGGATTCGCCAGGAGCCAGCAAAGCCAAGTTCAAGATACCTGTCAAGCGGACCTCTAGCTGCACGTTTCCATCTTGGAAGAACTACGTTGTGAAATCAGACGTAGTATGAAGGGTGGATTTCAGCAACCAATCGAATTGACAGAGCTTCGTTTGCGAGTGGCTTACGTTCCAATAAATAGCGTATTCGTAGTTGGCAACCTTAGAAAGACAGTCGCTGTCAGCATGTTAGCACAGTAACCCAAGGAACAAGGGCAGCTCACTGTACAAATCATCGAGATGACCAATTTCCTGGAACGCACAGAATGCGCTCGTCCTCCTGGGCGATAGTCGGAATGCTTGAATAGCAGACCTGCGTCTTCCTCATGAATACAGATCGCGTTGTTGATGACGGTGGGTTGTCCAGCGTGATTGACAAAGGCGCCGGGAAGGTAGCTATGATGAAACCGCAATCAGCGATTTTGCGAATGAATCGGAGAACGACTCGAGCTTACTGGATAGCTCCCTTGCAACACTTTCCTAGCATGAGTTCATTCGCCAAAACACCCAGTCCGTACTCCCCTATGTCGAAGAAAGCATGAGCTAATAGCTTGCTCGACCGGCGGTGATTGACTTACCGACGTCAAACGCGAACTTTCGAGGATGCGGCCACTATAAGGAGGAAAATGCCAAGTTAGAAGGGGGTCTCTTATAGTCGAGAATAATCGTCGTACCTCAGGCGCAGCATAAGGGACAACTAACGGGAGAAAAGAGGTCAGCTGGTCAACGATTGTGGAACTAATACGGCAAACTTACCCATCTCAGCAAGCGATAACCTGTAGAACAGCGGCCTTGTTGTGCCGTCGTCGTTGTATGTCACAGTAGACAGAACTAAGCCCTATCTCTACAGGTTAGACGTGGTTTTTATCGGTGCTTCCACGATGTCACTCACCTCTCTGTAATGAAACCCAATATGCATCTTCCATTTCTGCCACTCAATCTCATTTCCATCCATCTTGAAACTAACTCCTTCAGGCTGAGAGATGATCAATGGTTTCAAGTCGTCCCGCTCCTTGATACCGTGATGTTTCTCCAGCAGATCAGGCAAGAATTCGGATCGTTCTCGAGGCGGGAGAACGACGGGTTGATCTGATTCTTCTTCTGTGGTTTCAGGAGGAGCAGTTGAGCTGGCGAGTAGGTTTCCATCCTGGTCTCTCCGCGCAGGTACATCTACGAACGGGAAAGAGGAAATTTAGTCAATGGTTCATTTACAGCTGACAACGAGCGACGTACCGATGGCGAGGACTTCAAAGGTGTTGGCATCCAAGACCTGAATACCAATCCAATCAGCATCAACGTAGCGCCCCGATATGCCACGGCAACTCACTGGGTAGAAATCCAAAGGGTGCGCATACAGATTACTATCCTCCTCAAATCGCGCATAAGTCATACACTGCTGAATCCTCCTAGTCGCCGGGAATCGCTCGTCATAGCCGATAGTCCAACCGTCGCAGTACAGCTCTTCGGGCTTGATATCCATCTTCTCGAGCCTTGCGAGAACACGAGGGTCTTTCCTCAAGGCATCTTCGGCTTCGCATAGTTCTTCGATCGTGAGGCAGGGTTGTTCCCCATTCTTCAGGGTGGTGCTGGCGGAAACGGCAGGTTTGGGACCGGCGTTGAGGGTGACCAAAAGGACATGGACGTATCTGTGTGGGAAAAGCGGTTAGACGATGCTCTTGCTCCCGGTGCAGCTCGACATACCCAGTCAACAGATCAATCACGTGTACCTCGGCAACCCTGTCCAACTTGCTCGGTTTAGGTTGAGCCTGCTCGGCAACATCAAGCGGAATACCCTGGGAAGCAAGGACTTCCAACTTGCTCGGAGGTTTGGTGTACGTTGCTACAAACTTGATCGCTTTGATTCCTTCTGATTCGGCGAGATGTCTGCGTGCGGTATCGCATGAGAGGATAATCTCATCTGGGCTGAGAGGATCGAGTGGGTGTGAAGTGGAGAAGCGATCTGAAGAGTTTGCTGAAGGAGACATGTTCCGTTGATGATTCTTTGAAGCGGAGTGTGTAGTGTGGTATCGTACTTGTATGGATCGAAGCCATTAGTTCCTGCGAGGAAATAGCCATACTCTTCCAGGTCTTATATTCGAATGAAGCCGGTTTCTGTTCAACCGCAGGTGCGCATCACTACGTAACCGACGAGGTGCTATCCACGGGCGCATGCAGCGGTTAACATGGTATGATACTGCTATACCCTATAGGTACAGACTCAAATTGCAACAGCTCGGTAACCGCGGGTAGCAACCGCCCTCTTCTCGTCGTAGATAACGGTTGTGTTCCCGATATCCAATTACGTGTCTCACTGGATATTTGGTTCCGCGTGCACTGACAAGTTCGAATTCTTGGTCAAACAAGTTCGTTCGTGCATCTCGATGCCGCGGGTCAATCCCGCTTTGAATCTTCTTCGCCTACCATCAGGTTCTCCTTATGTCGCTCCGAGGGGCGGTTATTCCGATAAGGATGTCGTCCAGATTACCATCACGCTCAGAGGAAGACCCTCCCCCCGCCGACCAAAGAGAAGGCTTCGAACCAGTATTAGACGATCCTCAAACGGCTCCGCGGAAGAGACAGAAATTCACACGGACACGAGGTGTAGGTTGCGAGACCTGTCGTCGGTAAGTCTGCGTTGCCTCGTTCCGAAATTCGATCCAGCAACATCGCGTCTGAACGACTCCATTTGCAGACGAAAGAAAAAGTGTGACGGTATCGATGCAATCTTCAAAACATGCCTAGGGTGTCGGAAGAACGGACTACTTTGCTTACCATGGGGATCGGAGCATCCTCATCATCCTGCTGGAAACTCCCAACACCGAGAAAACTCTCGTGATGACAGTGAGACAGTGCATGGTGACGGCAGACAAAGAGGGACTGATGAGGGGGCAGGTAGCTCGGTAGTCACCGCTGGCTCGGGCGCCTACCCTATCGGCGCGAGATCGAGAGAGCCATCGGATATCAGAGACGGTGGTTCAGCAAGTGCATTCAAGCCCGACACGTCTTTCCAGCCACCGAATCAACCCATTCGCGGACCACAGCCTCTCCCTACCTACCCGCTACCAGAACAATCCCAGCTACCGCTCAACCTTGCGCTGCATCCACCACCGCCAGCATTCCAACAAACAGACCCAGACTTTGATCCGCAGTTCATCAATCCCGTTATCGATGAACCGATGAGTCCGAATACTGCGGCAATATGGATGGCGTTAATCCAGTTTACCGAACCCGGTGTGGGTCAGACTTCGACACATACGGCAGAACAGACGGTTTTTGGAATGCGGGAGGAAGCAGGGACTGGATATGCGGCAGGAGGATATGGTACAGATGGTCTGGTCGGGCATGGGATGAGGCCTCCTCTGTCATCCGGCAACATCTCACATCCATCAATACCTCAGGTATGACCTTGTGCTGGGCAGATGTGCCGGTTATTGTGCTAGGCTGACATTTGTGCATAGATGCCACCTAACGAGACGCTAACAATGGAATACGGTATGTCTACTCCCTCGCGTCTAGCATCTCAAGCTTTCACTAAACCTAACGCTATCCTCACTCCTAGCACTCGACCCACGCACTGACCTCCGCAAACACCCACACACGCAACAACTGCTCAACCTATACCTCTCGATTGCGGACTGCTGGCTCCCTACGTTCCCACCTGGATCAAACAACCCAATTCGTACGGCTGTGGCGGGACTACACGATTCGCCTGCGAGTGTGTGCGTGAGGAGCGCGTTGGCTTCTGCGTATATCAGGTGTATGAGGCCTGTGGCGGCAAGTGATGGTGCGGGAACGAGGAAGGGGAAAGGGAAGCAACGGGTTGGGAACGGTGTGGTGGAATGGGATGATGGAGAGATGCCAAAGCCGTTGGGGATGGATCTGGAGAAATTGTTTGTGGATACTGCGATCACTTCGATTTCTGCGAACCCGCCGGATTTGAGTTTGTCGAACAAGCTGTGGTGTATCATTGATCTCCGTGAGTCTGCGGCCAATCTCAAGAAGGGTGGTGGTGACTAGCTAACGAGGTGGCGCGCGGATGGCAGAGCTGTACTATTTTACGCATTCCTCGGCTTTCCAGGGTATGGAGATCATGAAGATGGCCGAGGATATCATCCACCAGGAGTTTGGAGAATCTCCGGAACTGGTCATGTCCCTGCTTTACCGACAGCAAACCTTTGGTGCGAGGATTTTCGCGCTAGGAGATATCAGTCGGTGTCTTCTCGATCGGGGAAGACGATGTGTGTGAGTCACTTCCTGTCGCCGGAAGGGCATCAAAAGCTGATTGCTATAAGAAACGACAACAGTTTCGACCTGATAGGGAAAAACGACGACGATCCGCACATCCCTGCCTCCATGGCACTCGGGGCGTATGACTCCAACTGGGTCTCTGGTAATGCATGGTTGGGTATGCCCATGAGTATTGGCGTTCAACTCGCCAGTGTTGTCGAACTTGTGGCAGATATCAAGGACGCGGAAAAACAATACGGCGTCGACCGGAGGAGTAATGGGAAGGGAAAGGGGCAGGTGCCGTCCTGGATCGAGGGAGGGTTTCAGGATCGAGGGTTCGCCCTTGAGCAGAGGATCAAGAGAAAGGACTTTTCGAGGTCAGTTAGTGGAGATGCTGGAGGTGTAGGGGAGCCTCCTATAGGCGTCGTGTTGGGTGACCTATGGAAAGCTGTGAGTTCGAAAGCTAGCCCGCTGTCTGTTACGACTTGATTGCTGATAGCATAAATGCACGACCAGACGGCATTAACTGTGTTATACCAATCAGTATTTCAATACGGTCCCTTGCATCCACACCTTCGTTCGATATTCGCCGAGATGCGTCGGACGCTAAGCATCACCTTTGAACATTCGTACCGTTCTCCACCACCTTCACACCTACCACATCTGTTCGGACACATCTCGTGTCCTGTGTTCTTTGCCGGAACCTTGGCGATTAGCATGGAGGAGCGACAATGGGCACGCCGGATGGTGGAACGGCTTGGACCAGAGCAGGCGTGGAGGGATAATAAAGCCATGTTGGAGGGTCTATGGCGGGAGATGGACGACAGAGGGTGGCCTGTGGATTGGTACGAGTTTATGGTAGAGCATGAGCTGTGGGTCGGATTTTACTAGTGGCAACGGAGGGGCGGCGGAGGGTGATTAGGTAAGCGGAAGATCTGGTGCCGAGGATTCTCCGCGGGGAAACGGAAACGGCGATGTCGTCAATAGCGTCATGGCACTACGGCTGGAACAAGAATCCGCTGTTTCTGTCATATATAGTCAGCGTCGCCTTGTTCCTCTCTTTATTCGTCCCTGCCATCACAAACCAAACATCCACCATGTCTTCTGATCTTCAATTCCTCGTCGGCTCCAACTCTTCTGATATTGCGCTCGTCCGCTTTTCTCCGTCGACGAAACAGCTCTCCCGCGTCGCAAGCTCCACGGTCGGTCCAACACCATCATGGGTCGAACCCTGCGCGATTCCCGCATTGCACGGAAAAGTGTTTTACGCTGCTTCTGAGATGGCCGGGAAAGTGCTTAGTCTTGATTTGGCGGAAGATGGGAAACTTAGCGTTCAGGGTATGGGAGTGACAAAGGGTGGTTCTGCGCACGTGTTGGCTTTGAAAGATGGCAGTGGAGTGATCGCTACCAACGTGAGTCGGTGTGCTTGGCTTTCAACCTTGCCGCCATCTAATACTTTGTTGGCGTAACAGTACAGCGGTGGGTCTGCTCTGTTCTACCCGGTCGACCAGCAAACCGGTCACCTACCAGCCGCGTCAACCGGCGCACTCGCCTCACTCACACCTTCCTTCCTCGCCTCTCACCCTCCTATCTTGCACTTCCCATTCACTTACGCACGCCATGGACCGAACAAGGACCGTCAGGAAGCTTCTCACCCGCATCAAGCGGTTGAAGGAGAGGGTGGGATTGTGTATGTGCCCGATTTGGGAAGTGATAGGATTTGGATTGTCAGGAAGGCTGCTGGCGAGGGTGAAGTGCAGTTGGAGATTTGTGGAGAGATGAGGTTGCCTGGTGGTGCTGGGCCGAGGCATGCTGCGTTGTCACCCGATGGTAAGTTGCCTTGTTTTTCTTGCTTTGACATGGACGCTTACTACATGCCTGGTTGGTAGGCAAACACCTATACGTCCTCACCGAACTCTCGCACGAGATCTTTATTTTCCCGACTCCATCTCCTACCAACCTCCACAAACCTTCTGAACCGCTATATCTCCCTATCGAGCCGCTCACCTACGAAGGTTACGAGATCGTCCCTCCCGAGATCCCTCGAGACCTCCGTGCACCACTCAACGCCGGTGAACTCATTGTCTGCCCGTTGTCAAGAGCGCATGGTCGAACACTTTACGCCTCGAACCGTGGTCAAGTCGACTTGAACTCTCAGATCCCAGGAGCGGAAGCCAAGGGTGACGCGATTACCGTGCTCACACTCTCAGAGGAAGGAACACACGTCGAATCACACACGATTGTCCGAACGGGGACAAACTTTATTCGAGGGATGGGAGTGAGCAAGGATGGACGGTGGCTGGCTTGTGTTGGGCAAAAGGATGGGAATGTCGAAGTTTATGAATGCCAGGGTGCGAGAGGGGAGGAGTTGGTGTTGGTAGCGCGACTGGAGGCGGGCGCGCAGGACGGGTTGGGGATAACGATGTTGCCTACTGATGTCACATGGCTTTAAGGCGAAACGCTTACGCTTGCGGAATACACATGAAATGTAAGAAATAGATGTCTGAATCGAATCTGTAACAACCACAACGTTTGACTGAAACTGTAACCAGATTGAATCAAGTCAACTCGGCCCCTTTCTCTGCGCCGTGTTACCTCTCTCTCTCCCGGCACTTACCTACGCCGCCTTTCCCTTCTTCTTCTCCTCATCCTGCACGACCTCTTGTAAAACCCGCTTCATCACCCCACTCAACTCACCCGACTCTCCGCGCTCCCACTTACTTTCCAACAACCGATGAACAGAGTTCCATACGTCCGCACACGATGCAGGGAGCCTGTACACGGGTTTCGCGAATGGAGCTAGAATGGCGGACCATTGGTGCTGTTGGGTCGAGTGGTTGTTGATTTCAGTGAATGCAGGTGAGGAGAGTGCGTATAGTTTTGCACGGGATGGTGCGGACCCTGGTGGATGGAGTGTGTAGTATTCTGATGAAGGGAAAGCGAATGGATCTACCGGGGTTTGCTCTTCCTTTGCTGGTTCGATGGCAGGTGTAGGAGCGCTCGTGAGTGGCGGATTTGCCGGTGTTGCAGGGAAGAAGGTGGATGTTGGTTGTGCAGGTTGTGTGAACCAGGTGAGGGAAGACATTCGTCGGGTTCTAAAGCGTCTTGTTGCTCAGGTTGACCCAGGAAAACGTTGGCAACGACTGAAAAAGTAAGTTATACGTTTTGCAGAACTCGATTTTTAGGGTTTCCAGTCGAGCTATTCGTAACCTAGGTTGTCTTCTGATTACCCCTTTTTTGAGAAGTAGGAGTCGCAGTCGATCGCGTTTCATGTTGGGGATTCGCGTTTCAGGCTGTGTCGCGCGTGATCGAATAGAAGACGAAAAGAACAACCCGATCCATCAATTCTGTCAATTCATCAATCAATCTAAAATCATCAAGTTTGTCTTTTCTTGCTTGAAACTCTTCTTCTTTCTCGTCAACATCTTGCAACCCCGGTAGAAACATGTCAGCACCCGCTTCATCAGTCTATTCGAACGACGACGCACATACTATTGCACCGTCCGAGGCGTCACTGAATAGACGGTGGTATACCCAGATCAAACAATGGACGCATCAACTTCCTCCCGACGACCAAGAGGAAGCAGTAACGCTGCTGGAAAGAAATGTAGAGCAGAGAACCAGAAGACCAAGGGTCGCCAATGAGGATGGTGAAGGTACAGAAGTGGGCACGGTGGCGCCGGGGCATTCGATCTCTAGGAGAGCTAGTCGAGAGTATCGGCAGGGGCAGATGAGCGTGGAGGAAACTGAAAGGCGTCCGGAGAGCCAAGTCTTGGTCGCAGAGAAGACCGAGGTGATGCCGTCTACGTCGATTAACAAAAAGGACTCTACACTGCATATGGAATCGGTCAAGACGATCAAAAACAAACAGCCAGAGCGACCAGTATCGACATCCGTACATCAATCGTCACCTTCCAAAGCACAAGGCAGACAATCCACCCTCATCATTTCTGCGGAGGAAACGGAAGACCTACACACTCCTCGGCCGAAGAGAGGAAGACGTCCGCCGACGCCGTTCCATCCACCTTCTGATTTGGCGCTTAGTGAGGTACCAGAAGAAGAGGAGAGTCTAGTAGGCATTGAGGAGGCATTGTTTGCGAAAGGTAAACGCGAGAGTGGATTCGAGCGTGATGTGAGTCTTTTAGGAGCTTCAAGGGATCGCTTTGTATGTCAAGGACATTGACGCTGACTTTGGTTTGTACATGTCGTTGCTTTCCAGGTCGCGACAAGGTCAATAACAGGAGACAACTCGATAACGGCTTCGATTACCGTGCGAAAACGATATCCGCCTCCTCCTTCAACCGTCAGTAAAACTCAGACGACGAAACAGCCGCCTTTATCGAAAGCACCGACTTCCAAGAAGTCATCTCCTCACACCATGATCATCACCACAGCCACCAGCAAGAAAGCAGGACATTCGATCTCCTCTCCAGCAGACTTTTCATCTACAACCATTATCCTTCCCGCCGCTATCGCTGGATCAACGGCAATAACAGACGACGCTTCGTTTCCGCCTTTGCCTAACCATCATATGGAGGAAATGACGGTCGTTCCGGAGGATAGTATCTCACACGTCGGTGTCAACATTAATAGGCCGCTGCCGCCGCGACCACCTCCATCGCAGGTCAAGCCGAGAAGGTCGAGGGAGCAGACTCGTGGTGTGAAAAAGGAACGTCGGGTGGACCGTGGAAGACGAGAACGAGCCTTATCGACCTCGTCTTCCGAAAGCAATACTTCTCGCCAAACTCGCGGAAGCAGTAGTAGCAGCGGAACAGATTCAACGCGTTCAAAAACGTCGAGGAACAGGAAGGCCGAACGACCATCACGCAGCGCAACAAGAGATATGCCTCCTCGCTGGTCATCGCCGCCGCCATTTACCGACGCAAGGCGACCCATGGGAGGTGTACGGACCATAACAAGGACGCCATACGAGTTCCCTCCTCCACCTGATCCTCGAATGGGTAACATGTCATTGCAACCCATTACGCACATGACATCGCCTCCATTACCTCCACAGATAAACTATCATCTTATGCGTCCAGTTCCTCCACCGTCGTCCCGACAAATTCCGACAATGCACGTTCCGATGCTTCTCCCAAGTAGTGGATCGATTGGATCCCTCATCGGACAGCAGAATAACCAACAAATGATGATGTACGGCAATGCGCACTGGCTCCCACCTCAATCCTCCACGCACCATATACCAGGTTCATCTAGCGCATATACTGCACCGACAATGCCCCATGTCCAAGGATATGCTGCAGGGCTCGCTTACCCCGATAGAAGAGGAGGTAGGGCAAGTCCTCTTCCTGCCATACGGCGCGGATCGTTGGGGTTGATGCCGCTTCATCCAATGGCAGCGGGACAGCAGAGTCAACAAGGAACGGGACTGGATCGGATGATGAGTAGGCGGCCGTCGAGGGCTACCTCTCTGCCTCTACAGATACAAGAGCGCGCAGGTGGCGAAAAACGGTAAGTTACTTGATTTCATTGGTTCTTGAGCAGAGTGTTGATTCAAGTATGGTATGGTAGGCTTGAAAGGCAACGTATGGTCTCAAATGCGGCGCCGCAAAAAGCAGGAGTAGCCGATACGAGAGTCCGCCGCACAGCAAGAGGCCTGTCGGCGGGTCCGATGCTGCCCAGTCCATTAGCTCGCACACCAGTCTCAGGCGTCAGAAACGCGACTCCACGTCCGGCCGGCAATGTCGGTCTCTCAAGACGGACCACTGGCATAGGTAATATGGCCGCCAACGGCAATGCTCCTCGAATCCGAACACCTCAGAACCTCAGAAACATACCGATAAACCCGAGAGCTGCGGCGGTACATCGTGGATCGGGGGTCGCTGGTGTTGTGGGAGTACGGCGCAGTGGAAACACGCCGGGCAGGGGATCCACCAGACCTGTGGTCACCGCACGTGGAGCTGGCGTGAGGGGCGCCCCTGTCAATCGCAGTACTGGGAACACTGGCGCAGCCGGAGGGAATCCTAAAATCGCAGCCACTCCGGCTCCTGGTGCTGGTGCGGGAGGGTGGGTGAAAGGACTGTTGCCGCCTTATGGGAGAAAGTTGTAAGGCTCGCAGCGGTAGCTTTGAACGTTGGTGTGTGTATCACATGGCAGTGTTGATGAATGCAGGCAAGGTGTTTTTGTCGGGTGGCATTCATCCTACCCGGAAATCGTTGCGGACTCGGTCGCGTATCGCTCAGTAGCGCATACACCGCTCGGCACGCCGGATGTGCCGGTCTCTCAAGCGACACCACTCGTCACTCTGACCCATCATGCACCGGCCATAGCTGCATCGCTTCAGCTATTGCTTCTCATTACGACAGAGGAAGCTTTTTCACCCGGCTTTACATATCCTTTGACGAGCAATCATCAGCTAAGACTCCATTCTGAAAAGCACTGAGATATATAGTACGCAAAAGAGCTAGAACAACCAGCGAAATGCCGGAAAGATTCGCATCCACACTCCTTTCCTTTGCATGCTGAAGGGTAGCCCTTCCTGCATCTCTCTCACTGTAGTTTGTGAGGTTTCCTGCTGCATCGTGACATCAATCTCAGCCTGATTGGCTGAGGCTATCTGTATCGCGGCCAAAAATGGTAGTACGGGCAACAGTAACGGGAAAACCAGTGTCGCAGGATCAGTCGTTGACCCCACCATTGGAGCACCTACAGAAGTCACAACATTATCTCGGCCCGGTTCTGCCAATTACTGTTGTGCAGGAAACCCTGCGAACTCCCTGGATTCCTTGGCGAGTGATAATGAGAATTGGGTGGTATTGCAAGCGCAACCTGATATGACACGACAACGATTCCACCGAAGCATTATGACGCCTGACGGCAAAGCGAGCTTTGTTACATACTCGGCAAGCCGAAGAAGCGGGAATGACTACCGCTAACCCTGCTCAGAACCAACGTCAATACAGGCCAAATCACGACTGGAAAACCACTCCGTTGATCCGTATCAAGGCTCTTCGAGATCTTATACAGCTGACACGGGTATGCGATTCCTCAATCAGTCCATCGCAGAAGGTGAGCGCAGAAGGATATTCGTATCAGCGAAAGTTAGTAAATACTCAGCACCGACTTGAAACTGATCTGCTTCGCTTGCAACGCAGCGACAAGGTCCTCGGTGAAACTCAACTTGTGTCACAGACTAAGATTCCTTGTGCTCATGTTCACAGCGATTTTGTTGCGTATCGCATGTCCATTCACACCATCATATTACATGAACATCAAAGAGGACTGTAGTCTTTAATCACTATCGCCTCATCATAAATTGTTGTTAGTAAAACACATAATAAGCGGTGAGAAGAAGAAGCGTGATAACGCGAACTGCAGTCGCAATATTCACTTTACGCCGCCTACTGCAATGCACAATCCCTCAGCCCTTCTCCGTCTTCACCAGCTTCTTCCAGTCCCCCACCGCCCTGAGCTAAAAACCGTGCATACGAACTGAGCAGAGCCATCCGCCCTCCTATCCCTCTACTGCGATCAGATTGCGTGTTGGCTCGAATGATGTTTTCGGCGTTTGCGATACGTTGATACGATCTTGCTGGCGGTTTGTGCAGGGGGGCGAATAGCTAGAGGTATCGCGTCAGTCCATGCCGGGCTAACATTCAGAAGCGGAACGTACCTTTACGGTAGAATCGATACCCGATACCGCACACAGAGGCAGAGAAGGGTGCTGTTCAATAACATTGACCACCGAACTATCACCCTCCCATATCCCTTCTAGTTTCCCAGTAGCTTTATCCCAAACAAAGAAATTCCCATCATCACTTCCGCTACCGACCTTGTCCGACATGGCACCAAGAAACGTCACATCCTTCACCGTTTCAACGTTCCGGGCACCTTTGAATAGTCGACGTGGGTAGACTACTGGAGCGGTCGAGAAGGGTGAAGTAGATTCGTCTTCGGCGGGATATAGGCCTTCTTCCTCGTCTGCGAGAATTGCTTCTAGTTCTTCTTCGTCCGAGCTGTTCATTTCGTCGTCTTCGTCCTCGTCATCATAATCGTCATCGTCATCGTCATCATCATCCTCACCCATGCCCTCATCATCCTGCTGAACCTCCGTCCCTAGATCCATTTCACTAGCCTCGTCGTCCGTCTCATCACCCGGCATGTCCGAGTTGTTCAGATGAGTGAAAGTTCGAGCTGGCCGAGGGGATGCCAGCATATCCTGCGCAGAGATGCCTGACCCATATACATGACGAGTCTGCGGTTCCACAGAAGCTGTACGGGGCGGGGACGACGGTGCTTCGTTCGAATGTCGTACAGCCTCATTTCGCACACTGTGCACCTGGTGCAGAGCGCCTGAGTCGACTCCAGCCACTTCTTCCGTTTCTACTGGTACCGATGTGTCGTTCGTCGGACCGATCAAGGGCGATGTTTCTGCTCCCGACGAGTGGCTTGCTTCCCCATTCTGTGCGAGATGACCAGTTCGCTGCAGTCGACTCGCACCGGACGAGCCTCTTCTCCTTTTCCCTCTCACGGGACTGGTCGTCGTACTGGGAATCGGTGAATTGCGAGGACGCACGGATCGGATGGATGTTTTTGATGGGTCGTCGTGGATTGAAAATAGCGCGACGGAGTGACCGGAAAATGCTGTAGAAGTGATAGTGTTAACAGCGGGGTTCGGATGAGTGCGCTTGTTTACTTTGCTTACAAACAATGAGCTGTACGGAAATCCTTATAGATGTTAGCACCTGATAATGCTATATATATGTAAAGGTTTTCGAGTGACTCACATCTTCGGCATTATGTTCTGACATGTCAACAGCCGTGATATGCCGCACCATATGTCGTCTCCTCCTCGCCGCTTCTCTTCTCCTCGCCCGTTCCTCTTCCGGCACGTCCTGCTCTCCCGCCGCTTGTTCCTCCTCCTCCTCCGCGTTTCGATCCAGCCCGAACCGCCTCACACAGTGTACTTTCCCACCCTGATCTGCTTCACCGCCACTTGTAAACGCACCCTTGGCCCATTCCTCCTTCATAGGTCTGACCATCCGGCGGTCCTGTAGAAAAGCGTAAGGTGCTGTTCCTGCCACGGTGAAAAGGTAGGGGTTGATTTTGGAGACAGAGAGTGAATATAGTTGGATTGAGGAGAGGGTGGTCATTAGTGGAGCCGGGCAGCCTGAGCGGCAGTTGTGTGTCGTTCGAAGGTCGTGTTGGCGGACCGTTCCATCTTCAGAAACTGTAAGAAAGACATGTGGATTGTCCTGTACCAGATCATGGTTAGCCGTGGTTTCGATGGGAAAGGTAAAGGATGACTTGCCTCTGTCGATATCCTCTTTACACGATCTCGATGACACAGCAGCCTCCGTACGCCTGGTCCATTCACACCATTTAACTCCCCCAATCGACTTCTCAGGCCTCCTGCCACCAGCCGGTCCAATCTTTCCACATCGTAGACCAATATCTGACTATCTCCGGCGCAACTAGCGATCGTCATGTGGGATGCGCCTGGGAGGAATTTCGAGGAAAAGATGTTGGCGGTATGGCCGGTCGAGATAGTGTCTGCCAACTTGAATGGGTAAGGGTTTTCGGGAGCCGGCGCGGTATCGGTGTCGGGCGTCCACATGCAGATCCTACAAAATTGTCGGAATCAGCCAGACGTAATCGGAATGCTCACCAGCACGCACCGTGTATCGTCACCCGCCGCCAAAAGCGTCTGACCATCAGCCGACCAGGATAAAGCGTTAACACATCCAGTACTTCCGACATCTACTCCGTCACCGAGTTCGGCACAACGGTCGACATCTCGCCATACCAGCGAGTGGGCGATCAGCGAGCGTCTGATCTGACTGGAACGGCTGGAGCTGGCGCCTGTTGTGTGTGGTGGCCAGCGTTTTGTGGTAAGTGCTTTGTTTGAAGGACGTCCAGACATGATGTGAGATGGCCAATTCATGAAGCCTGCCACAATTATAGTGTAAGTTGGTTGTGGTAGAGGGTCTATGTCAGCCGTTCATGTTTCATTACTTTATGGTATACGTCATATTTCGATCGACTGTACTACTAGTCCTGTCAACTGTCAACAACAACTGTCAACTGTGAAGTCCCAGATCTGCGTTTCAGTTGCATATGGCCACGTCAACACTTTTGCTTCGATCACTACTATATAGCTTACTATATATTACACCCACAAAGCCACAGTATCCAGACCGAGTACATTTTATCTGCGAATGCTGTCCGGTCGTGTCATCCGAGGCTTTCGCGGCTCATCACAGCTCTAGCATTGGCTGGCAATCTTTCTGCTCGACGGCTCGTTTTTTTGCCATTACAATCATCACCACAGCTATATAAATTCAATGTTCGTGTTTCTGGGTCTTGAAAGAGCTGGTGCGCGACCGTTCCCGCCTGTTGGTCCGAACGGGCTGACTGTCTGTATCGGCTGTAGCGACCCTTTGCAGAGTGTCAGAAGTTGGCGATCGCTGGCGATCCGACACGAAGTGAGGCGGCTGGCGGCTACTCTTTGTCGCGAGGTGCAATTGCGTACAACCCTCGTGGCGGGAGCGTAGAAAGCTGACCGACTGCTCGACATAAGCCCTAGCAGACAAGTGATCAGATACACGAACTCAGCGGATCGTGGCACCCGGCGGTCCCTGGCGAACCGCAATTCCAGAGACGATCACGATTTTCCCCTAGTGAAATGTTGTCGCGAACCGTCTGGTTCGCCAAGCGGCAAAGACACGTACATAAGCAATAAGTGTCAGAGATGGTCAAGGGACGTCTAGCGGGCATTTGAAAGGCAGTCTAGCCCCGGCGATCCATGGCGTTCTGAAACCAACGCCTTTCTGCCCGCGTTCCCGGAGTGTGATCGCGCTATCTGCCGTATTTTTTGGCTTGTCGTAAGCAGAACGACTCGACAAGAGTTCACCAAGCTACCCGGGTGAGCGTGACGTTGCAAATCACAAGTAGTGGGCCGTGGAGCTTGGCGAACACTGGCGAACTCGGGTTTACAGAATTGCGCAACCCGAACAACTCGGGTTCGCCGGGCTGTGAGGCATCACATCCAGTCCTCAAGCGACCACAAAGCTTCGAGAAGCATGTGAGGACCATCTCAGGTAGGAAGTAGCATGGCGATCTCCGGCGAACCAACTGAATAGTCGTGAAAATGGCAATATTGAAATGGTTACTTACCTGACCACGCTTTGGCTCTGTTCATCCAAATCTCTCTTGCCACGATCTGCACACTCTTCCCCAGAAGCATTGCCAAGGTAGCCCCTGATACTGACGGTCCTCTACGACCGATTGATGAAACGAATGAGATGCGAACTGGATAACTTTGCGGGCGATTGATGGATCATATGGTCTTTCGCGCAGAAAATTGATCCTGCTGTATTCTTTGCGGATGAAGACATGACGTTGAACGTTCCGCTGAATAGGAGTCTGAATACGTCATGGTGGCAATCTCCAGATCATACAGTCTGGCGGTCGGCGGCGAACCCGATTTTTGCGCGTGTGAAGTTTCTGTTGGTGCCCATGCCAATCTGTACTAGGATATGTTTCCTCTAACGCCATACCATGACCTGCCAATGCCCTCCAGCGTATGATTACCTGATCCCCCACCCACCTGTAAGTTTCAACGGCGGCGAACAGTGGCGGCCACTGGCGAAGGAAGCTATGGCTGTTGATTCTGCTGAAGCGAACCGATCTTCTACCAAGCGCTAGCTTGAGGAAAGTGGCAGACTTGGCATTTCCTAGCGAGAGGTCAATGAAGCTTCTTAGCGAGTCGAAAATTTCCTTGCTCCCGCCGAACATCGCGAGCAGCACAGTCAGGTATGTTTCCCTTTCGTCTCAATCGCAGTGAGACCGCAATTCAGCCACGGCAGACCGATATCTGTGATCTGTCTATAATATTATAGGTGAGCAGTACAACTAGTCGTTGATTGCAAACTGACAGTATTATTCATTCCGCTGCCTTCTAACTTTCCCCTTCCAACATTCCGACAACCGCTGCCATCCGTTACTTTTTCTCTCACGCAATGCTTCCCAACCAGCTTGCCTTCTTCATCTTCCTGTATACACTGTCGGCGAGATTAATCGATGATCGTCTCAGCTGTCGATGACTTCTAGTACCTGACGCGCTCGACGCCATTCTTGGAGATGATATCTGCAAGGCAATGCAGAGACGCTTTTCAGTAAGTTGTTCTCGACTACGGTCGGGGTGACATGGCAGACTCACACCAAGCGTATATCATTCCCGGAAGCCAACCCAGAATCGTCAACGCTATACAGATCCAGAAGGCCGCGCCGCAGCCAACTTTGGCGAAAGGACCGACGGGTGGGAGGAGGATACTGATAAGGTAGAGGAAAACGTCACCGCCGGATGATACTGTTCCTGCCATTCTGTCGGTGTAGCCGTGATACGAGGATCCAGAGATTTAGTCGGTCAGGATATTTGGGAACACACTGTAGGTTCTTGAGAGCGACCAGACCGCTTTGAGAATTTGAAGAGGTTGCAAGGCGGTGTAGCACTCGTGTCTCACCTCCGCCCGCCGCAGCTCGAAGAACGGGTGACGTCAGGTAGCTCGTCAGGTAGTAGTAGCTCGAGTAGTTCACGGACGACAGACGGTGAACGCAGATGACTGGCCGATAACGATAATAGTCATGAACCAAATGGTCAGCCCGCAAATCTTGTGCTAGGTATTGGTTGTGCTCGGTGAGCATCAGAAGATTGATACGGTCGTGCTCATTCGGACTGCGCTCGAGCGACCAGCGTGGCGGGTTTGCTCCATTGGATGCAAATACTGGTGAAGGTATGGATTCCGTCGACCACTTTGTGGAACCAGTCAATGCATGCTGTCGTTGATGTAGGATCTTCGACACGCCCGTTGAATCAACCAAACAAAAAGAATGCAGTCCGAAGTGCAACAACGACTGACAGTATTATGCGCCCTCTTCGTGCTCCAAACCCAGCAATCTCACAAGGGGCACTACGATCCACCAGGCGCCACTTCGAAGTCGTTGTGAGCAGCCATCGCGGACCTTCCGACACTGACTGCGCTGAGCGTTATAACGGCAAAGGCGAACAATATGCACCTGCACGACACTGTGTCTTTTGCGCAACGCTTTGTTTTCTGCTCTGCGACCAGCGATGAGTCATTGTGCCATGTAGTCTTGGTCGTAACCGAGGTCTCTGCGGGATTATGGACCATACTGTATGCAATTCACTTCGCCATGTATCATAGCTTGTGTCATACACACCTACACGCGCGCTACAGCCATCATCGACCGTCGTGTTCTCATCATTCTGGCTCGATGCCTCTTCCACACACTCCGCCTGCCTGGCAATATTCTACAATGCACAGAATTTTGTCCGCCAGCTTCTCTGCCTACTGTACTTCAAATGCTACCATAACGGCCGCGACGATTGGAGACGATGACTGTGTGAAGACATTCCTTCAGCCTAACACCCACGACTATCGACAATAGGGAATACCTACAGAGAGCATAGATGATACCCGGAATGTAACCCAAACATGTCAACAGTACACAGATCCAAAACTCTATGCCTAAGCCAAGTACGAGGAAGGGGCCTAGGGGCGGAAGAATGACGCTAAGGACAAAAAGAAGAAGGCCGTAGCAGGAAAGCATGGTCTTGTTCGCAAATTTGAGTATCTTTGCGATGAGGGTCCGAAGTTGCGACGTATGATGTATGCACGCACGCTCTGTCCCATCACCTTGTTAATGGGTCGGCCTTTATATCCTTAGCTCCAGGCTCGTCAGCTATGTTGCGAGAAGCGAACTCCGTATTTGAGGGGTGACCTCTTCCTTTGTCCTGTGTCTGGTTCTTGATAGCTATGAGCACTGCTGTGTTTATAGCGGAGGTTGGCCAACGGGGCAGCCTTGTGTCCCAAAGTCCCTGAAATGTACTTCAAAGGCGCTTTCGAAAGTCGCAGGGCGGTGTTAGATTCTGGCGTTACATGATGAAACACTCCTTCCTCGACCCGTTGCAGCCTGTGGAACAGGTGAAAGCAGGTAGCTATCTGTAAAAGTTCTTAGCTGTACACAGTATGATAGTCAAAGAGTGGTCCTAAAGACATTCCAGTGAAGAATCGGGGTTCCAAGCTGCGGGAACAACTCGAAATCCCTCCTGCAAGACAACATGCGATCAAACGAGAATAGTTTGTGGTGTCGTGAGGCGGTCCCATAGGAAAGCAGTATCCTCGGTCCTTAGTGAGATATTGGAACGATGGGAGAGGTACTGAGAAGCGTCGAAATGAACAGCGCTTGGGCGCTCAATTGTATCGAAACCGGCGAGCAATAACCCGTTGATGATTAGTAAGTCTTGCAAGGTGGCGGAGTTGCTACGCTTGCAAAGGGAAGGACAATCAACAATGGATCAAAACTGCACGCCGGTTTTCTAGGCGGGAATTGAGTTTTCGGATGAACGGAATGACATAACACACGTCAGACCTGACACTACTTTGCCAGCCGTTCCAACAACTGCCTAGCACCCCCCTTGACCAACTCCCGACCAGCGGCCACCGCCATCCCAGCAACAGTCTTGACGTTCCTAAACGTATCCATCCCGTCCGCCGCCTTCTCATACACGCTCCCCTCGCGCCTCATTGGAGACCCACCGCCAGTCATTGATGTCCCAGAAGCCTGTGCGCCGACACGACCCATCAACAGTTTCTTTATCGGTCCGAGTTCGTTGATTACGTCCATGCCGACAGAGCGGGCCCAGTTGATGCCCGGGATACGCGTGCCGAAGAGGTAATGCAGTTTGTCTGTTGTTGAGAGGAGGAGATGATTTGCTGGGTACCGTTCCCTCGTATATGGCAGTAGTGATGTGTACGCGCCTGGATGAAGAAAGACTATTAGGTTTTCCCAAACTTTGTTAGAAAAGATACGCGATTGCTCACCCAGATCCCCACCATTACTCTGCACTTTTTCCCAGACCTCGCCCAACACCTTGACATCCGCCAACCCCATATTCAGCCCCTGCCCGGCCAACGGATGTATCGTGTGCGCCGCATCACCCACAAGCACCGTCCTGTCCCCGATATAGCTCTCTGCATGGGAAAGCTTCAGCGGGAACGACGCGATTGACTTTGACGCCACGGACGCAATAGGTGGTGGGAGTGACTTCGCTTGCTCTGTTGTCAGGTTGTTCAAGATGGTGTTCCAGTGCTCGTCGAGAAGGGCAATGTTGAATTGTTCTCCTTTGGAATGAGCGGCGAGGATTTGTGTGTTGATGTTTGTTAGGCTCTGTTCATCCATGAAGAACCCCAAGTTGATCATCGTCGCTAGACCAGTCGGACCGAGGGTTTTATACGCAGCAACAAGCTGAGGACTCGTCGACCAGACCAACGTCGTCGAATCATGACTCAGCGGGAGAAACGCGATCGGACCCGTGGGCAAGAAACGCTGGAAAGCAGTGTGATTGTGAATCGGCGAATGGTGTAATGTCGCTACAATGGCGTGCGTGTCATATCCATGTCCGAAAGACGCTATATCGGAAAAGGCTCGAACAGGCGAGTTGTAGCCATCCGCTCCGACCTGATCAAGACGGAACCAGGGGATCAGTCTTTGTGGAAATCGTCAACCGGCTTCAATGTGACTCACCACAACGCCACCCCTTACCCACTCATCACCAAACCGTAACCCAACCCATCGACCACCCTCTCCCATTCTCATCTCTTCCACTTTTTTACCTTCCTGAACGACGATTCTGCCTTCTCCATCCTGTTCGATCTTCCTCAGAAGCGCACGCTGCAAGTTGGTATTCTCCGTCATATACGCCATTGGGTTATCGGTTCCCATCTGAGGAAAGTGGATTTGTGATGACGAAGAAGACGATGATCCGCTTGATGTCCAGACCTTTGGAGTGCAATTTCATTAGCACCCCACTCCACTGTTGTCAGTCACTCGTAGGAAAATATACTGACTATTATATCGCTAACCGGACATGGGCGCGATGCCTCGATATGATCCCAAGCTCCAATATCTAAGGATAACCCACGTCAGTTCATCGCCATAGTTCACAGCACAAGGCGTTCCACATACCTCTCAAAAACTGTACGTTCTCCGCCGTCAAACTACTGACCCTATTCTCCCACTCGCCCTTTCCCGACCATGACCTCACACGATCCAATGAACCACCTTCGACGAGTAGTATACGGGTATCATCCCGCATCAGTGCCGGTTTCGAGACTGTCAAAATCAATATTAGTATGTGATGAGCTTTGCCTTTCACGTCGGACTGGAATCAAAGAAAGATGCGTACGGAGTGTACATGCTAATGCCAGACCAGCATTCCCAGCTCCGATGATCACAATATCATACGTATCCCTGTCAGAGATTTCTGGTATAGGTGAAGGTGCACTTTGCTGCTGAGCGACTGTCGAATGACGTCTCGTAGTTGAGCCTGTATTGAGCGACTGACGAACATGATACGATACGGCCGAGTTTGATGAGCGAGTACGACAACGTAGAGCACAAGATGGTAATGATTTCCGTGATGGTTGAACTACTGAAGTCCTCGATGTCGTTGCAAGCACTTGTCTCAGAGCTCGTTTAGCCGTATGGGATGACATTCTAACGGGTGTTTTCGCAGGTACCGTCTTCTATGGTGGGTCGATACGGTATCCTGATTGAAATACCTACTAGAGTTGAAAGTACAGAGGCAACCAACATGTCTTTCCGATCTCAAAGGTAGTCCAAGAGGTAACTAAGTGGGTATACTGAACGATCGCGCGCCTATCTGCAAGTAGAAAGCGCGACCAAGCGCAACAGCCCCGGAGCTGGTCGGCTCAGCTGCCAACATGAAGGGTAGCTCTTCACTTATACCTTACCATTATTTCATATAGACCTTGCTCGTCCAAAGCAAACAATCAACCAAAAATGGGTAACTCGCAATCCACATCGACCGCGGCCCAGAATGAGCAGCCTCAGAAGCCGGCTGAACAGGTTATCCGGCCGCAGGAACAAGGTACTTCTGTCCAGGTACGTATCTTTTGGAGTATATTCCCCGCTTGTTCAGCCTAACACCCGCAAGCTAAACATCTACAACCCCTTGGTGCCGCAGTTCGCACCCTCATTGATCTCCCAACTATCATCCTCGACCGCAAACTCATCCGACGAGCCCATCGCACGAACACACCACGACTCGGCCATCATGGCTCGTCTCCAAGCAGAGACCGAACGCCTGCGCCATGAAGAATCAGAAATCATGGCCAAGATCTCTAGTGCACTAGAAAAGGAAAACTTGGACAAGGAGAAACCGGGCATGAGTAGCGAGTTGTTGAGTCGGGATATGGAGGAGGTCAAGGATAAGCTGGAAAAGTTGGGCAAGAAGAGGAAGGAGGTTTTCGAAGAAGAAGGAGAAAAGGCGGAAGTGAGAAAGCAGAGGGATGCCGTTGTGCAGTGTTACCTGTAAGCCTCGAGCCTTCTTTCTTTTCTGCACGCGTACCTCTTCCAGTGAAGCGTACATGCTGACATAGCTTCACTCGACACAGCAAAAACCACGATCGACCTCTGGACTGCTGGAAGGAGGTTGAACAATTCAAGCAGAGCGTTGGAAACCTTGAAGCCGACTTTGTCGCTTCCCTGCGTTAAACCCCTGTCCCCGCCGACCACGGGAAGACCGCGCACCATGTCACTGTCACACGCCAAACCCGGCGAAACATACGAGGTCGGATTTGCGATGATATTGAGCGGCGTGGCACGACTGGAACGGGACAGACGATAATACGAGAGCATAGATGGAGGTGAAAAGAAGAATGGTTTGAAAGGAGGAGAAGCGAAGAAAATACGGCCCGGTAGTGTTGTATTATCTGCTTTGCGTGGGGTTTGTATCTACTACAAAATATGCATGTTTAAACATGCGGTTATTGGAAAACGTTGGCATGGCCTGAAGCCTGCATTGGGTAGCTGCGACACAGAGGTTGGTTACAGATCTTTCCATGAGAGCAGGGCCGGCGCGGAACGCAGAGAAACGATCGTAGACCGCATGTCTACGGCTTGTCTGTTTTTTGCACCTGCTTAACATTCAAAGGATCATCTCGCCTCACACCACTTGTGGACGCGCCACAGCAGCTGAATGATGCTACGCAAAGACAAGACATCGAGAACGGCTTTCCTTTTACATTCCAATGCTAACACTATCCTCCTCCGCATGAAGCGACTTTACAACCATTCATTTCCTGTGCCCTACCACTTGACAGCACTAGCTGTCAACTGCCCAACGTCAGTCTCAACCTTTCGATACCTCGTCCTCAAAAACTCCCACCGATTCCTCTCCGCTTCCTCATCCATCGTTTCCGCATACTGCCCAGACGCGGGCTGACACACTTCCGTAATGATCTGTTTCGCGAGATCGTCTGCGCGGGAAAAGTCGCGGGTGGAGGAAAGGTCGTGTAGCCCCTGCAGCGATTCAAAGGGCTTTAGCGAGCCAGATGAACGAGGATCGGCAGATGGCGATGATGATGACGACGGAGGCGGCGGTGAAGCAGGCGGTGTCGGTAGATCCGACCAATACATGGCCTCCACTTTGGCCACCCACGCTTTCGTTGACCACCTCATCGATTCATCAATCTGCGTCGTCGGATCGGGCTTGTTCGTCTCCACCCCCTCGTACTCCCAAATACGAGGGTACCCTTCCTCGTCCTTTCCAATACTACCGACCGTCTCGGCCTGCCGCTCATTTAGGCTCGTAGCGTTCGGCTTCATTTGGCCGCCGCCATTGACGCAGCCTCCCGGACAAGCCATGACTTCAACATAATCAAGTGTCCGATCGTCCGGCGAGATGTTCGTGATAGGCGTAGTGGCGCCACTGCTATCCGCCCGTGTAGATGCACCACCTGCAGCTGTCCGTACTGCCCGCCCTGTACGACGTCGAGCAGCCACCGCAGCTGCTAGTTTCCCGCCTGCAGCTTTACCCCCGACGGGACCCTTGAGCCCCGTCTCCTTGCCGACTTTTCTCACAAGATTCTGCAGGTTTCTAAACCCGTAGCACTTGGCACCTTTGAAAATGATTTCGCCCGTCGTCGTGTCCACCAGCAAAAACTCGACGTGATCTTCTGATCCGCGAATCGCCCGTGTCGTCAATGTTGTCGGGTTTGAATGTTCCTGCGCTAGCTGGGCAAGCAGGACGTGAAGATATGATCCAGAAGATGTACCTGGATGCTGTAATAATTCCGGGAACGGGCAGGTCGGGTCTTGCAATGACAGGTTGTCGTTTTCTCCAGGTACTTCCGCCCATGGATCGAATCCTTGTTCCCGCAAGAGTAGATCCAGTTCTCCCGTCGTAAGAACGCAATCGACATCTCTTGTCTGATACACTGATGAATAAAAGTCGGATCTCGACGCCTCGAGTTTCTTGTCGTAGCATGGCATAACCGTAACATGATAGATTTCGTTTGGCCTGAGTTGCACAAAAAGTATCAAGTCAGTGCCGTCAACCACGGCCAACCACATGACCGTGACACACTCACTTTTTCCCATGCTTGGCTCCCCACCATTGTTTAGCCAATGCTCCCATCACGCCTTGGCTACTCCTCACGGCACTAACAAACCCCAACAGCTCGCCATGCGCCTTTTCCGCATAGCAGACCCAACCGGGACAAGCACTCGCAAGCATTGGCAGCCCATTCCCACGTACATTCGTCATAGGGTCCACCCCCTTCGCTGGCTCATCATTCATGTTCGATTCCGACACCCCATGAGCTGAAGCAGATCGTATACCCTCGGCAGGTTGTTTACCCTTTCCGACAGCTCGACGCTCCTTGTATTCCTTGACGTGTTCCAGCAGACTAAGGTGCCGCGCAAACGTGGTATCCCATACTCCGGTCCATTGACCGTGTTCTGATTGGCTCAGAAAATATCGTATACGTCGGAGCAAGGTACGGAGGGGAATACTGCGCCCATGAGCTGATCCGTACGATGCGGATAAAGAAGCGAGGGTCTGAGGAGAGATTGAAATGATTCCAGTACGCCCGTCTGGTTCAGTTTTCGTTTCTTCCTCGATATTCGGTTTCGTATCGATATCGATGTGGTGACCCAGGTATGCGCGATGTGACTTGATGTAGGCTTGTACTTCGAGATGAGACTGGAGGGTGATGAGCATAGATTCTGTAGAGGTAACGCATCCACTACGCGGATAAACGAGTCAATCAGCTTCAAGTCCAGTATCATTGGAACGAGGTCGCACTCACCTGCAGGCGAGACAATCATTCAAGCTAATCTCCGCTTTTTGTAAAGCCTCAGCCTGTACGCCGACTGCTGTGGGCTTTTCCACTCCGCCCTCCATGGTCTGAATACCACTGACGGCGCTCTTCAACGCCTCGGCCGCATTTCCATCACTGACTTTCGTCAATGGCCCTGAGTCGGTTTGAAGTCGAAGGGTAGGCGGTTCTGCTGCCGTTGATGGTTTGGCGGAGATGGCGACTTCATAGTAGTTGTTATTCTCGTCGATATGGATCTCGGTCTACAATAATAAAGGGAAATATCAGTCTTTGCCACAAGCGCTCGGAAACGAAAGCAGGAACGGCTGCGTGACAACGATGTAAATGCTCACATTTGCGTTCGAGCCATCTTCTTGATTGTTGACCTTGTTGGTCTGCCGCACAGGAAGAATGCAAGCCTGGGATGGCGCAAGAAAGTCGTCCAGGTCCGTCAAGGTCTGTAGTGAGGCGGGAATAGGTATAAGCGCCACAACCATGCGACCACTTTAAGGCGAAACCTACAAGTGCGCCGGAGAATGCCATTGTACAATGGACCGCTGGGAAGAACGTATGTTGACCAAGGTTGGTAGTTTCGAGTTCGACCCGAACGTCTCTTTCGACCTATGATATCTTCAACATTTCTCTCTTCTCTTCACTCTTTATCTTTAGGTATCTGACTAACCGCCACCTCCACTTTTCGGGGAAATCAATCGAGTATCTATTTCGAAATATATAGTTTTTGCGTCATTATCAAGCCGTTTAGATGCGTTTCCGGGTCTAAAATCCGGGTTCTTCTTGATACCCGCCCGAGTCATCAGGGAACCAAGTTCACACTAGTCACACTTCAAAAAGCATATTGTATCACCATTCCCATCCACCCATTACAGTATCAGTAAGAGTTCAGTAACACATCTGTCACACCACTGCATATCATCCAGACATCCACCATGCCTTCTCCCGCCGCACCTTCCACCGTCCAGGTGATCAAGCCCGTCACACCGACAACCAACACGTTCCGTGCCGATCTCTTCAAGGGCAAGGTTGTCCTCTCGACTGGTGGGCGAAGTGGGATTGTATACAAGATGATCAAAGTGATGATGAAGCACGGCGCTGATTCCGCTATTATCGGCCGAAAGTGAGTCCACCCCGTTTCCCTGCGAGCGAACCCAGTTTTCGAATTGACTGACCCTTTCGCCTGACTGTTCTCTTTAGCGGTCCAGAGAACGAAAAGGCCGCAGCGCAACTATCCAAGGAAACAGGAAGGACTTGTTTGCCATGCCAGGGAGATGTTAGGAAGCCCGAGGACTTGAAGGCTGCCGCCAAAGCCGCTTATGAAAAGTTTGGCAAGATTGATTTCGTCATCTGTGGTGCGTATTCTATCCTTTTTTTTTCTGTCTGGTGCTTTCCGCATGCATGCGAAAAGGTCTCTGATGTCTCTTTGGTCTCTCATGCATACAGGTGCTGCGGGAAACTTGTACGTATACGTTCTAAAATCCAACATCTCACCTATACTCACCTACTCCCCCCTCGCCCCTACCGCTTCTAGCTTGTCCCCCATCGAAGGTCTTTCCGAGAACGCATTCAAGACGGTCGTGGATATCGACCTAGTGAGCCTGATTGCCACGTATACTCCCACTTCAGGCGCTGACCCCGCTCTCATCTGTAGCTTGGAACGTACAACACTATCAAAGCCACCCTTCCTTACGTACGAGAGGCTCAAGGATCATACATCCACATCTCTGCTACACTCCACTACAGGGGTAAGCTCGTCCTATACCTCTCCACATCCAGACCCAAGTCTAAACCCTCTCCTTTGTCATTTAGGACTTCCCTGGCAGGCGCATGTATCAGCCGCAAAGGCCGGTGTAGACGCCCTTTCCGCTGTTCTGGCGGTGGAAGAAGGACCCCGAGGTGTTCGAAGCAACGTCATTGCTCCAGATAAGTATCATCCCACTCTATGAACCCCATTCTTCCCACGCCTGTTTAGGTGCTTACCTCTCGTCATCTTGCGCTCGTCTTACGCCCGATTTCAGGAACAGAGGGAATGGCCAAGCTTAGCCCGAAAGGAGATCGGAACAATGATGCGATGCCCCTCGGACGATGGGGTGATGGAGGTGGGTCCCTTTTTGGCCTCGTTATGAGAGAATTGGAAGGTGGAAACGAAGCTGACGGTCGTGGTTGCGTGGCTGTGATAGATGAAATCGCTGCAATGGCGTTGTTCCTTTTCAGCGATAGCGCAAACTGGATCACGGGTCAAGTATTCGTAAGTCGTCGATTTGAGCGTGGTTGATACCCCTGCACATGGTACCGAGCTGACTGTTCCCGCCTTCCGCTCTGCTCTCCCTATTCACCTCCTGTCATCCAGGTCGTTGATGGAGGAGAGAATCACGTAAGGGTCCCGCAATTGCCGTACCCGCAAGCCGTGCTGGACCCGAAAAGCATGATGGACAGGATTCAGGCCAAGATTTAAGCATGGTGTGGATCTGCACCGTTCGAGATGGACGTGATTTCAGGTGAATGAATGGAGAAGATTGAATGACACGTGTATGGGGTTACCTAAAGCAATGGATAAAGTAGGAAGGGACACCGGTGGTCAATCTGTAAAATCGCTATAGCCATCATCCTGAGAATGACTGTCGAAATGAATGGAGTTTGGTTGTCCGTTGAATGAATGAGCCTGTCCGGCGAGACCTCTAACCAATTTCAAACACAAGAAGCTCCCGGCCAAGTCGGCTCTACTCGGCTGTTTACAATTGAGCCCTTCCCCGATCACCTGATACTCCAACCACTTCTACTTGTACCATACCTCATTCTACTTTCCCCTGGTTCCTGTTTCTTCACCAAGAACAAGCCAGCCACTCTCCATCCGTTGACCAAATTGGTTTCCCGAATGCGACGTTTCGAGGGACCATCATGTTACGTTCTTCCCTCAACCTCCTCCGTCTACGCACCACCGTAACACGAGCTATAGCTCGCCAACCGCGCCTCCTACAGCCAGACCACACTTCAACCCCGGCATTTAGGTCAATACTACCACGACTGCAACAACAGCAACAGCAGCACTGTCATCGCCGTACCTTTCATTCCACACCACCGCGGCGCGATGTCTTCTTCTTTGCGTTTCCTGCGCTCAAGGGTGTCTTGCTGAATGTGACGAGGGTGTCGTTGATCGCTCTGCCATTCGTGTGGAGATGGCGGTGAGTCGACAACGAGCTGGTCAGAGTATGTTTTGCTTACTTGGTTTGGTGTGCACAGGCTGTGGCAGAGGTATAGGAGGTTCTCGATGATATTGGTCAATATACCCGTGCGTTCTTGTATACTCGCACCAAGCACCGTGCCCCATCCTAAATTCACTTTGTTTTTCTACTCTAGATCATCGCTCTAAGTCTCGTACTGGCTCTGGGTTTGGATCAAGCACCGAGAACGCAGCGTTGGCGACTACTACTCATGACCGAAGGTGAAGAAATGACATGGGCCCGCCGCAAGCAAGTTCCTTTCCCTTCAGTCCTCGCCGCTCTTCGAGGTCTACTAACTTCCCTAGTACATTGACAGATTCGACGAAGTGATGCACAACGAAGGCGAAGCTATCCTGCCTCCATCTGACGCACGAGTCAAGCGTGTCGCCCGTGTTTCTTCGGCACTCATCACCGCCCTAGAAGAAGAGAACAAGACGCTCATCTACGGCGCTACCTGGCCACCATCCACCACTTCACGAGTAAACGAACTCACCAAAGTCATGCATGAGCGGGAACGTGGGGGAAAGTTTTACCCGCCGAGTGCGACAGCCAAGAATAGTTTTGTGCCGTATCGACACGATGCAGGGGATCCGTTGTTGGATCTTGACAGGGAGGACTGGAATATCTATGTGATTGAGGGAGTAAGTCGAATTTTCCCTTGTACACGGTTATTAAGAGAAACTGACGTTCAACCACCTCCTTCGCGCACAACAGTCAAAAATTAATGCATTTGCCCTTCCATCAAAAGAGATATTCGTCTACTCTGGCCTAGTGGACTTGGTGGACGACGATACGCTTCTCTCTGGCATTTTAGCACACGAGATCGCGCATGTCACGCAACGACATGCTGTAGAGAATGTGAGTACATGAGCTCCGTATTTCTCTTCCGAGATGCTATGAAAGTGAATGCTGACGGTTGTGCTGCAGCTCGGTGTATGTGTTTCATTCGAAAAATGGGTATCTGCGCAGTGACTTGTATTGACCTGCGCTTTCGGGACAGTTCCTCAACGTGGCGGCAGTTGGCTTTGACATCATGCGCGGCATTTCATTCGCCTTGACAATGTCTTTCCCAGTGTAAGGCTTTGTTTTGCGTCCTCTGATAGCTGGTCAAGATAATCGAACCGCCTGATATATAGGATCACCGACTCTGCTGCTGTGTTTATCAATTGGCTGAATGATGTGGTTGCGGAGCGAGCGTATTCCCGTAAACTGGAGATGGAAGCCGATGCAGTAGGATTGAACGTATGTGCTTATTTTCCGTCTTTGCAAGTCACATACTGATGTCTTGCTTCATTTTCCTGCGTCCCTTCGCCCAGTTTATGGCGTCGGCAGGATACGACCCACGCGCCGCACTCGACTTGTGGGATCTTATGGCCGCAGTAGAGGCCGATGCAGCAGCGCAAGGGCGGCCAGTCTCGATAGAAGATAGGTTGAGCTTCTTACAAACGCATCCGACGAGTCAGGTTAGACAGGAGGTAGGTCATGTTCAAAGGGAGGGTAGTCGGTGCAGGGTAGTGTGCATCAGCTGATCTGCCTGCGTTGAAATTATAGGCTCTGGCCCGCCTCTTGCCGAATGCGATGAAGATTTACAAGGAAAGTCAGGCCCGGCGCAAAGTAGTCCCGATAAAGACCGAATCCGTCACGGCAACCATAGATACAACATCTGCTGCTTCAACAAAGGCGCAAAAGGGTAGTACCCGCGCGCTCGCCAAGGCTACAGCACCGATTCCAAACAGCGACGGAAAGAAAGAAACAGCGTTATATACCACTTCGCCTGCGATCGCACGTGAAGCCATCACACCGGAAAAGACACGCCGAGTGGAAGAAGTCACTGACGAATTGGGCAAGGAGAGGGAGCGGATGTATGCTCGTTGGGGAGAGGGGCAGGGCAGTGTGCGATTGGTTTAAGGGATATACGGTGGCGGTTGTATGGGCAGGATCAAATGTGAAGGCCCTGCAACAGATGATGGAGGCATGACGCTCTACCATTTTCTGTTGCGGCACAGCGCGCGTGCCGTCCAATCATATGCAAAGATGGGCAGGTTTGGAACCTTGGACAACGGTGACGGAACAAGTATCCATACAGTCCATGCGCTACAGGATGAGAATTAGGCAGAATAGGCTAGCATAAGTTTACGGAATCTAGGATGAAGAAGGCATCTCGGAGGGAAGCAAAGGAGGACCTAGGCGCCTAACAATCTGTTTATTGTCAGCGGATAGCTGCAAGGAGTACCAGGTAAAGATGTTAGAATCTGACAAATTGGCCAAGGAGTCTTCTTCAACAGTCGATGATGCGTCCTTTCCGAAACTGGTATGAGGCAGCGTTCCAATGCTAAGTCCTCCCTCATAAGACTGGTACAGCTCAGAGGCTTTTGGAATATCTAGTTGGCCGATGGTGAATTCAGCCTCGACAGCTATACATTGCAGTTGGCAAGAGCGTAAATTAGCCCTTTATGTTGCGAAAGGAGACCCCGCGAGATTGTCTTACTGAAGGTACGGAGGGATGGGTCTCTCGTGTCACGGTCAATCCTTGTTTTGTCATTACGGTACATGCTCGATATAGGTTTCCTATAAGCCTGTGCCTCCTGGCGCAGATCCCCATGCGTGGTCGTTTCGAGTGAGCCTTCGGGATCGTCACACAATGTGTACTCGGCAAGTATCGTTTTCTTCCCGTTCCGTGCTTCTCCGACCTTCCAGAGAATGGCTGCGAACCATACCTTAATCTCCTCCTCTTCCATCGGAACCGGGGAATGGTGGTTGTTGGCGTTTGAGGTTCGAAAGAGACTGTCCAGCAGAACAGCGAAATAAATGGCCGGTTTCTCTGGATCTATGTACTGCAGGACGTCTCCCTGACAAAAGTTCACGACAGCAGGAATAAGCTTAGAATCACCGAGACGACGAAATTATCCCGAATCTTACCATATTGGACAAAGGCGTTAGGCCCTTGGTGATCAGCTGCAGGTGAATGTTTTGATAGCACCGCAGTCCCATAAAGTGACCAGGGCCATTCATAAGCCAAGCACAAACAGTCGCCGATAGTGGGTGGGTGGATGTCCCTCGAAGCGTGTGTAAGCGTGTGTTCTTTCTTCTTGCCTCGATGTTGGCTTTCATTCTGGGAAGGCTGGCAAGGTGGTGAAGAGATAGCTGGAATGCCCTCAGTTCGAATTCAACCACATCTGCACTACCGACTCCTAGGCTGGGTGTTTCCAAGATGTCGACGTCCATCGCGCTATGCGGTCTCTATAAGTCTCTTTTGAGTTCGCCGACGGTGAGTGTTCAAGTCTTTAACAATGCAGATTATGGTTCTGTTAACGGGTAACTTTGAGAACCAGTAGATCCCTCTCAGTAGTCACCTTCTGCCACTAGTGTCGCCATCTACACATTTATCTACACAGCATTTTCCGTCAGCTTTCCCCTGGCGCGGATGTCTCCTTTGTGGCAACTGGTCTTCCAATTCCCGATTAAGACCGTTCAACTCTCGAATGCACGAGCCAGGGTTTGTGGCTGTACGTCAAATGCGGACCAAAGCGCGGAGAATGATTATCTCGTAGCTAGTTGACTTGCTCTGTAATCTGGACAGATAGAGACATAAGTGGATTGTAGCCCAAGTGGCGGACTTGACAAAATACGAAGGCGAAGCCGTCGAAAGCTTGAAAGGCTCGTCGAACTCGGTCGCATGGAAACGTCATCATCAGTAATAAGGGTAGCCGGCAGGTGCGCCCCAAAGCCACATCGGTGGCAGCAGCTGGATCGATTGACGTCATTCGAGCATCCTAGTGAGTTGCGACTTGGCTTATGGTTCTGCCGGTATATATGAAAGAAACGGATATCAGAGGGACTGCACATTGAACAACTCATATACACACCCACCACATATATCGTTACCATAACCATGTTCACAAATTCACTCCGCACCATCGCCGCTCGCCGGCTCACTACTTTGCGCGCCCCGATCTCCGCTCGTGGAATCAGCAGCACCGTTGCTCGACGAACCGAGGATGATCCAACAAAGCCCAATTCGTTCGGCCACGCTACCAAGAAAGCAGGCGAAACCCTTGAAGGCGGAATGGACGTTCAATCCGCTGGTGTCCAAGCCGGCTTCGCGCAAGCCAAACATGGCAAAGATTCGCAGGCCGAGCCCTACGATACCGCTGCCGAGGATGCTGGAGGACAGGAAGCACCGTCTGTGCAAAAGGACGAAGCGCTCAGGGACGCCAAGACCGATTCCCAAGCCGCTCATAGTGCCGGAGCCTTCAAAGACCACCGAGCCGGTGCTCAATCGAGTGGAGAGTACGCCGGAGAGGTTGGAGGCAAGGAGGAAGCCGCTGCACCATCGTTCAAGAGCGGTGTCAAGCAGCTTTTGGGAATGAGTGTTAACAAGGAGGAACACCAGGAAAGCAAGACTGGTCCAGGTGTGAGCAAGCAAAAGTTCCACACCAGTGCGAGGAATAGCGCTCCTGGTGGAGAGGATGGACAGGCGTACAGTGGTAGCAAATCGACCGGAGATACCATGTCAGAGGCCCGAAAACCAAAGGATACCAATGTTCAGGGTGACCAGAACTCGCACCTCAAGCACAAGCAGCCTGGACAAGCGGAAGGAGGAGCTGGCAACGTGAGTGTCCTGACCGCTATAGCATTTCGCCGTCTCGTTGCTCATGGCCTCGTGTTCTATAACCTGCTTCTCAGGCCGGATCAACTCCTCACCTCCCATCCAAGTCCCGATCAGGTCAAACCGCTGACGACCTCCGCACCGACCCAGCTTCAGTCCGTAAAGCACAGTTCCATACCAGTGCAAGGAGGAGCGCTCCGGGGGAAGATGGAAAGGCGTACAGCGGGTCCGAGGCGACAGGAAACACCAAGTCAGATGCGCGAAAGGAAAAGGACGCTGAAGGCAACAAGGATCGTGTGACTGGCGGTGTAAGTGACTGGTGCATAGAAAAATCCGTTACTCAATTCACTGATTTCATCGCATATTCATATGCTGTCAGCCCGGAGCAACTCCGCATCTCCCCTCCAGGTCCAAAGCAGGACAAGCCGCTGACGACCTTCGCGTAGACCCTGGTTCGGTCCGTAAAGCTCAGTTCCACACATCAGCTCGTCGGGGAAAGGATGCTGCAGCGGGATACGTAGCGGCGACGGAGAACCCTGCCAAGGCTGCTGGATACGTTAGTTGATCTCCCTTCTCCTTATATCCACAAAGAACCGAACCGTTGTAGACTGATAAACAAACAAATTTGTATGCTTATTCCAACTGTGAAACGTATCACCGCATCCGTATACTTTTCGCCGACGATCAGGACACACCGGGAGAACCACTCCCATCTGCGGACCAGTACGGCCACAAACTCCCTCCGGCCGGGGACCTGAAGCCTTCCTCTGCACTGCCACACTCGACGACCGCTCAGGCTCCCAGACATCCGGTGATGGGTGATCAAGCTCGAGATGGTACATTGGCTGATAGGAACCCGCCGCCGTTGACGAGTGAAGCTGGGTGAGTTTTTGTTGCGCTTTTATGAATGACATGTATGCAAGTGCGTTGTTGCTAATGCTGATTTATGCGAAATAGGGAGATTGGGTTGGATGATGCCTGGAAGAAGAGGGATGCCGAGGTCAAGTCGGGAAGTGGCAAGGCATGAGCAGTGACAGCAAGAAAACAAATACAAGGAATGACATGGCATGACATGGCATAGTATCGCCCATGAATAAAGATTGTAAGAATCAATGAATGAACAAGCGCAATAATCAAATCGAAAGACCAATCGTTGAGGCATAAAACGGCAGACGTAGTGTCAAAGAACAGATCCCGCTGCAGCTTGGTTGGAGGTTTCCTCCGGTACATGCTTTCTTGAGAATTGATCTCGAGTAAGGAATTGGCGATGCTGCATTGTGGCCTCTGAGGATAGACAACAAGTACTTAACACTACTTGTTCATGAAGAGGAGGCGGGCCATACCGCCACCAATGGCCCACCAATAATCCAGACCACCATACCATGGAGCGGCCCCCGGAATATTGCAGTCAGTCGCGTGTTCAGCCGAGCCGGTCCGACCAGCTCGCGAAGAAACAAGAAAGAATATGACATGTCGTCACGTCGAAACCCTTCTCTACGTCTATCAGTTCTTTTATCGTCTTCTCCGGAGCCACCTCCCGCTTGAACTTCAGGAAGCTCTTCAGGGCCAACACTGCCATGTACCGTTCTCTCAACCTTCACTCCGGCTTGCGCTTCAAGGCCGGTTCTCGTCACACGGCCAGCTTATCTACGCTCGCAAAAGCGAAAGCTGCCTGGGTGAGTATTCTGTCTTTGTAGGTGTGAAAGCGCTCCTCGCTCATGTCCTTCTGTTCCACAATAGGGAGACAAATTGGTGGTGTCTGAAGAAGTCGAACATGCATTGGAAACCGGCTCGTCCGGCGTAGTCGCGCTCGAAACTGCCATTGTCACTCATGGTCAGTTAGTTTGTTCACAAGCCGCTTTTCTTTATTAACCATCACCTTATGTCAACTCAGGCATGCCTCATCCCACAAACTACGACTGTGCACTCTCCGTCGAATCCTTGATCCGCGCTCAGTCCTCCATTCCAGCCACTGTCGCCCTCCTCTCTGGCCGGATCCATATCGGCCTTACGAAAGCCCAATTGGCGCACCTCTCGGATCCCGCTATCAACGCTAAATCAATCAAGCTCTCCCGTCGTGATCTGGCCCGCGGAATCTACTCCAAGGTCGATGCAGGAACGACTGTAGCGGGTACGATGATGTTGGCTAGGCAGGTCGGCATCGATCTTTTCGTTACCGGTGGAATCGGAGGTGTTCATCGAGGTGCCGAAAGAAGCATGGATATTAGCGCAGACCTGCATGAATTGGGTCGAACACCGATGGGAGTTGTTTGTGCGGGAGCCAAGTCAATCTTGGACTTGGGGTTGACTCTCGAGGTTTTGGTAAGCCATCTCGTCCTTTGTCGGGGTACACATGGCTGACTTTTGTTCACCCGAACTTCAGGAAACTCTCGGTGTCAACGTTACTACTATCGGGGAAACCAATGATTTCCCTGCCTTTTATAGTCCAAAGTCGGGATTTAAAGTGCGTTCATGGCGCTTGGCGTGGTTGTATCTTCTGCTAAATGCCTTCTACCGACAGTCATCCTTCTTCGTACAAGATGCTTCTCAGGCTGCATCTCTGCTTCGTGAGTCTTCCTCATCTTCTTTGATTTCAGAATCCGCTGACGCTCGCTCATAATGCAGACACCTCTCTCAACTTGCCCACACCGCAAGCTCAGCTTTTCGCCTGCCCGATTCCTGAAGAATACCACGCACAGGGTGAAGTCATCCAGCGAGCAGTAGAACAGGCAGTACGGGAATCCGTTGAACAGGGAGTCGATAAAAGGGGCAAAGAAGTTACTCCTTGGTTATTGAAACGGGTAGGAGAATTAACACAGGGCAAAGCCTTGAAGTCCAGTATGTTGCTCGTCAGACTGGATTCCTGTTTATCATGACTCAAATGACCAACCTTTTATAATCCGCAGACATCGCTTTGATCGAAAACAACGCGACCATTGGTGGACGAATCGCTGCGGATCTCAACCAGATCAAACAAGGCAGCTCTACCTCCTCTGCAAGGGTAAGTCATTGTCATTTGGTCACTATTAAACATGCATTGACGGCTTACATGCTTAGTCCTCCTACTCAGGCTTAACACCCTTGCGCGACACGACCAAAACCACCAACCTCGAATCATCGCCATCACCAAAAATCAATCCACCCGAAGTCCTAGTCTTTGGCGCCGCCGCAATCGATATCACCTCGCGAATCTCTTCCGGGTCAGTAGAATCTGCAATGCACACTACAGCTCCTGGTCATCTGGAAATCACACCGGGAGGAGTCGGGCGTAACATTGCGGAATGCGCTAGTCGCATGTCTCACAGGGAGGGTAAAGTGATGCTGGTTTCCGCAGTTGGAGCTCAAGGTGGAGCGGATGGAACTGAGATACTTGATTCGTTTGGGTTAATTTTGGATCGGGAAATGAGGGTATCGGGGATGAGGACTGATGGATTGTTGAAGCGGATGGGTGGCGCAAAGGGGCACGTACGCGGAGGTGCGAGAACGGCGGTTTGTAACCTAATACTGGATGATAAAGCCGGATTGGTGATTGGAGTGGCAGATATGGATATAGTTGAAAGCATTACCATCCGAGATGTGAGTGATGGGCTCTCTATACGGTTTAGACGTTGTCTGATCAAGTTGTCGCCGACGTCGCAGATTCGAGAAGCTCTGGACTTACATCAGCCCAAGACGGTCGCGTTCGACGCCAATCTCGCACCTGAAGTGATCACTAGCCTTCTGGAGCAATGCTACAAACGCCATATCGTAGTGATCCATGACCCGACTTCATTACCCAAAATGTTGCGTTTGCTACCGGCAATTCAACAACATCAACCTGTTGGCCATCAGCATGCACTTATCACGCACTATACGCCTAATATCCTCGAGTTAAAGACCCTGTACGATGCTTTACGCAGTAAGAATCTAATGGAAACAGAGCACTGGTGGGCGTTCATCGACTCTTTGCAACTCGATCACAATTGGAGAAACGTTGCTGAGCAATTTGCCCGGAAAAGCGGGCAAAAATGGATTGGTGAAGAGGGTGTTGTGCAGATGATGGTCAGTCTTTTGCCATGGGTAGAAAACCTTTGGCTTAAATGCGGAGACAAGGGTATCGTCTATTTGGGGCTTCAACCACCGACGACGGCAAAGGTGATCGGATCGCATTCTCCCTCGCGTATCATAACCAAATCCGTTCGGGAACTTTCGCCATCGACAAGCGATCAACAAGGACGGAATCTCGTGCTAGCGCATTTTGCGGCCAAGGATCTGCCCAGTATCGTCTCGACTACAGGGGCAGGCGATTCGTTTGTCGGAGGGCTATTAGCGCAGGTCAACGACAACCCGGATTGGAGGTGCGATATCGGGCGTGTTATTGATATTGCCATGGGATGTTCAGAGAAAAGCTTGCTCAGCGGAAAGGCAGTGGGACAGGTGGAGGCACTGAAACACTTGGTGTAGAATTCAACGCAGCTACGTCGAACCCGATTGTCAACCCCTTCCCGGACACACATAGTCCTAGGGTCAGGGCAAATGAATAGATGGACACGTAGTGATACAAGAATGCTACAGAGATGGTACACAGATCACGAAACTTCATTGCGGAGTAAGCTTCACGTCGACACCGACATGTACCTCTACATCTGCTTGCAAGTGTTGGTTGATGTCAAAGACCTTGTCTGATGAGGGGTCTGGAGACTTGGCCATTCGCAAATGATATGAATCGAGAAACCCGAACATGTGGTCGGTCTTGAAGGCACCAACAATCTTCGCTTGCTCCAGTGAGCATCGGATAGCACAGGCAGAAGCAGGACGGAGAACGAGACCATGGTCGTTCGCGCTATCAACCAAAGATTGGCACAGTACCAACAACTGCTGTTCGCGCTCAAGGTCGATCTTCTTTCGCACACGGGTGACCTTCTCTGCCAAGTTGACGATCGTTCGAAGAGTGCCTTCGGTCTTATAGACAGGCTTTCCTTCTGGCGTACTGGCTCTATACTCAGTCATTCCGCGACTCAGCATATAGGCCGAGTACAGAATCTCTTCAAGGAGCCGTGGTTCGCGCCACAGAAGATGGTACATGAAGTTACAGCGGTCGGTAAATTTGAGTGTTTGTCCCGCTTTGCCCCGAGATGGTAATCGGTAGATGATTCCGGTAGACAACAGTTTCTCCACATGGATCAATGAGTCTCTGGCTTCTTTGACGGGGTCCGACGGCCCTGGGTAGCGTAGTGGCAGGCGCCTGTCATTGAGAGCCTTTACACTGTCCAAGATGTCGTTGTGCAAGTGAAGAAGCCATTTTCGCAAAAGCTTCTGGTTGCTTTCATCTGGCGAAAAGGACGTGTCGGTCAATGCCATAAAGTCCCAAGCATCTCGCTCAGTTTCGTGCACCAGGATTACTTGTTGTTCAGGTGTCGAGACTCGAGGTGGAGGCGGTAGTCGTGGTTCAGCTACGTGGGTCGTCACAGAACCTTGCTCGTCGTCATTCACGTTCCCGCTGTCGAGAGTCTCTTCCGTCTTAGCAGCGCCTGGCGAGTGGAACCCTGAATTAGACCAATACGAGAGTAAACATAAAAGAAGTCATCTGGAACGCACTGAATAGACTACCAGCTCTTCCGCTCCCATAGATAATGGCTGCTTGATCGTCGTGTTCCACTTGAGGGCGTACCATGATTAGATGGAGATTAAGGCGCAACGTGTGAGTCTCCTATTCTGGAAATCAGCGGCTGCTCTAATGCTAGTGGTTGGGTTGCTCAACAGGTCGCTTCATGCATCTCGAAGATATATATACGTGTTGCACACTTGCTACCTCTGGTTAGAGTCCAGCAGGAGCTACCCCTTCAGTCCTCCGCCCCGACAAAGGAAGCCCAGGGAAATGACTAGAAAGGATTTCTTCGGGTATACGGGTCTCTTGTCGACTGTTCCAGGCGAAGATGACCTACCTTTGGTAATAACAGCCGAGAAGTATGGAGCAGGACTTAAGCCCGCCGGTCATGGTACTGGACAACACTTTTTTTGTCGCAAGCCTGTACTCAGTTTCCTTCAGCAGACGAGTGGCAAGTTTGCGTTTGCGTCATGGAGCATTAGTATCGATCCGTTGAGAATGCGTCTCAGCGTTGAAAAAAGGACGCAGGTCAGGAGTTGGACAATGCGCCGAAATCGCCATTCCTAGCGCAGGTGTGAAAAATTCTATATGACCTATGCATTACACGCGAATTGTGCGCTTCAGCACTGAGGCCCCTGGCCCAGCCAGGAACTCCAGCGATACTACTCCCCTGATGTCCATATGTGGTGTGGAACGTTCTTACTGATTGCGCAATGTTTCTTGCGCATCTGGAAGTATCTCCATAGATGGGCTGTAAGCAAAGTCCATGTCACCTCTGTCGCTCGCTAGCAAACGGGCCCATTCCAGATATAGGCGAGACCTACCGATATAAAAAAGAACGTGAAGGGTTGTATTAGCGCGCGCGATTCGAGATCAGGGAACGAGCTGAAGACTCACATGTAAGCTGCCATATCCTCCCGCCTTGAATGTGTCTCAAACCAGCTGCGGCCTGCCGCAGCAATCTGAGATGCAGCCTTGTCGTCCCCACCTTTCCCATCCTTGTCCCCGCGGAACTGGTTTGTGGTTGTAGGTCAGTGCAAGTATCGCTTTGATTGGCGGATTCACTCACGTATGTCAGCGTGTCGTACAGATCAGAGTTGTCCAGCTGGATCGGAACATAGTGAACCCACGCTTGACTTCTATCGTTCCACCACTCGGCTGTAGCAACGCAATCTGAGCACCCGACCTCAGCTTCAAAACCAAGTTGTATAGTCGCTTACGCATAATAGTGGATTTAAACACAAGAGAACCGCCGGCAAGTAGACGACTGAATCGAGCAGACCATGCATTCCCGTCCCTGTTATCGTCAGAATATTTCAGGATATGTAAGCACTTGGCGGCTTTTTTGCCGCAAGCAGATCGTCAACTAACATGTCTAAGACGTATTTGTAATTCAAAGAATCCCGAAGGCTCATCTTCGTCTTCTTGAAATCGAGTTCCTGTTCCATTTCTTCGCACGTTCCATCCTCTTTATCGCATTCTGTTACAGACACAGTCGCAGTCAGGAAAAGAACGACATGTACGTCAGGTTGAGAGGCTTACGAATAGGCGAACCCACAAACGCGATGTCGAAAAATTTCCCGTTCACATCCGCTTTCTCCTCGTGAATTATGACTTCACCGAGACTTTCTTGTTGCTGCAGGTGATACGGGGGAGGTAGGTAATCGACCGCGCCTTCAGCAGTTGGACGCGTCTCGTTGACGAATCGGATACGCTGCGACTTGCGCCACGGGATCGTCTTCGAGTAATGTGTCCCAGTATTGCTACCTCTCCAGAGCAGTTTGTTGTTCGTCCTTTCCTCCCACGACACTACCGGGACCTTGTCGGTCCATTGTTCCGTCGGTACAATCAGGATGTCGACATTCAAGGCGGTCTTGCTAAGACTGGAAAGGGGAAGCAGTCGTACGTCCACGTGCTTGGTGCCTCGACCGGTAACACCGTGTATAGGCATATTGTACGGGTGTGCACAAAGATCCATTTGCGAGGACATGTCTTCTATCAAGTACTTGCCATTCGGCTTGAGACCAGCCTGTGGATTTCGCAGGTTTCGAGCATTCGAACTGTAGGGACAGGCGACGCGCCAGCCTTGCTCCTCGGGGTTGGCTTCTCGCGCACCATCAGCAACTTTCAGGAGAAAAAGAAGTTTGATCAGTCATTGCGCATGCTGGAAAAAGCTAAAAGGCACTTACACTCTCGTTCCTCGGCCCGTGAAAGAAGTTCCGATCGATGCTCGTTACCGATAAAGATACGAGGGTGATCATGCAATGAAATCGCCATGCGACAATCAGGAACCCAGCTTGGTACACCGTAATCCATGAGCAGGTCGACCTGACCTTTGATTCGGCCGTTACCCTCGCCAGCGGGAATCTTTCCGAGTGTCCTTTCAGTTGTGACTTGACCATTGTGAAAAGACAAGGTGAACGTATCGGGCAGTTTTGACGATTCGTGCAGGCGATTGTTGAGTTCTCGAGGCGAAAAGGCGGCAAATATTCCAATGTCTCGCATGATGTTGTCGTACTCGTCAACAAGCGGAACGTTGTGCGTTCTAACAAAATAATCAATCAGAACTCCTTCAGAAAAAATTGCATAACAGATTGAAGGCACTGACTTGACAAATTTCCACCATTTATCAAACCCTTTGGGCGGCAAGTTTCCTCGATGCCTGCGCTTATACTCCTCGACCGCCTGTTTCAGTGTTTTTGACTGCTTTGCATTCTTCGCTGCCCACTTTGTTTGCGCCTCCCTGATCAACTGCTTTATCGGATGTCGTGAAACTGGTAGGCTCAGATCAACCTTTAGAAGGCCACTTTTGCTTTCGTGTCGGCCTGTAGAGGTGGTAGCTTCCTTCACATCGTTGCGGAGCGGATGCTTCTGCTCGCGATTATCCCATCCGCCCTTTGGAGGCGGTGGTCTTCGTGGCGAGCCGTGTCCGAATTGTTTGTTGGAGAACGAAGGGTCCGATGACGCGCTGCCGGAAAGTGATTCGGGAAGGTAGCCGAAATAAGTATGCGAGAAGATGAAGGCGGCGACTATCAGCAGGGCGATAGATCTATACATGCCCATAGGACGCCATCGACGAGAAGGATATCCAAGATGATCTCTGGCCTTCTTCTCCGATAAGGCGTGATGTCGATGCACCGAGCGGGACGATCCTTCACTAGTGGTCGGGTTGCGCAGCCTGTGGAAAAGTCGACGAACTCCTTCGCTGAAAGGGCCGCGGGTTGTAGCTTGGCGTTGGACTGGGATAACGAAAAGTTCGGAATCTGGCGATGATTGAAATACGATGTGCTCGTTGGCGGTGGTGTTACTGGTATAGGTGTCTGCGGTACTGGCAAGGTCGCGCCCATTCTCCACATTGAATCCAAGACCGCCTCGCTCCTTGCCATCTCGGTACCCATCCGAATGCATCCTTTCAAAAGCGGGAGTATGCAGTCCAACTGCCACAGTAGGGACAGTAATCTGTCAGTCGGCAGGAGTTCTCACATTCTGCGGTGTACAAACTTACAATTCCAAGAAACTGTGCCTAGTGGATATAGCCAGGTTGAAGTTTGGGCTGAAAGCAGACCGTGGTCATATACGTTAAATTTGCGCTGAAAAACGAGGTCGATGGGAGCTCAGTCGCGAGGCGACCTGATATAGTCAACGACTTGCTTTTGTATCTTGGTCTTCGATGGCAACACACGCGATTTTTGTGCTTGCCACGTCTTGGATTCAGATTGTTTGGGCAGAACATTGATAGAACAGCTCGGTGGAAACCCGGGAAAAGGAGAAGAACCTGGTTTGTCACAATTGGATGACGCCACAGTTGTTACACCTACAACACATCAACAGGTTCTGTCTCCGTGTCGATAAAATTCCCTTGAACGGAACCGGGCGCTGTTTGCAAGTACCTTTGTTGTACAGATAAAGGCTGAGGTGATTTTGTATGCCTCATGGTGTCCAACAAAGCCTGACATCTCGAGAGAAGTCTGGATATAGATGTTGACCACGTTCAGCTAGGAATGCCACAATTCCGGGGCGGCTTCCGATTCTGATGTCTCGCCTCGAGGTGGCCCATAGAGATCTCTCCTATGCTCTGGGCATGGAGATATGGAGTAAGGAAGGTCGAGATTTGGCGATTCGACAGCACCCTCCTTTCGTGTTCATGATCGGCTCCGACCTGCTCGTTACTTGCTCCAGCTTTACTTGCATCCTGCTCGTCTTCCAATTATTTTCCATTGAACTAGCCAGAACTAGCCAGTTCAGCCGCTAGCTCCCCATCTTCTTGCTCCGGATCGGACTTGAGACCCTTTTTCAAGGCTTCAACGCGAGAACCGGATGCATCTGTTCTGAGAACGTTTGTAGAAAGCTAGCTTGAAAGCTCCTATTCGCCTCTGAAGTCGCAGCAAGCTGTGCAAAGGTCTTCCTGCCGGGTCCGTCCGGTTCGGTTGTCCGGTACTAGAAGGGCAGCTAGAATAGCATTCTGAAACGAGATTCAAACAAAATATACGTAAAGATATTTCGTAATGCGAGAAGCAAAGAAGCAAAGAAGCAAAGAAGCAGGAAGGGAACGGCAATCGAAGCATTTGAATCCGTTTCTGTCGTACTCATTTCTAAAATAATGCAGCTTCTTTTATTGCGGATCGGTGATACCAGCTCATCAGTCCCGGATATCTCAATGAGGCAGGCGACGATCTAATCCGACAGGCCGAAGAAGGGGACCTCGTAAAGGATTGCTTCATATAGGCAAGTTGTCAAATATTTGGAGAGCCAAAGCCAACGACGACAAATTGCATGTACTTGCCTTGTCATCGAATCTGTATAGTATAAAATGCGCAAACGGGATAGGGGAAGATGTAAGCAGAGAGCGTACGTATAGGACTAGTTGTTAGAGTTGTTTAGTTGTTTAGCTGCATTCTAGCAGTGCGCCGTGACTACTGCCGGCGGGCTTGCCGCCTTTCTGCCTGCAGCACAGCCTAGAAGAAGTCGTTATCTTTCGCGGTATCTTTCACCTAAAACTCGCATATGACTGGCGTTTTCACACGGCTTCGACAGCCCTTTCTGGGGCACAGCACAGTGCTCTAGCTGGGGAAGAGCAGCTGGAAGAGCACCTGGAAACAGCTCTGGAAAGCTACCTGGAAGAGCAAACAAAGAAGAGCAACGGAATCATCTCATCCTTATTCGTCCCGTCGAAGCCTTTTCTGGGAATGCGAATTTGAAGCCTTTCCACATTCTGTCCGAGTTTTTTTGACGCGACTGGGAAACGCGTCTTTCGAAACGTGGGCCTGAAACGGACAACGAACGTCGAAACGATGCTTGAAACATCAAATGAAACGTCAAAGTGGGTAAGGATTCCTCAACGAGTAGCGCACAACGAGCTCGTACAACGATAGGTCTTTTCGTGTGGTAAATACGGGTAGATGGATCTTTTATATTACAACAGGGATTGTCACATCGAAAAGCTTAGGAAAACATACACACAGACTAGCCATAAAGACACCATACGGACACCTTGTGCACCACGCCTATAAATAACTTGACCAGCTTCACCGATGTCTATTTCCATAGACCGCCTACTATGAAAGTCCAGTCAGGCCAGAAGAACCTGCCGTACCACTGAGAGAGCTGCTCCCTAGAGCTCCAGATTTCCCTTTAAAGTTCTCCGCGTCGGTACCTACACCCTTGGTCTCATCGCCCAACACGCCCTCCCTACCTGCAAATCGTTCATCGGTAGAGGAGAGAAGAGGTTGAATGCCGGCGTTTTGCCTCAGAGGCATAATAGTAGATGCGTCTGTCTTCCTGAGTTGGCCCGAAGTGGAAGGCTGATACAGGTATGTCATTCCGACTCCAGGATAAGTCTGCAAAGTGAAGGGAAGGAGAAAGAGATTAGACGCGTGTCGAAATAGCAGTTCATAGAAGTTCGTATACTGACCGTCTTCTTTTCCGCACCATAAGGAGTTTTTCTGCCTTGAGTCTGAGTACCCCATCTCGCCGCATAAGGCTCCCTGATCTCGGGTCCTGGTTCTGGTTTCATCAATCTGGCGAGCTCGCTGTTGAGCACTCTCCAGATCAAAATTGCCAAAGAAACCAAGGCAAGTTTGGTGCTCACTGTGTACCGCAAATGAGCAGCCTGCTTAGCATACGCTTCGACATGGGTTCGGAAAGGTAGTACTAACGGTAGCTCAGAATAATGACAATGCACATCGCTTTGAGGTGCGACAGCCTTCGCTTCCACTGCTTCCTCCTCTGATCGTATTCAAAGTCTCTGATACCTTCCGTACGCTTCTTCTCCATCGAGGAAGCATGCAGTCGAGCACGTTGCGCTTCTTGCAAACGTCCCGCCCATTCTTCGCCAGGTTTCCCGAAGTGCCCAACAGTTGGTGCCACACCGCTCTCGAACCAAAGAGAAGACTTGTCGGCTGCGACTTTGCCAAGAGGGAATGGCCACCTAGAATATGGAAGAGCATTAATGACAATATGGAAGAGATGAAGGAAAATTACTTGCAGTTTTGGTCTTGCGTTCGGTGTGGTTAGTTTGTGGGACGGATGACTCCCGTCGTCCTCCCAAACTGGGATCCTTTTCACCAGCTCAGGTGCGAACCCGTCCAGCGCCCTCTTCTTTTTCTCCTCCTCTTCTTCCGCATCATTGCCCCTACGGAGCTCTTCCTCTGCCGCCTTTTCAGATTTGTCGTATGCAATTAGCAAAGAGGACAAAGTGATCATTCTGCACAGAATGCGTGAGTAATCAGCTTCAATCTCTATTCGTATGATCAGGAAACAAAAATACCCACGATACCGCGCAAATTGTTACGCTTTTGATTAACCGATAGAATACCATAGTTTCCTCACTCAGGTCCAACTGGGACATCACTGACGCAATGTTAGCGTCAGCACTACGAGACGTTTTCTCTGAGTACAGGCAGGAAATCTCACCTATAGTCATGCTTGCGGTCATGAACAACGCACGTTGTACAGCGGAAAAGTCGAAGGGGTATGACATGGCGGTGTGTTGTTTAAGGTGTGAACACTGACAAGAGGCGGTATAAGGTTCACTGAAAAGTTTCCGAGATCTGAGCCGAAACAGAGTCAGCTGTACACCGCCAGGTTGCCCCACAGCGAGCATTTAAAGCTGTACGCTAGGCTAAACCTCAAGTAGTTCTGGATTACGCGATTGCCCACTTCCGTTATACCTTCTCCTGAGTCCCTGCCAAACATAAAGGAAGATATGGAACTGTCACTGATGAGAGGGCCAGCTTTGTACGGAAAGGAGCGAATTTCTTTAAATGCAGTGATATATTCAACGAACGAAAATTGGCTATAAAGAGAAACTGTACACCACACGGAAACACCGGAGTCAACGATACTCAGAACTGGCCGGGTCTTCTTGGCAGAGTTTCTACAACTTGCCCAGGCAACGGCTCGGTCGCCTGTCAGAGGGCCGTAGCAACGATCAGTCTACAGCAAACGGATAGGAAACAGAGTGAGGACCTACTTGTAAATAATCAGGAGGTAACTCAGTGGCAGCAACGCTTCGATTATCATCTGAGATGGACACGGGTCCAAAGTCTTGAGGCCGTCCTTCGACAATCATCCGCATTTGTCTGAGTCGCTCCTCCGATAGAGCAGAAACGGGCGGAGCAGACGTCAATGGCAGCGGAACACCGCGTTGCTTTCGCCTTCCGAAAGAACCGGTTGTAGCAATCGACGAAGGTGTCATCGAGTTGACGGAGATGTTGCGAGTGATATTTGCGGCGTGTGGGGATTGACGCATACTCGCTACGCTTTGCAGTTCCGGTCGCATGGAATACGCTTGACTTGCCACCCGAATTTCTGCGGGATCTCCCAGGATTGAAGGAATTGCGCCGGACGAGGGAGCGGTGTGGTGAGCCGGGGTCGAACTGTCCGTTCCACTATATGCACGCGCATCCATATTGCGCTGATTCCGCGCAGTGTATTCTCCAGCATCACCCACATCCGACGGCGGATTCACCGATTGCGCGTAAGGATAATAGGACGTCGAGTTGGAAGCCGGCGGTGCAGGCATTTGTGCAAAGATATCGCCAGGCATGAACTGCGTCTGCTGCATCGTTTGCAGAAACGCCTGGGAAGACGGCCATATGCCGTTAGGACCATCGTACGGAGCATCGTGATAGAGACTGATGGGCGTATCAGTCAATGCAGCGGGCTTGAAGCTGTCTCCCATTGAACTTCCGAGCGTGAGGCCGCGATTGTCACTCCAATGATAGAGCGATGTCTTTTTCTCTCGCCTTCGGCAGAGAAGCCAGATCAGAAGAGCAAGACAGGCGATAGTTGCGACACTACCGATAGCGATACCAGCAATAATGCCATCACTTATCCTGAATGCAGCCACATTAGCTATATCAACACTGGTAATAGCTCACAGCAACTTACCCATGATGGCTCACGGACGATTTCGCGGATTCCAGACTGCTATCAGGAGCAGCATTGATGGACGATTGAGGCCCGGGGATGACTGGGTCGGATATTGCTGTCGATTGTTCCGCCGGCAGCTCTCCTTTCGCATTCGTCATTGTCGCCACGATGAGTCCTGTCGTAGAGGCCACACTAGTGCTCGTGCTCATACTGCTTGTTGCGCTGATGGCAGGTAGAACAGTGTAATTGTACTGCACATAGTCCAAGCCGAAAACGTTAAATGGTTGTACCCCTTCGTTCGTGATAATCACGTTGTGTGTTACATTATCAAGGTGCGAACGTTGGAACAAGACGGTTTCTCCGGCAAGGCTGCCACTGTAGAAACCGTTGTATCTATAGGATGAAGCTGGTTCAGCGACCGACAAGCGTGAGAGTGCGCTTGACACCCGGTATATGTACGTACCGCGTAACGATACCATCAATGTTTACCGTATAGTTGCCGTGATTGTTATTGACAGCGCCATACGCAGCAATGGATGTGCCATGAAAACTGTCTCACGGGAAAGCGAAAGTGCAGCAAGTGTCAGATTCTTTGAATTGACAGCCCCAAAGGACCAAGCAGCATTTAAGTTGACTGACTACTTACGAAAACGTGACATTATCACCGAGATCGTAAGAGATGCTGTTTATTAGCATGCAAACGTTAACACTCCGATGCTGAATGTCAGTATGTGGCAGTGAGACTTACTGTCCAGTCTTGGAATAATAGTCGTCAGATGTGAAATTGCCGTCCCACCGACCCCTGTAGTCGAACATGCTATCGCGATCATCTACCGTCACTGTCTGTATCTTGAGCCTGTAAGGTACGCACAATCAGACTCTCTACAACGCACAGAAATGTTCGTCTCGTTTTTGCAAACTCACTCTTGTCCTGCGGTGACAGCGGTGGCGTCGGCAGTTTCCTCGGTTTGCACAATGTAATAATCAACATCGAAGAAGAACTTGAACTTTTGGCCTTCCGGATCCAATTTGTAGGCATTGGCCAACGTGAGCGTATGTTCAGTGTTTGGATCCAAGCCGGTCTGACTGAACAGCACCGTCTGAAAGATTCCTGGCTCCGCGGCGTAACCAGAGAGGAGTGTAGCCGTCCCATCCAGTGTTGCGAAATACGAGCCATGGTTTTGGCGCTTCGCGCCAAATGCCCATATCCCGGTCCCATTGAACTTAAGCGTGGCATTCAGGCCGTCATCGAAGGTGCTCGCGAAAGTACTACCGTAGTACATGGGTGTCTTGGTGTCCACCTCTGGAGTTCAGCAAGAAGATCGATCAGTGGACAGGAAGGGCAAGGAAACAAGGCTTTGCACATACCCTTTGGATGGTTGAACACCCATCCAGGTGAATACTGGATCATAGGCGAGGTATCATCAATGGTAACGTTGTAGGCCACCATCTTTTGCAGAGATTATCGAGTAGTTCAACAGAGTATGGAGGTAGACGTGCGAGTGTTTGTTCGCAAAGGAATACGAAATCTGACCTGTCCTGCAGGTCGAGATGCGGAGGCGGCGGTTCGTGGTAACTTAACGAACGAAGCGAGGCTGAAGCCAAGGTGAGTGGCGGTACGGAAGATGTGTGAACCGATATTTGGAGAAGGGTGTGACTGTAGAAAGAACGACGTTATCGTGTGATGATAGCACAACGATTTGAGCCGATGCAAAAAGTCGAGGCTGTCGCTGAGTGTTTCGACGTCGAGGATTTTGATAGACAGTATCGAGCCGGAGCGCCTGGTGAGCTGACTGGTGTCTGCTCTGAGGTACCTACTAGCTTGCCTACTCTTGAACAGATCCTCTAAGAAGGATGCCACCTCAACAATTAAAGGTGCCCTTTGTCTACCAGTCATTTTTCCTTCAGACAAGGTCGAGCCAGCCTGATTCCCCTATCCATTGAAGACGAGGACGAAAAGCACTCCTTTCCGACTTTATTAGAGCATTCCAAATAGACGGCATTCTCCTTTCCATGTGAACGGATGCCAGTAAAGGGTGTTGCAGAAGGCCTTAATGAAGGACCGTTGACGGATATCTGCAATGCGCAGTACCAAAGGAAAGGCCTGTCGACAGCGCCGTACTTGGGCGCGCCCGCATGTAGTCCATCTTTTCGCAGCTACTCTTTGATATGGGTCGACCAGCTACGTCGGTAGTGTGTTCATTCGCGTCGTATGGTGGTGGAGGACAAGAGTTGACGATAGGTATCCAACCCAAAAATGTACATGTTCCGCTGACCGATGTCACCACACGTATCGCCAGATGTTCCGATGTTGTCCTCGTCGATCAAGATCCCCTTCGCCAGCTCTTCGCCAGCTGCAGTACATCAAAGATTCACCGAGGCCACCGAGGAACATGTCGAGAATAAAGGCCTCTTGACTCTTTGCGTTTCATCTCTCGTTTCATAGTTGTCCGTTGAGAGAACCCGTTTCAGATCGAGCCTGCGTTTGACGTTTCATGATAGTTGTCCGTTTCACGTTTCAGGTCTCCCAGGCCTTGAAAGCTGCCTTGAATTATTGCCAACCCTATACCTGGTCAGCTAGAGGAGAGCTTAGAGAGCTGCTTTTAGAGGAGCTGCTTGAGAGTTGAGGAGAGAGATCGCTGTCCGCTGTGCGATAAGAAACCGAAGTCAAAAGACGAGACTCCAGGCAAAATAGACAGCAAAATCTCCCTTATATTGACTATCACCGCATGCAAAGGGAGCTTTTTTGATGCACCGTTCCTTTATTCAAGTGGAAGAGACAGCTAAGCTCGAATAACGAATAAACCTATTTAGTTGCTTGGTGCTAGTCATTCTTCCTCCTGTCTCGGACGTCTTGACCTATGTACCTACGCTGCATGTCAGCCAGGCATTAGAACACACCTTGGTCCTCAGCCAGGAGCGAACCGGAGAACTGCGAGTAACTTAGAAAAGAATATAGGCACCAAAAGCAAGACCCGGCACATGTCCATTGCGCGTCACCGTAAACAAATCAAGAAACAAGAAATGCAGTAATAACTAATAAGTAAAATCTATCTTACACCACTCGCTCAACCTCATGCAGCATCAAAACTGAGGTGACCCTGGAATCTGGTACAACTTCGCTTCCCTCGCCCCGTACTCATCACACGCGCCTCTCTCCACGCGACATCTGTACATCCGCCGTAAAACAACACAACGCACCTCCCATCAATTTTGTGTGTGTGTTTACTTTTTCACCAGCAGGTAAATGTTCTCGTTTATCACCAGGTTGGACATGTGTCGATAGCTCCCTCGAATAGCCATCAGTAGACCGCCGAACGAGAGATATGCGGTTCTGTGAGATGACAAAACGGGGGTGAGGAGATCAAGGGAAGCGCAAAGAAGTGTGTGAGAGGACGCTGTAAGACGATACGGGGGGACAGCGGGAGACATACGTTTGGTTGTCTCCTTTTCTCGAGTCGTCGAATTTGTAGATCTACCAGGATCGACAGGAGCGTCAGTAATCAGACAGACAGGAGACAACTTGCCCGCAGAGGAGGAGAAGGCGACGGCAACGGTCCTCGCACGGCAAAACATTCAGTTGAAATCCCAGCTTATCGCCGTGATGCCAGATAGTCGAGCAACAGAGTGTGTACCTGCGTCTGTCGCGCTACATTGCTATGAATGAAGTATATCGCGCGGAAGGGGTTTCACAGCCTGTTGATATCACTCATGCCGTGCGGAGCTTGGAAGACAATCGAGAGGTACTCGTACAGGGTAGCACGTTATGGGTGGAACGGGCCGTCCGGTGATATTAGACCCCTCTCTGCGGCTCCGAGATGTGTCCCCGGTTGTGGGCACAAGGTTTGTCTACTCCATACACCGGTGGCGCGTTCGACATATCACAGAAGGTCGCCGTAGCACATCGCAGTATCCTCCCTGAATGCAGAATCTCGACAACGGTGGCATCCCACCGTCCGCCTCCATATTCGCTCTCCACGACGTTCCAAAGCAACCGGAAAATCAACTCACCTTGCCATACATGACATAATCATACTCCTGCGCCAACCCCTGCTCACCGCCTCTCCACATCTCTCGCTTCGCTTCCTTGGCACCACTATCCGACATTAAAGACGTAGGATCCAACTGTAACGACCGTGCAAGACAAATGACGATGTGGTTCCCTTTCGCAAAGTCGATGAGTTCCGAGGCGTAGTCGAGGGTGACTTCCATGACTTTTGCTTGGCAGAAGGATGTTAGACGTGACACTGCGGATAGGAGCGGGATTGTTTGGCTAAGCTGTGAGCATGCGTTTTAGAGACTGAGTTGTAGCTCGAGTATAAACGTTACCTTTGTCAAACTTTTTGCCCTCTTTGTCAATATCCTATAGAGAAGAACAAGATTACCTACCAGTTCTGGATGATACGATTGCGCCAACTTACTGTAACCACAAAATTCTCCTGCAGCACGATGTTTACCGAGTCGGACATGGTGTATATATCTCAAGAGTACTAGGACTTTATTTCGGCGACTGAAAGTAGACTTTGCTTGATGGTAGATGAACGATGAACCTATCCATACAACAAGCTCCGAAAACACTTCTTCATAGACCTGGTCTGGTCGATCACTTTCGTTTTCAACGCGGTTTTCTATTCGGCGGCCGCCGGTAGAGAGTCGACGGACGACGATGGAATGATGAGGTCACGCTCGATCGCCTGCTGCTTTCCTGTCAAGACATCAGGGACATCATGAAGTTCAACGAGCGGGAAATCATACATCCCTGACATATTCAGGAGTTGTCAGTTCAGAGACTGCGTTCGCCATCGAAGCAGAAGACTGATACTGCCACATCCTCCAAAAATGACCGCCGAATCGCCTTACGAGCTCGCACAGCTGCTTAGGGCCATTGCAGAGCCGCGGTCCGCTCACGGTGTCGACAAACATGTGCTTACCGAGCTACTTGGACTGGAGCAAGATCCAAACGACAAGCAGGCGATGAAAGCTTTTGCTAAAAGAGCTGTTGAAAAAGAGTTTTTGCAGCCGGTTAGGGATCTCGAGGACGAGAATATTGGGCGCTGGCAGATGTGAGATTCCGCAATTCAGTCCGGCGCAGAAGGATCAGCTAATCTTACCGTTATGAACTAGGCTTAATCCAGTGGAAGTACCCTTGCCGAAACCAGAGCTCGAGACTCTTCCTCCTACGCATACCGTGATCCCGCTTCTTCGCGGACTCGATGGTAATTTCTCCGGCTGGAAAGAGATCTATGCGCCACCACCCGCACCTCCTCCAACGGCATCAGCATCAACAGACCGAGCGCCAGGAAGTATGATGACTTTTGTTCGCGGAAAGGGAAACTATGTTCCCTTTCGTCCTGGAGGGTTGGATGATGACGCCTTTTTGGGCGCTGCGGATGGTGGTGCTGGGTTTGATGGCGATGATGATGGTGAGGAGAGCGAAGAGAGTCGGTTGAGAAGAGAACAGGAAGAGGAGGAAGCGATGGGTAAGACGTGGAAGACTATCGCTCCTGGATTCAAAAGGGGTTTGAAGCTTGATGGAGGTAGGAACTTTCTTTGACAACGTCAACCTCATTCTTCCTTAACTGAAACGCTGCACCGTAATCCCCAGCTGATGAATTCTTGAGATCTGTACTCGGCGAATCATCTTTCAGCGCTCCAATTAAACGAAAGAAGAGGCCCAAACAGCAGATCGGGGTATCGAATACCGATATGCAGGATGCCGGAGCGGACGCGGTGGACGGAAATCTGGCTGTGAGTGGTAGAAGACAAGCAATAGCATAAACCGTTTGTCTGAACCCACGCGAATTTGTCATAGATTCAGGCCAGGCAGGAGGCAGGAATGGCAGATCGAAGCGAAATTGACGACCTTCTCCCGATCTCTGTGAGGACTGGGTTTCATTCGCCCAATGCCGGATTATGGAATACTAAACGTCATCTTCTCGTTTCTGATATGTGGGCTAGCGATTACCTGCTCCGCCGACTGCACGACGGCGAAGGGGCCCTCCGAAGAGGGAATGGGCTCATGTGGTTGATGTTAACCAGGAAATGGTCAATGTGCGTTCTACAAGTGCCTCTCTGACCGAATCTGCGCCGCTGATTTCATTTTACTTCACAGTTCCATGAGGTGGTTCCAGAAATGGCTCACAAGGTATGTATCACGCTTCTTTCCATCTGGACTTGTTTCCAACCGTTATCCTGTACGCGCATCTAGTACCCCTTCGAACTCGATACCTTCCAGAAAGAAGCGGTATACCATCTGGAGATGGGCGATTCAGTCTTTGTCGCAGCGCATACAAGTGCAGGAAAGACTGTCGTGGCGGAGTATGCAATCAGCTTGGCCATGAAACATATGACTAGGTGTGTAGATCCGATCCTTGGCTTTAGTCTTTGAATGCGTGTATCGAGGAAATGCTGACTCTTCGGTCGGACCGCTGGATTCGTAGAGCAATTTACACCTCACCGATTAAAGCGCTCTCGAACCAAAAGTTCCGGGACTTCAAAAACACGTACGGAGCGGAGAATATCGGTATTCTGACGGGTGACGTTCAGATCAATCCCGAGGCGCCTTGCTTGATTGTGAGTTACAGATACGTCCGCTTGCCAGTCATTGAAAGATCTGCTGATGCATGCCGTCTTGGCTGATTTTAGATGACCACTGAGATTCTCAGGAGTATGCTTTACCGCGGGGCGGATTTGATTAGGGATGTTGAATTCGTTATTTTCGATGAAGTCCATTATGTCAATGATGCAGAGGTGAGCTGTTGATGACATCGGTTTTTGCCAAACTCGCGCTGACGGATACATCGATCATTTCTTTTCCAGCGTGGTGTGGTTTGGGAGGAAGTCATCATCATGTTGCCTGAACATATTAATATCATCCTGTTATCGGCTACTGTGCCGAACACGCACGAGTTTGCTTCTTGGGTTGGGTAAGTCTGCTTAAATTGATATAGATCTTTCAGAAATGTACGGAAAGCTCAACGCCTTGACTTTCAGACGAACGAAGAAGAAAGACATATACGTCATCTCCACGCCAAAGCGACCTGTTCCCCTGGAGCATTACCTCTGGGCCGGCAAGGAGCTTCACAAGATCGTTGATTCGAGCAGCCGTTTCTTGTCCGAAGGGTAGGTCTACCCTAGTTCCCCTTAGTCATGTCCCTTTTTAATGTGCCTTACCATGTAGGTACAAAGCCGCGGGAGATTCGCTCAAACGGAAGCAAGAAAAGGAAAGAGAAGCTGCCGGACTGCCGCCCTTACAGCGTACTGGTGGCAGAGGTATGCCCGTTCGAGGTGGAGCGCGAGGTCTTCCCAATGGCCGCGGTACCCCTGCTGCTCGTGGAGGGGGCGGAAGAGGCGGTGCTCAAGGCGGTCGAGGTGGATCCACCGGAGTTACTCATTACGGTGCTCCAAGATCGTATGGCGGTGCAGGATCAATGGATAAGAATCTGTGGTCGCAGTTGGTCAATCACCTCAAAAAGATCGATCTGCTGCCTGTCGTTGTGTTCACGTTCAGCAAGAAGCGTTGTGAAGCCAATGCTGCAAGTTTGTCGGCGGTGGACTTGAATGTAGCAAGTGAAAAGAGCGAGGTGCACATCACTGTAGAGAAGGCTCTGACTAGGCTAAAGGGTAAGTGCACAGGATTGTGATAAATGGAGGCGCGCATCCAACTATAACTCTACGTGACAGGATCCGACAAAAAGCTTCCTCAGATCTCCCGCATGCGAGAACTCCTGATGAGGGGAATTGGTGTCCATCATGGAGGACTGCTTCCTATTGTCAAGGAGGTTGTCGAGATTCTCTTCTCGCGAGGCTTAGTCAAGGTTCTGTTCGCAACGGAAACCTTTGCCATGGGAGTGAACATGCCGGCAAAAAGTGTCGTCTTCTCGCACATCAGAAAACATGATGGGAACAACTTCCGGACCTTGGAACCAGGAGAGTATACCCAGATGGCTGGTCGAGCCGGTCGACGAGGTCTGGATACGACAGGAACTGTTATCATCATCGGAGGTGATGAGCTGCCAGAGGTACGTTGAGTACGCTCAACGCTCTCTTAACCGCTTATCTCACGGCCCGTCTGTTTTCTGTCTAGCAATCAACGCTGACAGAGATGATGCTTGGCACACCCAACAAGCTCATTTCGCAATTCCGTTTGACGTACAACATGATCCTCAATCTTCTCCGAGTCGAGGCTTTGCGAGTAGAAGAGATGATCAAGCGAAGTTTCTCCGAGAATGCCTCACAATCGCTTGCGCCCGAGCAGCAACGGCAAGTCGAGGCGGTAAGTGAACGATATTCTTTCCGCAAAATTACTTCCGGGAGAGCTCATCCACGGTATTTCTAGACTGAGCGGCGCCTCGCCAAGATTCCACAAGTTCATTGCGAGGTCTGCTCTCCGGATATCGAGGCATTCTACGATATATCTGCCGAGGTCACTCGCATGAATACTCGGCTCATTCAAGCTGCAGCCAGCCATTATCAAGGCAACAAGACTATGAGTGCTGGTCGCACTGTCTTGCTTTACGACAAGGTGAGACTGGTTGGCAGGGAATGACGGCGACGGTCTTACTGATAAATTGCGTTCCCTACAGCACTTCCGTGGAAACTTGGGGATCATCCTTCGGCCCTCGCCTGGTTTGATCAACCCCGACTCGACCGAACCACCAATTGACGAAGGTCTACGAACATACTGGGTCTTTGCTCTGGTTTCCGAGAGCACAAAGACCAAAGACGACGGTAGGCTGCCGGCTTGCCTTTGAGTGGGTACCACGTATTGACGTTTCGCATCGAACATAGATTTCGAAGCCAAGACTGCACCGCCGCGTTGGAACGTGTCTCTTGAAGAGAACCCAGTAGTAGACCCGACATGGGAGATTGTTACTGTAACGTCGTCTAGTATCAACCTGGTTCTCAATAGGGTCGAAAAGGTAAGCCATGACACTATTTGGCTTTCAAGTCAGACTCGCTAAACCATACACGTGACGTGCTAGGTCGATGTCAACGCAGTATTGGACAAGAGCGACAAAGACGCAATCGACACCACGCTCGCTGGGTTACAAGAGCTTTACGAGTCACTCCGCAGAAGCGAAACGTTACCTGAAGTCGAATGGACAAGAATGAGACAGCTGGAGTTCCAAGAAGCCTTGAAATCGAGGAATAGTCTCGCAACCCGCCTTACCAATATGAGCTGCAAGCTTTGCGCCGATTTCGCTGAACATGTGAGTTTTCCAATCTTCCGTATACTTTGCGTCAGAAGGCTGATAAACGACGATAAAAACAGTATGAAATCCTACACGAACGGAAATTGATCGAAGGAGATCTGCAGCAACTCAAATTGGCATTGTCTGACCAAAACCTGGAGCTCTTGCCAGACTATGAACAACGAGTCGATGTGCTCAAGTCGCTGCAGTTTATTGACGACAACGCGACAGTGCTGCTTAAAGGCCGAGTCGCATGCGAGGTACGTCCGAAGTGTCGCTGTTTAATCTTCCCAGTCAACCTGACTCCCGACCTCACGATAGATCAACTCTTCCAACGAGCTTGTCCTGACCGAGTTGATCTTGGAGAATATCTTGACGGATTACACGGCAGAGGAAGTCGTCGCGCTGCTCTCCGTGTTCATCTTTGTTGAAAAAACAGAATCGGCTCCAGAGATCCCCGAAAAGATCCAACAGGTACGTCACGGATTCTTCATCTTGGCAGAGGTAAAGTCGTATAACAATTGTTTGCGATATAGGGTTTGGACGTTATTTACGGTATTGCCGAGCGAATCGAGGCGGTTCAGGATGCCCATTCGGTCCGACACGACGAGTTTGTCACGCAGTGGAAACACGGACTCGTAGAAGTCGTGTATGAATGGGCAAAGGGCATGGTACGCATTCATCTGATTTCGTCTATCACCATGCTGCGCCCCCTGATCACTATCTTTTATCCTCCGTTGTAGCCCTTTGACCAGATCACGGACCTTACGGACGTGCCCGAGGGTACGATTGTCCGGTGTATCACCCGTCTTGATGAAACTTGTCGGGAGGTAAGGGATGCGGCACGAGTGATTGGGGATCGTGATTTGTTTGTCAAGATGGAGGAAGCACAGGCGCTGATCAAGCGGGATAGTAAGTCCCTGTCGTCCCACTTTTTCAAACAGCGCGCTCACCTTCCTTGTCCCTTCTTCCCTCCAGTCGTTTTCGCAGCCAGTCTATACTTCTAAGTCTATAAAAGGGTTTCCCCACAATGTACTTCTCAGGTCACCTTGAAATAGAGGCAAAAGTGGCTAGATAACATACATGACCACGTCCAAACGATCACTGTACTCCACCCGATCATGTCAACACCAAAAGGCTCATGACGGTACCAGAAACCCAATCATACACGTATCAAGCATGTAATCCACATTCACCCACGCGTGGGTAAGCACTAAACGCAAAGAGACGGTTCAACAACTGCTGCTGGAAACCAATGAGAAACAATGGGAGACGACGACGACGACGACGTACTGAATAGCTTCGTACCATCCCTCCCTGCACATCGCATGAGTTCCTTTTCTCCACCCGGATGGAAACGAAGGTACGGCGTGATATTGTATACTTTACCATTAAACGCGGACCAGGCGTCAGTCGTTGTATTATGCTGCCACAACAAAGAAAAAAGGGGGTCGCAAAAATCGTTAGTGTGAAATCCCCTAATTGGTTGACGACGTCGGGCAACACAGCAAATCCCAAGCCAGACTGGCCGACCACCGAGATACACGGGGCAAAAAGAACACACACGCACCTTTTTCAACTCATCAACCGTCACCCTGATAGGCATCCCATACCCAGCTCTCAACGCCGGATCACCACTACTCTTCACCCTCGCCCAATCAAGTGGACTACATCCGGGCGCCAGAGCAACTTTTTGACGTTTCTTGATTTGGGGGTTTGGTTTTTTGGTGGTGGTAGGTGGTGTTTGGAGGGATGATGGTGCATTCGCCGTTGGAGTTCCGGAAAAAGGAGCAAGAGTAGGGGTGGTGGAGAGGGTGTTTGAAGTGCCGGTGGAGGAGGCAAGGTTTAGGTGACGACGTGGTGGCGGTGGGGATAGAGTGCGGGAAGAGGAATCGGATGGTGTGGGTGATGGTGGAACGATATCAAAATCTATCTCCGGCGGTGGTGCTGGTGTTGATGTGGTCGTTGTAGACTGCTGATGATGACGCTGTGGCACCTTACTCCTTTGAGCAGAATCAATCATCGGAAAAGCCGGAGGCGCATCGATATCTTCCCCCTCCTCCCCTAGCCGAACCTCCGCTGACCCTTCTCCTTTTTCTTGTTGCACATCCGATGCGTTCACATCTCTGGATGGCGTGTCGGCGGTTTCTTGGGGTGTGTTTGCTGACCAGAATGGGAATCGTGGGATTGTCTGCGGATACGAAGAGACAGGTCAAGACAGATCGAGAATGGGGACAAGGGTACAAAGCCGACTTACGAATGTCATCTTTGCCACGTACGGATGGATGTACTGCCACATTGTTCGCTTGTAAGGACAACTTGAAGAAAGAAAGAGAAAGTTGCAAGAAGATGGCGACGGCGACGGTGACTTTACCGATTGCAAGGGGCCAGCCGGTTTGTTTACTTTGTGAAGATGATGCGGGGTAGTACTCGTAGTGTCCAATACATTCATCAATTCATCAACTCCTTATTACAGCTGGGTTCGCTTCATCTCAACAGCCCTCGACCCTCGCCACCATGCCCGCTACCGACGACGCTCAATCATTCCAACACAGCCTTACCCAAATCACAGACCACTTGAATCACCGCTTCAAATCACTCAACAACACCCCTCCAACACCTACACGCTCAGAACTCGACTCGGCGCTCCAAGCTCTTCCCTTGGAGATCCCGTCCAGGGGTCTAGGCACCAGCGAGACGGTAGACCATCTGTTAGGGGATATTACAAAGGGTTTATTGAAAGGTCATGCCGGATCGAGGTTTTTCGGGTTGGTGACGGGTGGTGTGACGCCTGCGTCGCAGCTAGCCGATGTACTAGGCACATCTTGTACGTCCCTCATTCCAGCCTCTTCACGGCTGACTGGTTGGCTCAGTATCCTTCATTGATTCATAACCAGACGATGAAAGCCTACAGATCAATTTCCCAGTACGTTCGTCCCTAATCCATCGTCGCGCAGGATTCTACGTTCCATCCAAACATCCAAACTGATAAGAACGTCTCCCCATCCGACTACACAGGACGCATCCATGGCCGTCGCATTGGAGCAAAAAGCACTCGATATGGTGCTTGACCTGCTTCATATCCCCGTGGAAACGTTCCAAGGACGGTCCGTGACGACCGGTGCTACAGCGAGCAATATCATGGGACTCGGTACGTCGCTTTTCCTCATCCCCCTTTCCTACATTCTACTTTCACCCGCCTGCCACCTATCTCATCCACAATAAAATCGGAAGCAGGACAGTGTTCTGATCACTTCCTCGAATCTTGGTCACCGCTATAGCATGCGCACGCGATGCGCTCTTGCTAAACGCCAAACACCTCCCGAAAGGGTACACGATCGCAGAACACGGCTTTCCACCCGCCATCCCCATCCCCATTCCCGTACCCTCACCCTCACGTACACCCGTACTTACGTCTCCTGCCACGGACGCTCCTGCACCAAGCTACGTGCCAGCAATCAAGGTCATTACCGTGAAGCCGCACGGGTCGATATACAAGGCTGCGGCGGTGACGGGTATCGGGCGGATGAACGTTGTTGATCTTCCCGCTACTAGCGCTGCTGCAGTCGACGAGCTAGTTGGACAGCAGGCCGATCCATGGGGTCTGGGGTTTGATTTGGCAGCGTTGGAGGTGCAGTTGAGGGATGCGGAGCGGCACGGGCAGGGTGTGATTGTGGTCGTTACGCTTGGTGAAGTGAATACGGTAAGCTTTTCCGCATTTTATAGCGATTAGACGACTGCGCTGCGGCGCGGCGCGGCATGGCGAAGCGAGGCGGGGAGGTGCATGAGCGTGGCCTGACGCTGTTTGCTTGGTTTATCTTTGGTCGGTTGGGTGGGGGATGTAAAGGGTGGTTTCACGCCTGATATACCTGTTATTGCGGATCTATGCAGGACGTTTGGCGCATGGCTACATATTGATGCAGGTACGTCCCATTACTGTTTTTTTCTTGTCATTCTTCCTTGGCCAACTGAAGCGGGGATGCGCTCTACTTGTCGTGCTCCGAATGTAGCGTTTGGAGGATTTGCAGCGTTGTTGCCGCAGTACGGTTATCTATCAGAGGAGATGAAGTGGGCGGATAGTTTGACGCTTGATGGTTCGTCTCTCGTCCAATTGCATCTCTTACAAGCCTTGTATGGAGCACGTAGGCTGACGGGCAGGTATCAATCTCGTGTGATGGGTAACAGCGCATAAATGGCTCAACGTGAGTCGAGGTACAGATCCAAATTCTCGGAGGTGACCCGAACTCTGATGGTATTTTCGATGATAGGTGCCATACGACACTGCAATGTTCTATACGCGTAACATGGCAGACTTGAAACGGACCTTTGGCCCCTCTCCCCGTCTCGGTACTCCCGCGTACCTACAAGTGCACGCGCCCTCCTCCACTACGTCACCGCCATCCGCAACAACAGTGCACGACCACCAGGTATCGGACAACGATACGCTAGCACTACGGGCGTGGCATGCGAGCTTACCGAGCCCCTTGGATTGTGGGATTGAGAATTCGAGGAGGTTTCGCGCGTTGCCGCTTTATGCTGGATTGATGGAACAAGGCCGGGATGGGTATACTGGTGCGTTTTTTCCTCCTCTCACCCGCTTCCCCTCTTCGCACTGTTTTTGCGAGCACGGCGTCGGTGGGATCGTTGACGCGAGTGCATTGTGGCGGGGATAGATATCGTGGAGCGCAACTGCGAGTTTGCATCAAGGATTGCTCGGTGGATTGATAATCCAGAGGCAGGAGGACGTTGGTACATGCTCATCAACGCCCAACGCGCTCCTCGCACCCAAGGCACGCCCAACGGTACGTCAACAACAGAGATTGCGACAGTACCGCTCAACGTCGTCCTCTTCCGCGGGACTGAAACCTCCCCATTCCCACCATCGGATAAAACATCCGCTACACGTCTACTACACGCGATCAATGCGCAGCGGTTGATTTTTGTGACGGCGACTAGTTGGGCCGGGGTGGGGGCGTTGAGGATTGCTGTTTCGAATTGGCGGACGGCGGTCGAGGGGGAGGGGGACTGGGAGGCGGTTGTTAGAGCGCTGATGGGCGCTATGAAGCACATGTGAGGTTGTTTAGCTCCATTCACCCGGGGACGGGTTGAAGTGTATCGTATAGATCGACGTACTTTGGATGCGAATGCTAAGGTTGACAGAGCTGTTGTTATAATTATGGTTGGACCTGTAAAGATGATCGCGGTACGTAAGTAGTCGCGCCCCGGTCCGGGCCTCTTGAGAACCAACAATGCGTTACAACGAAGACTGCAGAAAGAGAATAAGCCTCAAGCTACTACACAGGTGTAAGGCGACGACCCTCTCACCAGCTGACTGTTTCTCTCTTTGACAAAATCGAGAGATTGAATTGCGACGACAAACGTCGACACCGATCATTAAACCGATGGTATTTTCCCGGATTGTTCGCTATTGAGCGCTGCGCGTTGATGATGATCTGTAGATGAAGATGATGATGACGATGATGGAAAACAATAGTTGGATCCCATCAACAATCCCCCCGCGGTTTCTCTTCTTCTTCCTCTGAATGATGCCTGGCTTCACGAGATCATCAACTCATTCACATCAGTCAGCCTATCAGTCTATCTATTTACCCGCTCTCAATAAAGAACATGTAACTTCGTCTGGAGAAAAGAGCTGAGAAAAGTCGCAATAAAGGACCGGGGGAGGAAAGAAAGTGGCGGGTTTTTCGCATCCGCCATCAACTCCCCTATCATTCATCAGTTCGTTCTCCTTCGGGCATCAAACCCACAAGGAGGGAAGATCTTTCCCTTCCTTCCTTTTGGTAAAGGATGGGACAGAACGGGACTGATGGAACACTTTACTTCTAAGAATCCCATCAGATCCGCATTGGGAAATGTCTGGACGGAGCTTTCGGCGCTGAGCTCCGAGTGATGGGCAAAGCATGTTGATATTTGTATTTCATCTTATATATCATCATCATCCTGTACCCACCTACATTCCATCCCCTCCCCGTCTATCTTGTCGACGAACAAGGCGACCATTTTCACTCAGTCGACCTCGCAGATGTGCCACATCTCACCTACAGCAACACTCTTCAGCGCCGTCCTCGCAACGTGCGGGACACTCTGCTGTATTTACCATTCTTGGCAATACAACCGTTTCCGATGTCTGTTGTTCAAGAAGGAGGAGACGTTCCGGTGGATCGTGATGGTGGGTTGATTCGATCTTTTCTCTCGTTTTTTCCCCTCGTTGTTGGCAGATGCTGATACTCTGGCTCTGGCGTTCAGTGGTGTTTACTGGGATCAAGTCTTATTGCAAGTCTTTTCATCCATCCACGCATCCAAAAAGTAGATGAACCCGCATTGTGAATCACTGTACTTACCGCCTCTCCACCCCTTCCCTTCGTGGCAGCTAACAGCAAGCCAAATCATCGCCACCTACGTGAAATACAACGAATACTACGTATACATCCCCAAAGTCGGGATCAAGGTCAAACCTTACCCTCTCTGGAGCGCACAGAATCGGGAATTGTTTAGAGGGAGTTATTGGCTGATGGCTGTAGGGATCGTGCTCTTGTTGGCCGTGCATTTGGAAGAGGTTTTGGTAAGTCGGTCGCCAGAGGAGGGAGGTGGCCAAGCGATGCGAAAGAACGGGGAGGGGAAGTTTGCGGTCGCGTTCTGGTACTCACGCCTTCCTCCCGCTTCCTTCCTTGACGGCCAAAAAATAATCCCTAGTTCTGGGGCTACCTAATGCAAACGATAAAATCACAACGTACGCAACCCTGGTTCCGCTCCATCTACTTCAAACTATGGGTCACTGGTCTGGTGACTTGTACCGGGATTATACTGGGGTGTACCGGTATCGAAACGGAGGTGATGACGCGGGTGAGTGGGATTTTTTTTCTTCGTTTTGAGCAAAGAGAAGAAGAGTATATGTGAGGTGGACAACGGACGTGTGTGACTGATCGTGTTGGCTCTGGCTGGTCGTGCGTAGATGGAGGTGAATATCTTCTTTTCGGGGAGTTTGCTGTCAGTTCTGTGAGTCGTCTGATCTACCTTTATCCATATATGAATGCGTACACGGGTGACTGATCTTTGAGCAACGGCAGGGCAACGATCGGTTCAGTCGCGATTTGGTGGGTCCTGGAACTGCCCCAAGTCGGCCGTGATTGAAACAAGAAGGCTGATGCAGTCATTCGTTTGGTGGTCGTTATGGTCGTCGCGGTGTAGTTGGATGTTCCCGGGATTCATCAAAGAATCATGCAGACAAGGTACGCACAATTTCGTGCTCTCCTCTCTCTGCCTCCAGCCTCCAACCTCGCTTCCTAATGATGTAGTGTAAACTGAGCTCGCCTCCAATGCTTTTCTCTTAAAGGCGCCAACCCAGAAGTTTCCGGCAAACTACACTACTTCAAATCAATGCACTACCTCCGTGCCGTCTTCCGTGCGCTGTATACCGTTGCTCTCTTGGTCCTGGCGACGGATGGGTTGACGTCGAATCAAAAGATTAATCATCAGGAGTGAGTGTTTTGTGGGAGTTTGGTTGGTGTAGAGTTACTCGAGTTGGGACTGATGGCGTTGCGTGGTGGCTAATGGGTAGGTTCTGGACGGATATCTTTTTCTGCACGGCGGTGTAAGTTCAGATCAGGCATCCGGGTCGCGCAGACCTGGCGGCTGATCGCTTTGCCTTGACTTGACGATAGTTTCTGCATTTACGCGGCAACCATGTTCTCCCTCGTCGTAAGTCGTCACGTTCCACCTTTATGCTCCTCGCTTCACGGGTGCACGCCTAACACCGCCTTACCTCACCTGTACCACCAGGTCCTTCTCCCGCGATCGATGCAAGAGGAAGCAGGGTACCACAAGCCCGCCAACATCTTTGTCCGGCAGGCATACCAGGTTACCTCTTCAGCTGCCGCTCCAGGAGCGCACAACAACGTCGTACCAGGCTCATCGGCGGCTCAGTCGTCGTCATACCGCGGCGCTTCAAGTGCCGCCGCCGCCGCCGTCGCACCTCTTGCATCTAGTCCGTGGGTAATCCTGGGCGAGCGGTTGAACCTGGAGAAACATGAAGTAAGGGAATTGATTGCGAATAATCAGGCGAGGCAGGATGAGGAGGAGGAAGCTGCGATGGAGCAGCATGATATGGCACCGTTTATGAATGAGCGTGGTGGGCGTGGTAGGGCTTTTTGAAAAGCGGTTTCATCTGTGGGTGGGTGAGAGGTGGCGGAGAAGATGGGTATCGGGTTCTTGGATTCTTGTGGCAATGTTATTAAGGTTGGACATGTAATATCAGATACAATGGGTCGTGATGAGCTGGGAAGAAGCGATCGACTGTGTACCGGCGTTGACCGTCTCTTCCCTGACGTCGTTCGTCGTCACCTAACAAACTCGTCAAGAACATTTCACCGACCTAAACATACAACCTTATACTCCCCCCTTCCTTGCACCTTGTCGTCTGCAGCACATGCTCCGCGCCTTGAACACGTTTCGAAGGATGACGTCCACCGCCGCTCCCTTGTACCGGAAACAACAGCTCAAAATCGCTTGTGTTCAATATGACCCCCAGCTCAAGGACGTTCAAGGGAATATCACAAGGGTGAAGTCGTTCCTACGTGGGTATGTTCATCATCGGTGGTCCTGGGCGATAGTAGACGCTAAGGTTATACTCGATGGCATCATTCTAGGATGAAGCGAAATGAGGTCGACCTCCTCGTATGTCCCGAAATGGCATTGTCGGGCTACATGTTCACTTCAGCGCAAGATATCAAACCATACCTCGAGCACCCTCGCATAGGACCCACGTCCCTCTTTTGCCGTGAATTGGCAACAACGTATGGATGCTGGGTGATCGCTGGGTATCCGGAACTCGCTGAAGAATCGGAAACAAACACAGGAGCGGGACAGCAGGAAAATGGAAAAGGGACGATAAAGGAAGGGTCTGGGAGGGATGATGTAAAGCCAGGGTATAATTCGGCTGTATTGGTCTCTCCGTCGGGGGAAGTGGTAGGAAACTACCGGAAGAGTTTTCTTTACGATACGGATAAAACGTGGGCACGAGAAGGTAAGCACTCGCTATCGCGTCACAGGTCCCTTCACTTGTAACATAGATTAGCTGACTCACTGCTGGACTGGCCTTTGTTCGCAGGTGACGGCTTCAAAGTGTTTGATCTACCACCGCCATTAGGTCGGACCGTGATCGGAATATGTATGGGTACGTTTCATTCCGTCACATTTACATCAGTTAGGAGCGAGCGCAACGCTTACATGTCTATGATGCACGCAACGTGTACACAACGCAGATATGAACCCGAAAGATTTCTTGGCGCCATTTGATGCGTATGAACTTGCAAACTATGTCAAGTCGGTACAAGCAGATACGCTGGTCGTTCCGTAAGCCTTGATGTTTCGCTATAGGATCCGGCAGCCCGCCTTGCATTGCCTTCCTTCGATCCTGCCTCGTCATGCTTACCGACTTGTTTGCTGCCCGAAAGGATGAACTGGCTCGACCCGCCACAGGAACTCCCAGACGATTCATCATCCGTTCAAGCCGCCTCCACCGCCGCTGCCCAAAATCGGGGACCTTCTCATGACAACGACAACGATGATGTCGGACCAGAAATGTCTACGCTGAATTACTGGGCGCATCGGTTAATGCCGTTACATGATCCTGCACCTACCTACCCCTCATACGCAGAACCGAGTAGCGCTACCGATACCAAAAAAGGGAAAGAGGTGGTCTTTGTCGCTTGTAATCGCGTAGGAATGGAGAACGGTACGTTACGTCGACTCGCTATTCGTCTTACACATAGCCTATCTCCTCGCGCACCCACCCCGCCCTCTTCCCTTGGTGATCGTTCTGCTAATCAAGCTCTACGTCTGGGGAACAGGAACGACGTTCGTAGGCTCGTCTACGGTACTGACGATTTCTTCGGATCCGAGTAGGATAGAGCTCATCGAGGCATTTGGGAGGAAAGAGGAGGGCGTGATGTTTGCGCATGTGCATTGAGGCGGAGGCAGGTATTGAGTTGGGCGTGAGAGTATTAGGGGTCATATGGATCATTGGTAGTTTTTGCCTTTGCTAGCGTCGCACGTAAAGCGATGACTGAATATGTCTAGACCGACAACATCACTGGTGCAGTCGTGCCTGGTAGTCCTAAGGCTCAAGCATAAGACCGTAACAGCGGATCCTTGCACAGCCGGTCCATCACATCCTCCCTCAAATGCAGCGAAACATTCGCGCCATCCCTCGTCCAATCTTTCCTGTTCCCATTCGATCTCGCTAGACCATCCAATGGCGCACTCTCGGAAACCTGCAACAACCCATCGCAAGCTGGCATCGCAGCATCCACATACCGCGGTGCCTGACCCTCAACGCCGCCTACAAAGTCCACCTCGTAAAGCCCAAGTCGAGTCCAGCTGGTCACCAACGTATGTCGCCTTCCAAGAAACGTCGCCCAGATGTTCTGTGCGTTCGGTTCGTGCGCAAGGTCATGCAGTATCTCCGCACAAGCTTGCTCGTCATCGATCATCCCCAAAGTACTCCGAATCGAACGAGCGAGTGCTGGTAAGTCATTCCTCTGTGCCGCCTCTCCCCGGGTTGCTGCTCCAGCCAAACGGATCGGCGAGCCGAGGAAAGAAGCGGGAAGGCCAAGACGTGCGCGAAAGCTGAATGTCATGTCGAGGAATGCTGTTTCTTCGTCCGGTAATTGCCGGGCGCGGAGGATACATGCCCATACGTGTGCGAGGAGGGCATCTAACTTGCTCAGTCGCTTCTGCTGCTGCTGCTGCTGCCGTTGTTGGTGGTCGCCTGAGACGGTGGAAGATGCTTGTACGTGTATGCGCTGGATTTCATGCGGGGAGAAGTAGAGGATGGTGTGTTTTACGGGAACGGACAGGTCCCATTCGTTCCAAGGGATAGGTGTGCCGGGGACATACGCTGCGTTCAGGTTGAGCTTTTGGAGGGCGGGCGGGCGGACGGTGGATGGAAGAAAGTAAGGCGGACAGTCTGGCCCGCCGGAGAGGAACCAGTCGTACCGATGTATCGGGAGTAAGCGGGCGTTCCGTATGATCTCCAAGTCGGGTTCCGGGGCGTCGATATCCCCTGTGGCTTTATCATCCAAAAATGACGGCGCGAATATTGGTTGAAGCCTGGGAAGGGGAGTTGTTCCAGCGGCCATTGCGCGGTTTGTTGCAGCCCAATCGTGCATAAAAGTCAAGAGCGTTGTCGCGTCTCCGAGGACATGAGATATCTTCATCGCCACTGCGTACCCTCCATCCGCAAATAATGTCACTTGAACCGCCACACCTGGAAGCCCCTCAAAGTGCGTGTCGTCTTGCCATGCGATTTTCTCTTTTGGCAACAACTCTTTGGACGGTAGTTGTGCATCTATGCTCCATGCAGCGTTACCCTGCGCCCGCTCCACAGGGGAAGGAACGATATCGGAAACCTTTGCAGAATGTCGTACCACACAGAACCCGATTCCTGGCTCCCCTCCACCCTCCCCTGCGCCATACCGAATGACGACACGTCCATGTCGATGTGTATGTCCAGATGTACTGGTGGGATCGTATGTGCTCCATTCGAGTTGTCCGGCCCATTGTGGGTAGGAATCGATCGTCTGCTGGAAGGAAGCGAGAAGGTGCGCTGGGTCCGCTGCCTGCGCTGCATCTGACGTTGCAGGAGGGTCAAATATCCATGCCTTGTATGTTAAGCGGTAGGTACGGGTTTAGCATCTATCGGTTTCTTCGGAATAGACCTCGGAGAATGACTTACGGCACTCGTAACAGAGAAACGCACGACTGTACAGTCCAGGATCGATAATGGGACGGTCTTTTGGGCTCCGAGGGGAGGAGGGAAAAGCCTTGTTTGGGAGAGTATCTCTGTGTGGGAAGATTGTTGAGCCGCAGTGAGTGGACGCTAGGGAGTGCAAACAATGATTGTGAAAACCACGTTTACTCACCGGATTCATACCGCGGCCGCGGGAGAGTGGGCATTCCGTCGATAGCAGTAGCAAGATGGAACACTGAAGCAGCCGCTACCAGTGTAAAAGACTTCTGAGGTCACATTCTGCTTTGCAACCGATATACATACGAACGTCCGACCCATCGTTGACACACACCGGGACCGACAGAGACACCATATTTCCATCGTTTCGCTTCGGTCTTCGGCTTCACCGGACTAGGCCGAGCGGAGTCGCATGGTCGGTGACTATTGACTATCAGGTCGGATATTCGAGTTGAACTACCTCGAGACCGTGTATATAGCTGCAAGAGTGCCATTGTGCGTGGCGACAAGGCGTACTTGGCGTCCAGCCCCTTCGGATCATACATCCACCACCACCGATCATGACGACTTGCCCCGAAACGGCACCGCCGGAATCGATCCGTCTCCAAATAATCGACAAATCCGCTCCACAAGCAACCTTTATCGAAGTTTTCCACCTCCTCATGGCTGCGTTCGGCAACGGTGGTCCAATATGGGAACACATGTACCCACCTCCGCGTCCATCACCGGAGAAGCAGGCACTTGTTGGCGGGTTACAGCAAGCACTTGATGCGGGCAAGTCGAATGTTTTGTTTGTGCTTGCCGTTGGATCATTTCCGGATGGACAAGAAAAGACGTTGGGTATGGCGGTATGGGGTAAGCCAGGGTATAGGTATACCCCGTTGTCGAAGGAGACAATGACACAAGCGCAGAGGGATGCGTTTGAAGGGTATGATCTAAAGTTTAGGAACGAATGGAAGGGTACATCGCAGCGGTATCGGGATGAACTGATGGGTGATGAGCCATACTGGTGAGTTGCCGATGGATCAGCACTTTCGTTTACAACGGTACGACTTGCTCATTTGTTCCGCAATGTGACTGTCGCTAGGTACATGAGTGGCCTCGCCGTTCACCCTTCCTACCAGAAATACAAGATCGGCAGCACGCTCCTCGACCACGGTCTCGCCATCGCAGACGCCGAGAACCTTGCCGTGCTCTTGGAATCCTCAGCCGCGGGCAAACGGCTGTATGAGAGTCGAAACTTTGTCAAGGAGGTCGAGTATCCGAATTGTGCAGGGTGGGAAGGGATGGCGGATATGCGGTTCCCGTTGTACAGGAGGCCGGCGCAGGGTGGGGAGACTGTGAATGGTGTTTCGCCTTGAAAGGCGAACACGCGTAAGGGCAACAAGGACATTTGCATCCAGTCCAAAGTCATGTAACATTCCTGTAGGGAAGCAAAATAGGACAAGCGGTGGAGAGAACAGGAGAACAGGCGAGAAGAGACAATAGACTAAATAGTATACCACAATGACGTAAGCATATAGCTTAGCTTACCCGGTGTTGATCGGGCAAGTCAAGGGAGGACAGGGACAGGGAGACCCGGCTCAAGGCAGGCTATTAGTGGTCTAGTACTATCCAATGCTGTGGATTCCTACTGGTTACAATTCCCTCACTATAACATACACAACCATCACTCACATAATAACAATCAGTGGTCCATCCTCTTTTCATCATGGACGAATTGGACCAACTACCTACCGTTCTCTCACTCCCATCCAACTTGCCCTACCCAATCACTATCTCTAAATTCCTCGTCAAGCCTGGAACAACAGTCGAAAGAGGTCAAAACATCCTCTCGTACTCTTACTTTGTTGATGGAAGATTACTCCGAGAAGCGGGTGATTCCGGTGGCGCAGCGAGTGGGAAGAAGAGGAAGCAGGGGGATGATACGTTGATTGCTATGTGGCAGAGCTCGATCAAGGGAGAGGTCGTGCAGTGGGATGAAAGTATAAGAGAAGGCATGACTGTTTACGGTCCAGGGTAAGTGCAGGCGGAAGAATACAAAGGTGTTTTGTCGCCAAGTCCGTCTAATAATTGTGGTCTCGCGCAGTCAACGAGCGATCCATATCCAACAGCCTTGTTCACACCCAGTTCAGTTCAGCGGAATGTGTGCAGTCTGCGGAGCAGATCTGTCAACGTGAGTCGTTCTCGACAGCATTTTAGATTCCAGGAAACACGCGAAATAACAATCTTGTCTCCCGCACAGGCAAGACTACATCTCTACCTCACAAGCAATTGATGTATCGTCATATGGCGGTGGACCTTCCCGAGCCGCAAGACCCTCGGAAGGAGCAAACCAGGGCATCGAGATTTCCCACGATGATTCCAGAGTCAAAGTATCCTACGATGTATGTCACGGTCTCATCTGCGCATCCTTTAATTACACCGCATGCTCATCTCCCTTTTCAACAAATAGCAAGCTCACAAGATCGCGCTCGAAGCCCGGGTCAAGCTGCTTACTGAAAAACGACTGATCCTTGTAGTCGATCTGGATCAGACAATCATCCACGCAGCCGTTGATCCGACTATTGGAGAATGGCTGGATGAGTGTTTCGGCAAGGGATCAAACGTTTGCGAAATACGAGCTGGGGGGAGCGGACACCCGTCGGATAGGGGCGTGCTTGAGGCCAGAGGCCCACAAGAGGGCCAGCAGACGAGCTCTGCAGATTCAGCCGAGAAGGTTGAGAATGACGTAAAGGTGGATGGGCAAAGTGATGCAGAGAAATCTGGGAAAGAGGCCGAGAAACCGGCCAACCCGAATGCGGATGCCATTCGAGACGTTTTCAGGTTTCAGCTTCCGAACGAGTTACCGCCACACTTGAAGGGCAAATACAGACAAGTTATTCGACATGAAGATATGTGCTGGTACTATATCAAACCGAGGTGAGTTGCAAGCTTTGATAATCGATCCTGACCATGCGTTAACTGTAACCCCCCGCATGGCAGACCTGGTCTATCAGAATTCCTGGAGAGGATGTCCAAGCTATACGAGATGCACGTCTATACCGCCGGATCTCGCGCGTATGCCAATGCAGTGTGTAAAGGCATCGATCCTCAAGGAAAGTATTTCAGCGAGAGGATCTTGAGCAGGGATGAAAGCGGCAGTAAGTACTCGTCCTGAAGCTTCTTGGTAATGGATTAGCTAAAGCTGACCATGGGTTGCTCAGGTGCGGCGGTGAAAAATTTAAAGAGACTGTTCCCAACCGATCAGAGTATGGTAGTCGTCATTGACGACAGGTGGGAGGTATGGAGCCACGGCCCGAACTTGGTCAAAGTCGTGCCTTGTAAGCCTTTGCGAGTGGTGCTCGATGTGTAAAATATTCTCGCTGACGCAGCAGCATACCCATAGTCGATTTCTTTGTCGGCATGGGAGATATCAACTCGACCTTTGTAAAGCCGAGAGCCACAGACGTTCCTTCAATACGTGGTACGGCTCCGCCTGATATCGCAGAACCAGAAGACGATGCCGCACTGCAAGATCAGATTGCGCTAAAACGGGCGAAAGCCTTGGAAGACCAGATGGAAGCGAGACCCTTGAAGAAGAAACAGGAAGAGCTGGAAAAGCAAGCGGAAAGCACTGTTCCGGCGACTGACGCGCCAGCAAGTGAAACCAAAGAGACCGCCTCACCGGATGTTGGGACCAATACCGGTGCTTCGATGACTGCCAATGGCAGCAGCAGTGAGAGTTCCGCACATGTCAAACGAGCCTTGCTGAAGAACGACGACAAGGAGCTCAAGCGTGTTGATATGGCAAGTAGCTTCCCGGAGCTGGAACAGCGCGAGGCAGATGCTAACGCAGGCTTGAATTAGGTTCTTCGTGAAATTCATGGTAGATTCTTCGACGCATTATCTCAGTCAAAGAGTGGGCTCCGGACAGCCCCTTCTTCGGACCCAGACCCTAATATCCTGTTCGACGTTAGAGTAAGTACTTTCAGCGGTAATACGTGTGAAACACGATCCGAGGGCTTATCGGCTTTGTTACCTAGCATATAATACCTCACATGCAGAGAAAGGTTCTTCGGGGATGCGTCATCTGTTTTTCGGGCATTATTCCCCTACAACAGCCCCCGCAAGAGTACGTTTGAAGCGTCAACTCGCGTGATGGTTGACTGTGTTGACATTGTCTCTTCTAACAGGAACGAATACTGGATCTTGGCAAGCATGTTTGGCGCCAGATGCACCCAAAGGCTGACCTCTAGCGTTACGCATCTAGTGACCGGACAAGTGAGTACAAGACATGCGATAGCGGCTCAAAACTTACTCTTACTCTTTTTGCCAGATGGACACACAGAAAGTTGCCGAAGCGATTCGAAAGCCGGGGATCAAGGTCGTCTGGCGAGATTGGCTAAAGCACTCTGTTGACATGTGGCTCCGGCAACCTGAAGAGCCCTACCAAATCCGGCCAAAGTCTACGTCTTCGCCCTCAAAGTCCGAAAAGACATCATTCGCAGAATCCAAGACTCCTCCGGGAAGTCCGCCACGATCACCCGTGGTCGATACAGACCCTAGTACGCCAAATACTGGAAGTGTGATACCAGTAGAAGGCGATTTCATGCTCGATTCGAACGAGCTAGAGGATATGGATAAGGAGATGGAAGATTTATTAGCTGATGAGGATGAGACCGGTTCAGAAGCGACGGATCGGGATTCCGATGATACCAGTGTTACGGAGAGGTGAGTTTTCAACCTTTTCCAGCCATTTCAAGCTTTACTGAACGTTTTCGTGCAGTCGACCGCCGACACCGAGCAACAGGAAAAGGCCACGGAAATCAGGGTTAAGTGAGGCCGTTACCATTCCCGACGAGGGATCTGAAAGGATAACGAAACGTATAAGGCGTGTCCGGGATACACGGGACGAGGTGGACACCGAATTCGTGGATCATGAGGAACATTGGAGGGAAGAGAATTATGACGAGTATCCCGACGAAGGGAATGCGCCGCATCTATCGGATTTCGATGAGACTGACGACGAGGCGGACGAAGAGGAAGCAGCTGGAACAGCAATTGAAGCTGCAGACATGGTGAGTAGAGCTGCATTGAAGGTTTCCGTCTTGTTTCATACTAATAGTCTGATGATGCTTTGGTAGGTAAATACTGAACTCGCAAATGCTGAAGCAGTCAGTGACGCAGCAATGGGAGGACCCGGGCCAACAGAGGACAGGCTTCCTGCGACATGATAGCCACGCGCCTCTTCTCACAATGCGCGTGTACCAGCAAATACACGCCTGTAATTATATAAGCATGAAATAAGCATGGGCAGTATACCGAGGTTGCTTATACGGATGTGATGTCTGCTCGATGTGATTCTCCTTGTCTGTCGTGAACCATTCGCATATTGCAACCACTTTCGAAGAAAACCATTGGACGGTATACCAGGGCCCAACGGTTGGTGAACATCAATGCTACCAACTTTTGTGAGTGAGCAGTAATGCTACCAACCGTTGAAGCCTGGTAACGCGCTGATCAAAACGCGTCCGCTCAATGTGCGCGTTTCGATCGTACCAGTACGGTATCTTCCTATGAACTCTGAACTCGTCCTACTTATCTAAACGACGTTACTAAAGCACAGTAGCTGAGATAGATCCTTCATTCCATCACTCCAACATGTTCAAAGCCACCTCTCGTACAGCACCGCCGCCTGCACCGTACGCGGAAAGTTCAAGACCAGGCAGTAGTCGAAGACGGTCCAGCGATGGGGGCCATAGAAATCTGAAATATCCCTATAGACTGAACTTGTAGGTGGAAGCTGGTACAACGGATTGTCCAAATCCCAAATCTGATCAACATTCATTTTCCAACAGCTATAGGACACCGCCAGCACTGGACATCACTCTTGAGGAGTTCGAGACTTTCGCCATCGCTCGACTGAAGGGTACAGTGCACAAAGCTCTTCAGCTATGACGGCATGACCTAACGTTTCCGTGTGTATGACAGTACTTTCTGCCATACATTCATTGCAAGAACGCTCGCTTCCGGCCGCGCAATTTCGAGAGTTGATTTCCACTCAAATCAAGACCCATTTACCGCTATCAAGCAATACAGCAAGAAACGTTGATGTAGATGAAGAAAGGCGAGGTGATGAACTTGGGCACTGGATATTACGCCTGGCGTTCTGCAGAAGGTGAGTTGGGAATTCCTTGACTCGTCTTGTCAATGACTCTGACTTTATTACCATCGTTCAGTCCAGACCTACGCGATAAATTTATCCGCACTGAATTAGAACTGTTCAAGCAAAGATTTGACTCGGACGATCAGCACGAGCGTTCCCAGTTCTTGAAGAGCTTGAATTTCGACTGGACAGTTGTGGATGACACGGAGAAGAGGGTGTACGAGAAGCAGTTGAAGGCATGTATGCCTTGGAGCGCGCAAAGAGATGGACAGTTCGCTAGCGAGTCTTGGGTAAAGGTATGTCACACCTGTGCCAACCTCAACATCGTTGGATATATATGAAATGGACTGACTCTCCTTGTACTAGGTGCCATGGTATACGGTGCCTGATCTTGTTGGACCTCGAAAGGTGTTTGTAAAAGGCGGGAATGCGTATGTTCCCCAGAGCTATCAAATCAGCTTGGTTTTGCAAGCGTTCAGAAGTAATCTCGAACGTGCTTTGGAGGTATGTCTGTTTTCTCCCCGACTTCCTTGAACATATCTGACTAGCCTTGGCTTCCAAAGTTGACAGCCAAGTCTCTGCCAAGAATGGATGAAGATGACCGCCTCATGCCAATCCTTGCCCATCTCGCGCAGTCCTTCCTCTCGAACGTTTCTATCGAGAGCAACTTCTTCGGTGATGCCGATGACGATCCAAACAGCACTCGAGTGACAGCAGATATGATTGACACATTGGCCGTAAAGCATTTCCCGGCATGCCAATACAATCTGTGGAATAGGCTGAAGCGAGATCATCACCTAAAGCATTTTGCAAGATTACAGTTTGGGTTGTTCTTGAAGGTATGAGATTCGCTTCATTCCCGCAGTACCGCATCCTGATTCCCCGTATTTCCATAGGCGCTTGGGTTGCCTTTGGAGGAAGCTTTGGTATATTGGCGCAGAGGCTTCAGTCAGCTCACCGATGACAAGTTCCAGAAAGAGTACAAGTATAATATCAGGCATAGCTACGGGCAAGAAGGAAAACGAATGAACTATCCTGCAAAGAGGTCAGTGCCATTGGAAAATCCCTCCTGCAGCCCTTCCCAACTAAATATCAACTTTCCTTCTACTCTTAGCTGTCAACAAATTCTTACAAGTAATCAACCCGGTCCTCAAGATTCACACGGCTGCCCATACCGGCATTTCGCACCGGAAACCTTGCAAACGTTCCTCTCTCAACACTATTCGATCAGCACGGGATCGTCGGAAATGCGAGAGGTCATGGACCAAGTCAAAAAGCAGCACTATCATCTTGCATGCACGAGAGTATTTGAAATTACGCATCCGAAAGATGTGAAGAAGGGAGAGGGTCTTGGAGAGGGCGTCAGTGTCAGTCATCCAAACGAGTATTTCAACAAGAGTTGGGGCTATGAGAAGTAAGTTTTGCCGAACTATAATTTCCAGTCGCAGCATCCACTAAGTCCTTGACGTTCTCGCAGAGGAATCTCCAAGCCAAAGGCAGAGCCCATGTCTGATGATATGCACCTTGACTAACGGAACTTTAGGCATATTTCGGAGTCTGCACCATTGTATTTCGAGGGTATCATGTTGCGTCGTTGTAAATTAGGCTGTAGTATTCTCAGATCGTTACGGGACAGCTTTGTTGACCACGTTCAGTACTCTTGCGCCGTGAGGTTTGGGATCGTCGTGTTGCTTGCATTGGGTCACTGAAGACACTCTGAAGACCTTTGACGAACGCCGTCAGCTTCGTCAGCATTTGGAAGCGCCTGAAATTCCCAACTCTGGCCTCCTGCGCGTTAGTTGGGTAATTTCGAGCAAACGCGTTGCTTCTCTCAGCTCGTCGTATCCTATTGCATCTCCTTTCATTTCGTTCCATCATCTTGCAACTATCTGTATCTACTCGGACATTCTATCTCAACCACGGTAGAGCTGAACTCACACCGTACAAATTTTCAACATGTCTTCCATCGAACTCATCAACCCAAGAGCAGAGAGCATCCGTCGGACGCAGGCCCTCCAGGTCAACACTATGGGTGCAATCGGTCTCGCCAATGTCGTAAAAAGCAATTTGGGACCTCGAGGTACGATCAAGATGTTGGTAGATGGAAGTGGTCAGATCAAGATGACCAAGGTGAGTGTCAATAGGCTGGCATTATATCGTAGCTTTGGCAGGTGGTGTTGATACCGAACTTGTCCTTGTGTTTCAGGATGGAAAAGTACTCTTGTCTGAAATGCAGATCCAGGTAAGCATCCGTACTGTTCCGCTGCTCGTTCGCGGTAATGCTAATGTAGTGCCTCTAGAACCCAACGGCTGCTATGATTGCAAGAACGGCAGTAGCACAAGACGAACAATGCGGTGACGGAACAACTTCGGTAGTGCTTTTGGTTGGAGAACTGCTCAAGCAGGCGGATCGATACATTTCGGAAGGAGTGCATCCCCGTGTGATCGGCGAGGGTTTCGATATCGCCAAGAAGGAGGCATTGAAGGTGAGTTTGGATGTGGACGTGCAGCGTAGAAGAGTGAATCTCACGTTTCCACATGTACAGTTCTTGGAAACATACAAGATGACACCTGAATTGGATCGAGCCATGCTTGTTGCCGTCGCTCATACCTCGCTTGCAACAAAACTTCACGCTGCTCTCGCTACCCAACTTGCAGCCGATATCACCGACGCTGTTCTCGCCGTTCGCACGACCGACGAATCCGGCAAATTTGAACCCATCGATTTGCACATGGTTGAAATTATGAAGATGCAGCACAAGACTGATACGGATACGACACTCGTGAGGGGTTTGGTGTTGGACCACGGAGCAAGGCATCCCGATATGCCAAAGAGGGTAGAGAACGCGTTTATCTTGACGTTGAACGTTTCCCTTGAATATGAAAAGACGTAAGCAGTCCCCGCAAGACGTACCTTCAGCTTAGACTAACATGTTCACGCTTGAATAGTGAGGTCAACTCAGGGTTCTTCTACTCTTCCGCCGAACAACGAGAAAAGTTGATCGAATCAGAAAGGAAATTCATCGACGACCGATTGCGCAAGATTATCGAGTTCAAAAACGCCGTCTGTGACCGGGAATTGGGCAAGGACGGACAATCAGCAGACTCAAAGGAGAAGGAACACAGCTTTGTCATCATCAACCAGAAGGGTATTGACCCAATGAGCTTGGATGTTTTGGCCAAGAATGGAATCTTGGCTTTGCGACGGGCAAAACGGAGGAACATGGAACGGTAAGTCTTCGCTGAAGGAGGAGCTATGTCCTCCATATGCTAAACCGTATCCTTCTAGTCTGCAATACGCATGCGGCGGTACCGCTCAAAACTCGGTAGAAGACTTGAGCCCAGACGTTCTTGGTTACGCAGGCTTGGTGTACGAGCACACTCTGGGAGAAGAAAAGTATACCTTTGTCGAACATGTCAAGGAGCCCAAGAGTGTCACCCTGTTAGTCAAGGGTCCCAACGCCCATACTATTCAGCAAATCACCGATGCTCTACGTGACGGACTTCGATCAGTTAAGAACGCCATTGAGGACGAATCACTCATTCCCGGAGCAGGAGCCTTTGAAGTAGCATGTGCGGAACACTTGACGAGTAGCAACTCGGGAGATGCCAAGGGAAGGCAGAAGTTGGGTGTAAAGGCATTTGCCGAGGCAATGTTGATTATTCCCAAGACCTTGGCCGCAAATGGTGGATTTGACGTACAGGACGCTATTGTTGCTCTGCAGGTAAGTCGCGTCGCACTCTCGTCGGTAGATATCTCCAACTGACTACGCACTCCTGTCGCTCGTCTAGGAGGAAGCCGCAGAAGGTCATGTTGTTGGTTTGCACCTGAAAACAGGCGAACCGTTCGATCCGACTGTGGAGGGTGTGTGGGACAACTACCGTGTCAAGCGTCAGATGATCCATTCATGGTGTGTGTCACGCACCCAGACGAGTGACAACATCATAATTAACTAAATCCTGCTTTTTCAGCTCTGTTATCGCTACCAACCTCTTGAACACGGACGAGATTTTACGTGCAGGTCGATCATCGTAAGTCTTCAATGCGGTACTATAGCATCTTGCTTCATCTGATGTCATGTCTGTTCCGCTGCTCTACCCAGCCTCAAACCTGACGGTGCATAGATGTGCAAAGTGGGACAGGATATACCGGTGTAATAACTATCACAGATGTGATGTATTCCTGCTTGATCGGATACGCCATACCATAGAAGCCCTCGCCGTCGAGTCAAGTCTCAAGCGCGCTGTGTGCAATTCCGCATGGAGCATAATTCGCCACTAGAAGCCATCTTTGGTGAAACATTGGGTGTCTGCGGTATCTGAGGCGATGCGTGAAGACACTTCATGGTTTACGGGTCACAGACTACTGAAGGTCGCGGTTTGCATCGCCAGATCGATTTCTGACGGCTTTGTTGAAGTCCACAGCAGCCCCGCAGCTTCGCAGTGTCACACTCGACAACCCGTTTGACTTGCTCCCATGTAGCCGTTTTCTCAGCTGGTTTGTCCTTCATCCGCTCGCGCTGTGACAAGCCACTGGAATTCCGCTGCGTCTGTTCCGCTTCACACTGAGCTGCGAGCTGAATCGGCGACCTACTCATTGCTGGTAGACGTGCTTCTTTGTCTGTAGCTTTCGTCGCTTTGCGCTGGTATTGAGAAGGGTGATCGAAGTTAATACAAGTGAGATTGGATATCTAAGGAAGGCTGATATGGCTGACTAGCGAGGGCAAGAGGGAAGATAGCGGGGAGACCGCTCCATAGCACCTCCCTAGCAGTCTATACTTTGCTCGCTGCTTCGGTAGCTGCTTCGGTCCAACGGGCCAGCTGCTGTTTGCAATGTGTCACAGCAGGGCCAGCGGTATGTCACAGATTTCGAAGTTTCTCGAGATGAACAGCTAGATGAACTGATACAGAGTACAGAGTCTAATCCAGCAGCTGATCCAGCGGCTGCGAATACACCGATGATAAGATAAAAAAAATAGGCACATGTGCTTTGTTTCCGCTGGCATTTTCGCCGACGCCGACGACAGATGACATCCCGCTATAGCGACACGTAATCTAGCTTGGCTGCGCAGTCTAGTCTGGTCGCGACCTCGCAGTTAGAGTTTGTGTGCAGCTGCGGAGAGCTGTCTATGTGGATATCGCCACAAAGTGGCGTGCGCTGACTGCGCTCTGTCAAAGGAGTATTCAATTCACATATATCATCGCAGCCTTCGCTGCTGCGCCCTGTGCCTCTGCGCAACTTGTTCAGCAAGAGCAGCTCCACAAATTGTTTGACTGAAAGCGGTCCTCTACGCAAATTTTGACATATAACCCTCCGCTTTCCTGTATAGTTCTCCAACTGCTCAACTGGCAAATCCCTCAATTCGGCTACAGTCAAACAGCATCGAGGTATAACGTATAACAACGACGCTTCGCCACTATGCTCGGACTTGGTGGCAAAGAGTTCGAAAGGGACGAAAGATTTGCAAGTACCCTTCCTCTCGTTGCAGAGAAGGGTGACCTCGAGGAATCCCCCGTACAAATTAGACCCAAACAAAGCACATCTTCCCGCTTCATCAACAAATATCGAAGCCTTCCTTGGCTCTTCAAGCTCGTCAGCGGATTGGCTTGTCTTTGGATCGTTTTCACCAGTATGCGCTTCGTTCATTCCCGGATTTCTGGTTCGCATCGTCATGGAACGCGGAAGTGGTACCGGGAAGGCGGCGACTACTCTGAAGGATACAACCCAATGGAAGAAGTAAGCGCGCTTCCGTTGCTCCTTCTCCACAATATGATACTAATCAACCGAACATTCGCCCTCAGCCTGTTACCATAGACGTCACCTTTGCACCAACTGCGCTCGACTTTGAAGACGCTTCATCCAGAAAGACTTCCAGCCCTCTCTACCTCCAGCCATTCCAGTTGCTGGATATCTCTTGGGGTCAAGGCATCAAAGGCTCTCTTCATGTCAAGCGAGATGACGGTGTCGAAGGCGACCAGCCTTTCATCGTGATCGAAACCGCCGATGACGATGACACATCTCGACTTCAGTCCTCCATCAAGGCTGCGGCCACTTCAGATCGCCTCACTTTCCGATTCCAGGACCCGGACTCGTCGGACAGTGTCGAACACATTTACAACGCCATCCTCACTGTTCCGTCTACTTTCAAGGAGATACCACCTATCAGCATTCGAGGCGCCGAAGCGTCTCTCAGTATCGCTCAAGGCCTTGAACACGCCAAGTTCCGCTTCTTGGAAATCGACAGTTTAGTAACCGAGTTCCAGTCAGAGTCTATCAATGTGGGTGTACTTCGAGTCAGCAGCGGAACCGGTGACATTTCTGGCACTTTCAACGTCAGTCACGAACTCGATCTGAGGACCACTACGTATGTTGACCGCTTCGTTTCTCCCATTTCGCTTGAGGCTTACTAATAGCTTCCATTCCCTCTCTTCAGTGGAAACATCTCGGCGAAGATTTTCTTGGACGCTCCTCACTGCCTCCCTGGCGGTCATCACGGTCCTGATCATCATGGAAAACATCACAAGAAGGGTGACAAGCATGGAAAGCACGACAAGCATGGAAAGCATGGAAAGCACCGCGAGCATGATGGAAAGCGTTCCGACAGGCCCAGCAAGCGATGGTTCCAAGACTCCGACGACCAGGAACTTGAGCTCAGTATTGAAGACTTTGAGCTTGTTAACGGAGACTCTTCCGACATCGAGCAGCAATCAGAGGACCACAGCGAACGTCATCCTCCTGGACCGCCTGCTCCCGGTAAAGATCACCACGACGGTGAACATGGACATTTGCCCCCTCCTCCTCCTCACCATCCGGGAGACGACCGTCGACCGCCCTTCCCGCCTCATGGGCCTGAACATGGCAAGCACAAGCATGGTCACCACCATCCACCACCACCTCCAATGGTTCGAGTTCGCGCGGTATCAAGCACCGGTGGTATTGACTTGACCTATTTGAACCATTTGGAGCACGCTGCTCTGATTTCTTTCGTCCACAGCGACACTGGTAAAGTTCAAGTCAAGCTTGCGGAGGAATACAAGGTTCGTTGCGCGCTTGAAGTTTTCAAGCTGGTATTGTGCTGACATGTTATCAATGTGCGACTCAGGGCAAATTTAAGGTTGGCGTCAAAGTCGGCCAAGTCGTTCTTGCGGATGAACGCGAAAAGACTGTGATCATCGACCGAGAAGTCAAGACTCCTACCGGAGCCTTTATCGAAGGCTTTATCAAGACCAAGGGCAACGACACCGATGGTCCTCCCCCTCCCCAGCACGATGGAGAGCGACCTCCTCCTCAAGACTCCCTATTCGATGTCGAACGGGAATTTGACATCGCGCGATTGATGAGTGTGCAAGGGTAAGTCATCACATAAACTGTTCAATCTCGTTCCCTCACTGACATTTCTTCCATTGCAGGCCTATGGGACCTCAAGGACCTCCTCCTATGCGTGGCGAAGGTCGACAGGAACGACGAGAGATGAAGAAGCGAGGGTTCCTCGACTTTGACAGATTTCCTTCTCCCCGTCACGGGCCACCTGGAGGTCAGCCTGAACGTCCTCATGGTCCTCCCCCTCATGGTCCTCCCCCCCATGGTCCACCTCACGGGCCACCTGGAGGTCCCCATGAGCCTCCTCACGGTCCTCCTCATGGTCCGCCTCGCGGTCATTTCCCACCGTCACCTCCTCAACATGAGCCTCCTCACGGTCCTCCTCATGGTCCGCCTCGCGGTCATTTCCCACCGTCACCTCCTCCTGGATTTGGCTTTTCGGCCGCATTCAGCATTGTTGGAGAGGTCAAGCTCATTGTTTAGGTTCACTGCTCAAAGTTCTCCACGACCATGCCTGGGTACAATGTTCAAATAGATTCTGCACTCAATTCGAACGCAGTCGATAATTCTTTGTTGTTGTAACCGTAATAATTCAAAACCAACCGTTGTGAAACAAAAATGTATATCAGAAAACATACCCTATGAACGACGCAAACCTTCTCTTTCTCGTCGAGGCACTTGAATACAGCCCGGATTGCTGCCACGAGTAGGGTTTCCTGGCACCGGCGTTCTCTGCTGCTGGTGCTGGATTTAAGAGTATCGACAGTGACCATCCACCGAAACCCATAGTAGCTTGATACTACTAGTAGTATAATTGTCGCACTCATAAACAGATGGAGAGAGAGCAGCATCGCACCCAAATGGCAAAGGTGCCCCCGTAACAAGAGAAGCAGCAACACCTCCTTCAACCTCGATCAGAAGTTCAGAACAGGCTACAAAGTTACAAGGATTAGACGGTCAATACTCTCTATTCCTCACTTTCTTCATCTCGAATCAGTCCACTCATATACGCCACAAATCCAACCATGGACTCGTATCCCTGGGAGCCAGCACAAACGACAAGCGGTATTGTTAAGGACCCGACGGTAGGAGCGCGCTTAGTCCCAAAGAGTGTCAGGAAAGATGGAAGGTACGTATCGGTAGTGCTCTAGAGTTTGCGATAGTGCACATCTCACACACGTAACATCTTGCTGTGCAGTCAGAGAAAGGAGCTCCGAATACGTGATGGCTATGTGCCCCTCGAAGATCGAGTCGCTTACAAGTCACGCGGCAAGCTCGAAGCCGAACGTCTAAAGGGGTTCGTTCCCGGTGCGACATCAGCTACGCCGTCTACATACGCCATCCCTTCCGGCAAGGCGAACGATCCGACACAGGGTATGTCCAAAGCTCAAAAGAAGAACTATCAGAGGAAGATCAAGAAGTTGGAGGAAAAGACAGCGAGGAACTGGGATTCAGAGGACGACGATGATGAAGACGAGGACGAGGACGAACACGACGGTAACGACAAACGTGTCTATAAGGCGAAGAATCCAGACGAACTGAATGACCGGTTTGACGTATACGAGGACTCTGACGACGCTGAGCTAGATGCTGCCATCGACAACATCGAAATCCCGGAACTCGGCGTTAAACCGCAATTCGGCATCGGTTTCAACAAGCAGCGTGACCTGATGAAAGGGCCTAGTCGAGCCGATACGAAACCTTCAGGAATCGCTCGTCCGCCACGTCCTGGAGGTATCTTCAGAGATCTTGGACTCAAACCGAAGAGTAGTACCTCGACAGCCACGTTAGCTACGCCCTCGACGGAGACTACTAGTCAAACTAGCTCAACCGCTGCCAAACCGCCCGTAACAAACCCGGTGTCCACTCCACCCGCAACAACCACAGCCAAGCCGGGTAGTAGTCAATCAAAACGGACCGTTCCAGGCGCAGCCTCAAAATCATCCACAAATTCAAGCAAAGACTTGCCTCGAACTCGACCGGAAGTCAAGGTACGGCCGGGGCACAGCTTGGCGGGTATGATGAAGCAGTTGGCGGTACAGGATACGACACCCGGTGTTCGACGATGATTGCGGCAGGTGTCGCGTGGCAGGTACGCATGGAAAGGCAAGGACATAGTGAAGACGTGTGCGAGAACAATTGGCCGTGCAAATGAGTTGTGCCTGATCATGTCAAGAAAAGCAAAGGTTGCAGAGGAGATAGATGGAATGGGTTGTGAGGGTCGTGGGTTGTACTTTGTCATCAGAATGTATGGTATGGTGGCGCATCACGGATTATGCAAGATGCTATCGTCAAGCAGTGTTACATCCTTCGACCGCTGTCAAACGTGTTTACAGAACAACTACCACTAGACGTAGTTGATACGCGGAGGCGTACCCTGCAAGGGCGTCCGAGATCTTTCTCTAGACCCGGTCTCACTCAGTCGCCTCGCTAGTTCATTCTGCCACTCTTCTTGACGTACCGACTGAACAAGCTCGTTGACTGGTAAAGCGGGATGCGGGATGCCGTTCTCGTCCAGGTATTCGCGCGACCATAGTTCATGCGATTCAGATCGTGATGTAGAAGAACTCGTCAATAATCCCATCGTATTGCTTCCCGCATCGTGTCTTGCTGTTCCTCTTGAAGGCTGGCGCGATCCGGTGGCTCGTGTATCGGAGTATATAGCAGAACCAACGAGCGGTGCATCATCTCGTGTTCTTCGGAAATGGGCTCGCCAAGAAGCCCGTATTTGTCCGATCGCCGGTTCAAACGACATTAGCCACGCAGACTCGGGGTCGGTCGTCGCCCCCATCTCGTTCGTGTCGAAAGTCGTCTGCGATAGCTGTGGCGTGGAACCTATGGCAGGCACACTATCGGAAGTCACTGTCATTCCGAGGGATTCGTAAGATTCAAGAACGCGCTCGAGACCGGCTCGAGATGTAGAGTCGGAAGTGTCGCCCAGACGAGCCGTCGTTGTTCCTGCCGCTGCTGCTATCGCCGAGTTCCGAGGATGCAGTTCCGCACGCCTCTCTCGAATTTGATATCTCATGAAACAACCCGTTGTCAAGCTACCGAGGCCCCTAGCACTCTGCCTAACATGTGCAGACGTGCCCCAAGGTGCAGGCTGAAGATCGCTCTCAAACGGTTCGATCCTGACGCGAGAGTGCATCCACGGTCCCAGATACGATCGCAATCTCGTACGAGGAGTCATAAACTCGATTTCATCGGCACGAACAAACGCATCGTCGTCTGGTGGAGTGGTTGCGAAATCGAATCCGATAATCCGGGGCAGTAGAGTCATATCGACAGCCCTATGCCGGATCCCAGTACCCGTGGATTCACCCTCGGATACCCAGCGAACCCAGTATCCGGCACTGGTGCCCGCTCTTCGAGGCCGACCACTGCCATTCCCCGTCAGTCGCATCCAACGCGATTGCGTTCCATCCCTACCGCCCGGTAACATGGACAAACATCTCGCCACCAACTCACGATCCGGTTCTCGCGCAGAGTTTGGCCGAAAGACGATCGTTCCGTCGAAATTCACATCGAAACTATTCACATTGTCGATATTGAGCACGAATGCAATCGGTTGAGGGGAGAGGCGTGGACGCATATGGGGATGATGTACACTGCGGGTGTAAGGAAAACTCGGACGACGAGCTAGTTGCTGATGCGGCGAAGAATCCCTTGAAACATCAACACCAACACGATCTCTTGCCGTTGAATTCGAGACTGACAATGTCGTGCCCGTAGAACGTGAATCCTCCCCTCCTGATCCCAGTACCACACCACCCATTCTCCCCACGCTCGTCGTGTCTTCCCGGTCCTCACGCGACCGCAACGACGTCCTGGCAAGCGCAATCATCGCCATATTGCCGCGCGCAATTTCTAATCGGTCATTAAGCCTCGTTACAGTATTCTGCAATGCCCGGAGTTCCGCCATAGCACGAGGGGTAAAGGAGGCGTCTGTTGAGCTCATTGTCGTCGTAGTTGCAGTCGGGGTAGTTGGTGTTCTAGGGGTATCGGAAGCCGGGGTAGTTGTCATCGGCGTGGTCGCGGACGATGGCATCAGCCGCGGCGTTTCCAAAGAAAGGTTTCGAGTGTGTACGACCCGCGGAGGAGCTGAGGCAGAAGCAGAAGCAGCCGCAGGAAGCCGCAACTGATCTCCCATCGTCGTAGCCGTAAACATTTCGGCTTCCTCCATCATCTCTCGTAACCGCTGCGTGTTTGCCTCGGCGAGTGTCGGAAACTCATCCCGGTCTAGCGCAACGACGTTGGAACCGCGTCTGCTGCTGCCGCCGCCGCCGCCATTGATAGGAAGGAATAACGGCGTCCGTTCGTTGAGTGTTGGGATATCTACTCCTCCTGGAGAGTTTCTACGACGGGATGCGATTGTTGCTGTCGAGACTGTTCCGCCCGATGGACTGTTTGCGAAATTACGCCAGGGTCTGTCAGAAGTGGTGTTGGCGGTAGCGGCGGCAGCAGTAGCACGCCGTTCTCTAATCGCCTCACGAACAACAGCGAGCGCTGTAGCTGCCGACGTCGTCGTCCCTGTCGCGGAAGGCACCACCGTAGGCGTAGGCGTAGGCGTACGTGATCCACCTGCTCTCACCTCTCGTCGAGCATCCTCTCCAGCGTTCCTCTCTCGATCAACAACGACTCTACCCCTACTGGTCATCCTATCAAACTCGAACGGTTCGGCAAACATGGCAGCGCGTGCGGCTGCTGAGCTGGCGCGTAAATCTGCTGCTGCTGCATCACGAGCACGGCGGACTAGGGTGGGTTGGGTCTGAGTCTGAGTCTGGGTCTGAGTCTGAGTTGTTGGCCGGAGGAGGGGCATGATCGTTTGATCCGAGTCGTTTGTGTTTGCGCGTGGCCGGAGAAGCGTGGTCGGGATTCTGGATGGGTTGGCCCGCAGAGTCGAGGCAGAGCTGGAAGCATGCGAAGCGGTGTGTTCTGTTTGGGATGGGGTTGCGACGGTGGTTCTGGATACTGCTGCGAGTCTTGCCGCTCGTCGTTCCTCGGCTGTTCCGTGCATCTCGGCGAGCCCTGATCCCGATTTGGTAAGAATTTGGTCATGAGGGGACCGTACGGAAAGCCGAGAGGTGTTGCTTGTGCTGGTGGTGCTGTTATTGGGAGGAGGTAGGAGCCAACGTCGACTCGGCTGTGAAAGAGCGCCTTTGATGCCGTAGACTCAGCTACAACATTACCTGCAAAGCCCCTTTCTATCAAACGGATGCTCACCACGCCTGTCACTCTCTGGACGCTCCTCTCTCTCCTCTACAGTCCCATCACCATCTTGATCATCAGCCGAAATTCCTCTTTCCAAGTCTTCCGCACGAGATCTAAGTCGATCCACCTCTCTTCCGAGGGCTTCTACGCGGGAATGCAGGTTATCGCGCAGACCCTGCATAGAGGATAGGAAGGCGGTATGAGCGTCCATCGGATGTTTGGTTGGGATGGTTGATAGTAGCGGAGAAGTCCAGTCGAGAAAGTGAGAAAGTTCAAGTCGTTCACCTGGTTATGCAGCAGCAGCGTCATTCTTCCATCATCCATGATTCCTCGATTTGTATCCGCTCGTAACAGTGAGACAACCATGTGCCCTGCCTGCCTGGGCTGATTTTTCCCTTTCCCCTTATAATCTCCTTCTTCATTCTGTTACCCGACAACCCGTGACTGCAAGTATCCATGTTCGCCGCAAAATTCCAGGAGACTACTCCAGCCGTCACTCCTTCTGGTCTCGAAAATGTAGAGCCAGCTACTTCGGTCGGTAGTGGTCCGATCGAGAATGCTCCGACGACCACGTTAGGAACCGGTTCAGGAGGAGGCGGAGGAGGAGGAGGAGGAGGAGGAGGAGGAGGAGGAGGAGGAGGAGGAGGAGGAGGAGGAGGAGGAGGAGGGATCAAGGCCCTTCTGTCCGGAGCGATGGAAAACAAGTACGTACTCGTTTGTTCTCCAGTGTATCATTGTACACGCTTATGCTTACATCCGCTCCCCTAGTCCGTACTTTTCGGCAGGTGCTGGTCTTATGGTACGTTTGCAAGGAAACTTTACCAGGAGATGCTGGCGTTGAGGAATCGGTCGACGCATTCAGAGGAGACCGCCGAAGGGCGTCAATAACTCGACGTTATACCCTCACACATTTGCTTCGCCGCTCCGTGGTCTGCCATCTAAAGGGCTCGCATGCCCCCATGATCCGCATAACCCGCCAACCATCTTTTCCGTTTCCGGTTGACTAACTCCCCGATTCGATCCCCCTCTACAGGGCATTGGCGTAGCACTCACCCTCCTCCGCAGATCCACCACCCTCGCCGCCACACTCGCCCACCGTCGTCTCCTCGTCACCTTGGAAATCCCATCAAAAGACCGCTCGTACCCGTGGTTCCTGGAATGGATGGCTGCGAATGCGCCACCGGCTGAGAAAGTGTCGTTTTCATCGCGTATGCTAGGGAGTGGGGGGAAGGGTGCGGGTGCGGTGGAGGCTGGTGACGCAGAGCAGGTGACGCGTGGGAAGATGGTGGGGATGCGGAGTCATGAGTTGGCTGTGGAGACGACGTACAAGCAGCATGAGAATGGGAGTAGTGAGGCGTTGTTCAACCTCGTTCCTGGACCGGGCACGCATTACTTTAAATACAAGGGCGCTTGGATGCAGGTATGTCCGCCCCGTCTCACCAGTCGCGTGCAAGGCGTTTAATCGGGTCGTTGGGTACTCTTTGCACAGGTGAAACGAGAACGGGATAGCAAGCTCATGGATCTTCATTCGGGTACACCATGGGAAACGATCACGCTCACCACCCTTTCTCGGGACCGCCACCTATTCCCCTCCCTCCTCTCCGACGCACGCGCACTCGCTGATAAAGGCACCGAAGGGAAAACCGTCGTCTACACCGCATGGGGCACCGAATGGCGACCTCTTGGAAAACCACGACGGAAGCGTGACTTGGGGAGCGTGGTGTTGGCAGATGGCGTAGGCGAACGAGTCGTCACGGACCTGCGAAAATTTCTTGGCCGTGGGAAATGGTATGCAGAGCGGGGGATCCCGTATCGTCGTGGTTACCTATTCCACGGACCGCCAGGAAGTGGGAAAACATCGTACATCCAGGCACTGGCGGGCGCCTTGTCGTATAATATCTGCTTGTTGAACCTCTCGGAGCGCGGGTTGACGGATGATAAACTGAATTATCTGTTGGGAATCGCCCCGGAACGGAGTTTTATCTTGCTCGAGGATATTGATGCCGCGTTCAACAAGCGTGTACAGACAAGCGAGGACGGGTACGCACACGGTTGCCTTTTCTTTCCTAGACTTCTGACAACTCATCCCTCCCCCCGCTCCCCTCCCGCAGGTACAAATCCGCCGTCACATTCTCCGGCCTGCTCAACGCCCTCGACGGCGTCGCATCATCAGAGGAACGAATCATCTTCATGACCACCAACCACTACCACGCGCTCGATCCCGCCCTGATCCGACCGGGTCGTGTGGATGTCAGGGAACTGATCGACGATGCGATGCCTGAACAGGCAGAACGACTGTTTATCAAGTTTTACGGAGGGCGTCCCGAGGCGGAGGCGGCAAGGGATGGGAAAGCAGCAGTCTCGTCGTCCGCTTCTGCTTCTACTTCTACCGATGTGGACGCGCAAGCTTCACCCGTCACGCAGGACTCTGGCCCCGCCAGCGCGGCCATGAACGACCCCTCCCAACCAACGGAAACCGAGATCCGGACGCTGGGTGCTCGTGTGAGAGATGTGGTCGAGGAAAAGATGAGAAGACGGCAGCGTGTGAGTATGGCGTCCCTTCAAGGACATTTTATACGGCATGGTGCGCGGGAGAGTTTGGGTACGTTGGACGAGTTGTTTAGTGAGGTTGAAGTCGGGGAGACGTAGAGGAGAGGAGCGGGAGCGGGAGCGGGAGCGGGAGGGGAGGAAGGTGGATGTGGGTATTGTAGTGGAGGTGTTATATAGAGCTGCAGAGCAGACATGAATTGCATTTGTCATGCAGGAACTGCGCGAGTGGACTACTAGTAGGCTGGAAGACGATGTCAATAATACATCAGACCTAGCTGCTCTCCATGTATACGTACACCGCCTCGAGTCCAACTTATCCAAGCTCGCTGTTCTGCTTGTGCCTTGAATTGAATCAGACATTGAAGGCTGCTTGTTATGTAATAATGGTGCAAGACTAGAGACAAGTCAACAAGATAGAGGACAAACGACAAACGACGAGGCTTTCGGGTATGGCCGCATTGTCGCTTGTTCGCTTGGCGTCTTGTTTCCCATGTGAACACTCACCATGTGCTCTTTGCTCTGTGACTCGAGATTGACTGGTTGGTTGACTGGACTGGACTCGTTGACTCGACGGGACGGGATACATAATATAGATGTGATCCGTTCATTTCAAGTATCTTTATGAGTGTCTAGCAAGTACAATACGCATATCCTCAATCCTTTTCCTTGCACACGACCAACCAACCAACCATGTCCACCCTCTCAGCAACTCCCGCACCCGCAGCAGCTGAACAACCACAGCAACAACAACCACCACCAGCACCAACCTCAATCCGCCTCCAAACCCTCGACCCATCCACCACCCCTCACACAACATTCACCGCCCTCTTCCACCTCCTCACCTCCGCATTCGGCGGCAGCGGCAACGGCTCATCTCCGATCTGGGATAACATGTACCCGCTTCCCCGACCGTCGTTGGATGAACAAGCGGCTGTCGGGGCGCGACAACACGCGTGGGAGATTAGGAACCGGGATGTGGTGTATGTGGTTGCTGTGGGGACGTTTCCTGCTGGTGAGGGCGGGGGTGAGGGAGTTGAGGAGGAGCGGCCTGTGGGGCTTGCGGTGTGGGGTAGGCCGGGGTATAGGTGGAAGCCGTTGGTGCAGAGGGAGAAGATGGGGCAGGAGGAGCGGGAGGCGTATGAGGGCTATAACCTGGACTTTCGGAATGAATGGAGGGGTACGTTGCAGTTGCATCGTGATCAGTTGATGGGTGATGAGTTGTACTGGTAAGTTCTCGGTTTATTGTTCGAGAAATATACTCGGTATTCCCCTTGCGTGGTGTGTTTTTCTTGGCCTTTGCTTGCACCGCACGCACGCAGCCGCGCGTAATCTCTTGCTCACCCTCATCCTACATGGTATCTGCTTCGCGTCCCTGACAGGTACCTAAGCATCCTCGCCGTCCACCCGTCCTACCAGAAATACAAAATCGGCTCCCAGCTACTGGACCATGGTCTCTCCCTCGCCGACGGCGCGCACCCACCTCTTCCCGCTTTATTGGAATCCTCCCCTGCAGGGAAACGGTTATATAAGAGTCGTGGGTTTGTCAAGGAGGGCGAGTATCCGAGTTGTGCGACGTGGAAGGGGATGGAGGAGGTGAGGTTTCCTTTGTATAGGCGGCCGGCGGCGCGCGGGGTGGAGCAAGGTCTGCAGGGTGGTGGTGAGGATGGTGTACAGGCGTTGGCGATGGAGTAAGATGATGCGTTGGTGGCTAGCTTGCTAGAAAAAGCATGATGGTGGTGGATGGCATGATGAACATGATGGATTGATACTGTTTCTACTAAGCTTGGTCACTTGGACATCGATACGTGGGCCGCTGACTTTAGAAAGCTGCGAGCTGCCTCAGATCACTGCCTCAAGATCGAAACCTCGAGGAACATTGAGCTAGAATAACCCAAACAGAGGTATAGACTGTAGATCATATAGGATGTAGAGACAGTGTGAATTTGGAAACACCTAAAAGGATGAAACCCGCATTTTAGTGCCGCGTTTATGGCCCATTTCTATTCCCCCTCGATCCCCGATGGCCGAATGACGAACGATCCTAGTCCTCCAGTGACTGATGATAATCGTTGCTCAACTCCTCCTCTCCACTCCCTACCCTGTGCTTGTCATCACCTCCGCCAATTCAGATATCCTCGCAATGTAAGATCGCTCTCTCAGTCTCTCGTTTCTTACAGACCGCTTACGTTGACCCTTTTCATACTGGGTACAGGACGAGCCACTTGATTCTTCCTTCACGGGGAAGAGCGTTCACGTCCGTGTCCATGCCGTCGACGGCGACACAGCAACAAGCCGCCGCCGGGGAACAGTATGGAGGTGGAGAAGGCGTGAAACGGATCAAGCTTACCCTTCCTCGTCAGTATCTTCTCGTTCTGTTCCGTTCGGTCCCGTTTCGGTCAAACAATGTAGGATATCGTATCATTGCTCATGCAGAACCCCATTCTCCTATACCAACAGCTCGAACCCTACACCACAGCACCACCACCACCTCCCACACCGTCGATCAAATAATCAACGCCATCCCCCTCATCCTACGCAACGAGCACCTCGGGAACAACATCAACCCGAATGAATCCCTCCACTCGCTGTACAACCTCTGCACACGGCTCCTCCGAACCGCCTCGCGAGCCGCCGCCGGGGACGCCAGCGATCTCGTGATAGTGAACCAGATCATGAGCGCTGCTGTTGATGGGGTTCAAGCGCATGCAGAGGCGTTGCAGAGACGGATGAGAGCGGATGCGAGGTTGCCCGTCGCTGCTGCTGCTGCTGCTGCGGCTGCTGCTCAGAACACCACCGCGGGCGGGTCGATCGGGTTTACGGGGACAGGAAGCCAGGGGATGGATTTTCTGAGGGGTGTGTTGGCGCAGTGGAAGGTGTGGGAGACGGCGACTGTATGTTCATTTTTCTCCTTCTTCTTCTTTATCCGAGTCGTCGTCCGGTGTGCCAGACATAGCTAACTTCGCCTCTTGCGCGCCGTGGTGAAAGAATCGGTTGGGCGCGGTGATCATGCTTGCGGATCGGATGGCGGTCATGCGAGATCCCAGACGGATTGTTCCTCTTACGTACGTATGCCATATCCGTATACGGTTTTCCATCCGTGCGTTCGGAAAAATAACACCTCGTGTGTGCTCACCCTCGCTTTCAACCCATTTGAATGTTCTCTCTTGCGGATATTGGCACGGATAGGCGCCGGGCGATGGGTATTTTCAGAAGGACGGTTTTGGAGGAACAGGCGATTCAGGAGCGTTGTTGTGCTGCTGTAAGGGAATGGCTGAATGACCAGCTAGTGCATGCGGATACGTACGTCCCGGTCCCCCTTCCCTTCAATCGCCCCCCCCCCCTTCCCCCCCGCTATGTGTCTAAACTACGCTCCAACCGACCGACCGCAGAGAACATCCAGGACCAGTCCCCGAGCTCGCACAGATAAGCAACACCATCACCCGCGCCTTTATCACATTCACACTCCGTCTCGGGGCCGCGCAGCCGTATATCGATCTATACGTCCATGAGACTGCGGAATTTATCACTCGGTCTGCACGGGAATGGATTACCCGGATCACGTTGGTTTCGGAGGGATCGGCGGTATCGACTTCCGGAACGCCTGCGTCTGCCCTGACACCATCGACATCGACATCGGTGAACACAGCTACCGCGGCTACCGCGTTCGTTCACTGGGTTTCAAACAAGATGGAAGAGATACAAGGACGTACAGAGTACTTGTTCCAGCCTGCTGCAGCCGACCAGATGAATTCCGATGGTTCGCCCATCGAGGGTCGAGCAAAAGAAGCGTGGAGGCAGTGCAAGGTGGTTCTTGAACGGGATGTGGTGGAGACGCTCGTTGTTCAAGTAGCGGGTCAAGGTAAGCCCCCCCCCCCCCCAGTGTCCCCGTGTTTCGTTTTTCGTGGTGGATGTTCGGTGCTTATGCGGGTGGCGCGGTGCGTGGTTGCGCGTTCTAGCTTTGACAGAGGCGATGGAGGGGTCGGATGTCAAGGCGTTGAAACGGCTGTATACGCTGTTGACGAGCGTGAGAAGGTTTACAGAGTTTCGAAAAGTCTTGTCTGCGCATGTCAAGGTGAGTATTTCAGATAGCCGAGGTTGAGGAGGAGGAAGAGGAGTTAGTTCTGACCAACTTGTCTCGCCCACGTTGTCTTGCTGTGATAGACACACGCCACCAACCTCATCTCCAACCCAGAAAACGACTCCACCATGGTCTCCTCCCTCATCACCTTTAAACGATTCTGCGACTCATCCATTGCGGCGCTGTATGACCCGGCCGATCCTGCTAATCCGACGGCATTCAAGACGGCCGAGGGGGAACACAAGGAGGCAAGGCGTCGGCTGGCGTTGGAGAGTGAGGTGCGGGATGGGTTGAAGGCGGGTATGGAGACACGACAGGCTGTGCCGGCTGAATTGATTGGTACGTTGTAGTTGAGGTGGTGCGGAAAGGTAAATGAAGCGGGTCTTACTGATCCATCTCGTTTGTCTTTAGCCAAGCATCTACATCGGTTGATGGAGAAGGGTCAAGGCACGCGCCCGGAAGCGGAATGGGATCGGTTGATGGATGAGATTGTCGATCTTGTCAAGTTTACAAAGGACAAGGATATCTTTAGAGAGTTTTACATCAGTCAACTTGCGAAACGTCTTTTATCTGGTCGATCGGCGAGTAATGAGGATGAGATCAAGATGGTGAAGAAGCTTCAGAACGGTCAGTGGTTTTTGATGCCTGAAACGTGTGCATCAGGGCTGATGGTGGTACGGCCCTTTCAGAGTTTGGAGAAGAATTTACAACGGGAGACGCCATGATGAAGGATTTGGCACAATCTGAAGAGTAAGTGCGGGGGTCGTTTGAGCAACACCAACCAGTTTTGAGCGCTAATCGTGACCGTCTGGCCCTGCTCAGAATGAACAAGAAATGGACGGATGCACGCATGACCGCTGGGAAAGAACCTAGTTCTCTCAGCGTCAACGTGTTAAGCCAGGGCCAGTGGCCTCCGTAAGTCGGACGTTGTGAGCGATTCTTGGTCCAGGCTGCTGATCAGACTGTGCGCAGATACAAACAACTCAAAACAGGTTGGGAGAATTTGTCGGTGCCGCGTAATGTAAGCTAGCCACGCGCAGACCATGAACACCGTGTATAAAGACTAATACCGCATGTCTCTAGATGCAACAACAACTCGATGATTTCGCCTCTTGGTATGGACATACCTTCTCTGGCCGAGTACTGTCATGGCGTCATCAACATAGTTCGGTTACGATGACGGCGAGGTTCCCTGCCGGAAACAAGGAGATCGATGTCAGCTTGTTCCAAGCCATGGTGCTGCTACAATTCAACGACACGAAATCTCTGAGCTTTGAGGAGATTTTCGAAAGAACGGGGATTGGTGAGATCCAGTGCGGTTGTTTCCAAGAGAATCCGGCTGACCTTCTTCCATTCGCAGAGCGACAAGAGCTCATCCGAACGTTGCAGTCTTTATACGCCCTCAAGGCTACTCGAATGCTGGTAAAACGTCCACCGGGGAAAGAGGTCGATCCGGGCGACAAGTTCATCTGGAATGGAGGTTTCACAAGAGAGGACAGGATTAGATTCAAGATTAACCAGCTTCAACAGGATATGACGGTAAGACAGTCCCAGTTCAGCTTTAGACGCTTCTGAATACTCAGTGCAACCTCTCTTCAGGCCGAGGAAAGCCGACAAACGAACGAGAAAGTATTCGAGGACCGAAACTTGACGCTGGATGCCCAGATTGTGCGAATCATGAAAGGGAAAAAGGTGCTCAAGCTTCCGGACCTTATCAACGCGGTAGTAGATGCCGTGAAAAACATGTTCCAGCCAGAGGTCAAGGCGATCAAGACACAAGTTGAAAGCTTGATTGAACGAGAGGTATGTTGGAATGCCGTGAGCGGTTTCCTTGGTAAATTGTGGCTAATACCTCTTATACGTGATTGAACAGTATCTTGAAAGGGATGAGAATGACCGAAATTTGCTCAAGTACATGGCATAGTTGGACCCTGTTTACTTCGTGAATCCCGTTGTATAATTCATGTGCTTTGTACTTTGTATTGTCTTGTTATTATCCGATAGCGACGTCGACTGGATTGGGTAGTGTTCAAAGCGGCATACTGAAGTGCCAGCGCAGGTCCTGGAGTCTGCAGACCATAGAGCGCGTGACTCATGAAGCGACTCTCGAGACTCAAGGAAGACGTTGTAGCATTCTCCTGCATGTAACGTCCTGCACCTCGCTCGAGATGGTCGCGCTCTGCATCCAGAAAGACGAATGCGAATGTCGTCTCTACAGCCGCTTATAGCTGCGCTGACCATAAGTTCCGCTCAACATTGCGCGAGGGGCGGCTGTGAATGCACATCCACGTTCGAGCCCATACTAGGAAAAAAAGTTCGTCGCAGAAGATTGAACGCACAAATTACAGTTGGGGGTTACAACAGTGTCCTGCAGGGGGATTTCCAACTGGTATACACCGCCGAGGCATAGTGGCTGCATATTCAACCGACCCCAAAATTTCCATCAAGAGCACCAACGATTATACGCATCAAGCAGCGCTACCATCCGACTTGAACGCGATAGAATTCTTGACGTAGAACAGCATGTACGCTTTCTGATTCAACACTTGCGCCAATGTTGTGGACGTCACTAGCCAGGGCGACGAACGACTATCAGCCACGACTCGCACGAAAAACGCTGTTGTGACATCAAGGGAACAAGAGGCATACCTTTATCGTCATCACAATGAAACCACTCACACCCGCTCTTTACATCCGCCCAGTAATGGCCGTTGTCGAGTTTCCCCTCGTGCGTCACCACAGTGGATAGTGTGTATCGATACATCTCGCGTGGCAGACTGTTGCTTTGTCTATTGTTCAAACGCGGTTCGATGGGTTGGCAATCGGCCCGCTATCCCTCGCAACTTTCCACGAACGCAGAGGAACTTACCCATTGACGGAATCATGCATGTACGGCCTCATATCCAGTTCCGTTGGGAATTTCACCATGGTTTCCACTTTTGACAAGTTGGTAGAGTTTTGCTCGAATCGCTACAGTTTCACATATACGCAAGGGTCAGAACCGGCATGTATGGCCAGGCATTGCAAGCAAGTGACGGATCGGAGGGATGACGTACCTTTAGTTGAATGGCCAATGTTGTCGGCAATTGCTTGAAAGAGAGTTGTTTTGTTGCGCTCTGATTCAGTTACAACCAATCAGCTAAGATATCCAACCTTGAAGCATGCATTCCCTTCTGAATAACGACGAAACACTCACGATCCCATTAGACGAAACCTTGCACTTGCTACACGTATACGCTTTCCCACTGAGCGTCTCTTTCGCGGTATACCTATTCCATTCAAAGTCAACAAACAACCACCACCGACTGTCAGTCCTTGCTCATTGTTCTGTCCTGGTTGTCGCCCTGACGAAACTCACCGACGAAAACACTCTCCGAGCGTCAACATCCCTCCCGCTCCTGTTCTCCCATTCTTGACATCCAACCCTAAACTAATATCCAAGATCGGATCCTCCGTATTTGTCTGTGCAGAACAATTCGCGCACGTCACAGTCGACAACAATGTCCCCGCAAACGAACGGTCTGGTCGTCCGCGCGCCCACACAAGCAAGGCGGGGTAGTGATTCCAAAGGGAAATTAGTTGGCCAGGTGGAACCAAAGGCATGAAAGAGGGAGAGCGAAGGGGGCTTCGCGAACGTACGAGCGATACAAGGGCATTGCATGTGCCGACGATCATCGTTCCCGCTATGACTATGCAACTGGTTCAACGCGGCCAAGAAGAACGCATGTGCATCTACCCGGACCCACATCCGATCGAACCATACCGCCACAGGATCAGCTGACATTGGTGCCACGCATTCGGGGCGGGGGCGGGGGAAGGGTAAGGGCAAGGGTACTGATACTGATACTGACCTTGCTGCTCATGCCCTGCCAATTCTGCACTCGCTTTCCACATGGATAACAGTAACGCCGTCGGCCCAAACGGTGTTCCTTCGCCATTATATGCCTGTGCCACGCATATCAGAACAAAGGGCAACCGACCATCAACCCGTCAACAAGAAACACGGTCAGCTCAAGCCAGAAGTAGACAGGTATGTAAGGGCGGAAGCGGTGATGGGTGACAAACAGGAGGAAAGAGAAGAAGACGGGGGAAAACGAACCTCGATAAACGCACTATCCATCTCGCAGCCCATACATTCCCCCACCCCACCCACTCCACCACCGCCGCTCAACCCCTCGTCCTTCCCCTGGGCGTGTATTCTCCCCGTCCCCGTCCCCACCACTCCGCCACGTTCACCCTCACATGATCGTCGGCTATGCCCCTCGTTCAGGAAATACTGTTTCAGCAGCGGGTTGTGGAAGAATGCTTGGAGGATTGCCGAGAGGAAACATGTTTGCGAGAGGTTCAGGAGAGGTCTAATCGCTGTGTGGGTGTGGACATGGAGCGATTGGAAATTGTTAGAATGAGAGAAGAGGAGGGCGGGCGGGAGGGAAAGCCATCAGACGTACAGTGACACCTCACAGCTTCGTTCCTCTCCATCGCCGCACGATCCGCAGGCGTCGCCTTCCACACTTTAAATTTTGCGCGTTTACTCCCACTGCCTACGCTCCTCACGACAGAGAAGAACAGCCAAAAGGAAAGAAGAGGGAAAGCAAAAAGGAAAGAAAAAAAGAAATAAGATAATCATCAGTGATGCTGTTGCTGCACGTTTCCTGTCAACCTCCATCCTCCTGCACCACCGATCCGGAAAACGGGGGAAAAAAGAGACACATGCACGTATACGCGGTGTGTGTATATGTGTGCGTGAGTGGTGTAACGTACCATCAACAGAAACATCCCCACGTTCCTCCATCATCCTCAACGCCCGATGACGCCACGAATCAAACACCTCTGCATATACGAAATCATCGCATTGGTGGCAGAATATAGCGCCGGTGGATCCGTCGACCGCTATGACGGGCGCGGATACGGCATAGAGGAATAAGAAAGAGGGGGGGGGGGTTGCGGATGAGAAGAACAGGGGGGCGTGGAGGAGGAGGAAGAAGAAAGATCAGACTTGATGTAAGGAAGGAAGGTAGAACAGCGTAAGCAAGGCAGAAGACCAACAATAAGAATGCCCAGAAGCAGCCGCATGATCACCCGGATGATCAACCACCACTTTCCTGATTTTCCCCTTCCCCGCTCCCACTCCCGCTGGCCCAGCAGCTCCCGTAGGCGGCGGTGGTGGTGCTCTCGCACTATCTTCCTCGCCGCCACCCGCACCGGCGCGAACGAGAGTGAGAGACCGTCGAATAGTGATTGTTTTCCTGCACGAGACTGTTTCGCAGCCGAGGCATACGGAGATTTGGGAGGCTGTTGATGTGCGTTTACATGTCGTGCATTTGGGGAGGAGGGGACGTTTGGGTGGTGGTGGTGGAGTGCGCTGTGGGTTGTTGTCAGGTGGAGTGGGGTGAGGTTGTAAGGGTCGTAGGTCAGAGGTGAAAGGAGCGAAAGACTGGTAGCGTACGTACCTGTGTTGTCGCCGGATCCATCTCCTCCCTAATACACCAATTCATAACCTTTTTATACCTCGCCTGTAAATCCTTGATAGCGTCGGTTGAACACGATTGAAGGTGCTCACACACGCCACCGTCACCGGCTGCTGCTGTCGCTTTCGGTTCGGATGTCATGGTATACCTGTTGAGTGAACGTTTGCTGAAACCTGGTGAATGGACCTTGTTAGTAAAGTTCAAAGTTGAATGAATGACCCTGGCTGATGATGAACATGTATGACTTCCCTTCTTGTGTCGGAAGCAAACTGCAGTAACAAACTCGTTCATTCGGGCCCCGAGCAGTAACTGGATTACCTAATCACTCTCACCTAGGAATGCGCTTAACCGAGGGAGAGAGAGGCTGACGAATAATGAAGCGCATCCTAGTCAGGCTACCGATCCAGCGATCCAAGGAAACACAAACAAGGTATTCGTATTCACTTCTTTTATCTGCATTTCCCTTCCCTTCCCTTCCTCGACTATTCAACCAACCCTATCCCTGCTTACCAACTCCCTAAAATGTCTGAAGCACCAGCCCACCCTCTCTTGTTCTGCATGGGTAACCCCTTGCTCGACATGCAAGTCAGTAACGGAGAAGCCTTGTTGGAAAAGTACAACTTGAAGGCCAACGATGCCATTTTGGCAGAGGAGAAACATATGGGCATGTGAGTCGCGCGCTTTGATTGGTCTATTTGCTTGATTAGCGTGTGTCTGTGTGTCGGCTGACGCCGCATTTTGGCTCCCCTTCCCTGCGCAGCTACGACGACGTCACCAAAGACTACCAAGTAACCTACGTCGCCGGCGGAGCAGCCCAAAACGCTGCACGAGCAGCAGCCTACGTCCTTCCTCCCAAACACGTCGTCTACGTCGGTGCCGTAGGTAAAGATGCATTGGCCGAGCAGTTGGAAAAGGCGAATGACAAGGAAGGTGTCATGAGTGCTTATCAGGTCGTAGAGGATGACAAGACGGGTGCTTGTGCCGTTGTGTTGACCGGTCATGATCGGTGCGTCCCCGTTATGGTTTTCCTTCTTGGGATCTTCCCTACAAGCTAGACTTGGCTGACGCAAACCTCAACCCCGCAGATCCCTCGTCACCACCCTCCGAGCAGCCGAGAAATTCTCCCCCTCCCACTTGGCGGACCCTACCATCAAATCATACATCGACAATGCCAAATTCTTCTACATTGGTGGTTTCTTCCTCACTCACGGTATCGAATCCGCCCTCCACGTTGCCAAATCCGCAGCGGGACGGGGTAAAGTCGTCGCGTTGAACTTGAGTGCGCCGTTTATCCCGCAGTTTTTCAAGCAGCAGTTGGATCAGTTGTTGGTGTATGTGGATATCTTGATTGGGAATGAATCAGAGGCCGCATCGTATGCCGAAGCTCAGGGAATGGCCGTAAGTGTGGTTTCCTCACTCATCCCCTCTCAGACAAGCACTAACACGCACCATCCGCCGCTCCACTCGCTACCCTCTCCCCGCGCGCGCGCAGGACTCATCCGTCGCCCAAATCGCCACCGCGATCGCCAACCTGCCCAAATCAAACGCCTCCCGCCCCCGACTCGTGATCATCACCCAAGGCTCCTCCTCCACCCTCGTCGCCTCCTCCTCTCCCTCATCCACCGCCACCCCAACCTCGGGCGCAGCGAAATGTAACCTCTCGGCATCAGACCCGAACCCCAAGACCTACCCGGTCCCGAAACTCGAGGATTCGCAGATCGTGGATACGAATGGTGCAGGGGATGCGTTTGCCGGTGGGTTCTTGGGTGCGCATGTGTTGGGCAAGAGTTTGGACGAGTGTGTAGAGGTTGGACATCGGTTGGGGCAACGATGTGTGGGGCAGGTCGGACCGACGTTTGGTGATCGAGTTGATATCTTGAAGGATCTTTAAGCGCTTTCACAGAGGATTGTCGGCCGTTGCGTTGCCAACGAAAAACATTCCAAAAAACGTTAAAACTGGGAGCATTGACCAGGACAACGTCGTTCAACCATTTGTAGGGACTTTTCCCACACCCCGCCGCATCTCGCCACGCCCACAAGGCAAGCGAAAAATGCACGCACATCTATATGGAATGAAATGACATGTAGCTCAACCTTGACATGTAGCTATACAATACGACAAGTACCCTAGTGTCTTTCGCGCCTCGGGAACGGATGGTCGCTTGCCTCTTGTCTTTGCCCTTGAAGCGTCATGAGTGCAGTAGATACGCAACGCCCTAGGTCGCAGTCCCGCACCCTGTTTCTACTACTCACTCAGCCCTTCCATGCAATCACTCACTCGCTCACGACCACGACCTCATCCGACTAGCAAGTAAATAACAAAACGTCACATCCCGCCAGACGATATTCCCATCCTCTGCCACCTCGACCCGCACCGCACCACTATCGCCATCCACCTGGACGCTCGCTTCGACCGAGGTGTGTCGGGTCATATCGTCCGGCTGATCAAGGAATGAAAGGCTTGTGATGTGTGTGCTTCCAAATGTTTTAGGTGACAAAGAGGGAGATGACCAAAGTGATGCGTAGGCTGTTCGGATCGGTTGGAGGATGTCCATTTCGAGTGATCCGGTCGCTGACGTAAAGACCGAGGGAAGAACGTCGGCACTGCTTATTTTGAAGACTATGCAGCTGAATTCTTACTGCTCTTTGACGAAATCCGAAACCTAGCCGGGACCAAGCAGGGCGCAGCGTCAGACCTGACACGACTCGGGGAGTAAAGGCGGCCTGCCAATGGACTTGCAAATTCAATGCACAATCTCGCTTGCTCCAGATCTACGCCCTTGACTACCAACTCCGGTCGCGATTCTTCATCAATGTACCAATCTCTTACAGCGCAAGTAAGCATCGTCAACCCTTCCCTAAGCACCACCTCGAGCGATTTTCTACCCCCATCTCCATCGAATTCCGCAGACGAACAGATGACGAGATCGACGAATCGAAGCCAGGGGTAATTTCGCGCATGTAAGAGGCGTGAGGTTTCGGATACTTGTTTCTGTTGTTGTGGATCCAGTTGTGTCTCCTGGCTTGCCGAGCTCCATCTCTCCTCGTCTTCTGTATCAGCAGTAGTGGCATCAAAAGGTACTTTCTCGATGAGGAAAATAAGCCGCGTGTATCCTTCCCCTGTCCTCAGGTATCCGCTGTCGTTATTATGACTGGCGGAGAAGGAAAGACCATCATAACTTCCTGACTGGGCATCCTGCAAAGGCGGGTCAACAGCGTCAAGCAAAGCAACCACATCTTTCGTCCCGTACCTATACCCTTTGCACAGATAGACTTCTAGTTCCTCCGTCGTCGCAGCGTTCTCGGAGGAGCCAGAAACGGAAGAAGCAGCAGGGGAAGCAGACGAGGCATCAATCTTGTATGTGATTCCTGCTTTTAGTGTTTGCTTGAGCTTGGCAGGAAGCCATTTTGAGCGATTGGGCCAAGGGACAAAGAAATGTCGATGCAAGGGTGGACCAGACAGGAATCTGTCCATCCGGGCCATCCGGGCAAGTTGAATGAGTCGATGTTCAAAAGGAAGAAGAAACATTGCAGCTCACTGGATATCATTCGCGCCTTTTGCGACTTGTAGTTTCTCATCCCACCTCATCCCCTCCCATCTCTTGGCACCACGGTAATCCGCATCCCAGCCATCAAGTTCAACTTTTCCCTTCCTCGCCTCCCTACCCTCGGACGAAGCACCCCAGTTCCAGTATACAGTTCGCCACAGATGAGGTAGACTGATTTTGTGGATCGCTCGGCAGGTGGCGTTCAAGTTTGCCAGGGTTGCGAATGATCGTTCTGATGCAAGGAAAGTAGCTACTAGGCGGGTCACAGGGTCAGGCATACGCGGAATGTGTCGTGGTGGCTGCGTGAAGGATCAGCATCAGTCATCAGACAGAAAAGGAGACGTAAAAATAAACACCGAAAAGGAGAAAACTCACTGGACCGAACTGGCTCGGAACACCATAAGTGGACCAGCCAGTGTGTACATGGCGTGCTACTGCGAACCTCTGTTGATGTTGTCGTGGATTGTGATAAAAGTTTCCTCGAGGCCACACCTTGCCACTCGACTGCGCAACCACCGCCGTCACCGCTGAACCATTCTCATAACGCTGTCCGCCGCCAGCACCGCCACCGATATTAGCCGAGAAACGAGGGTTGAAAGCATAACTAGCTCGTGAATGGGAGTTGTTGGCGTACTGGAATGGTAATGGTGCTGATTGTGGTGGAAAGCCGACAACGCCTCTGGATTGAGGGACTTGGAATTGGGCTGCGGGACGGTTGTACATAGGAAATTGGGCGTGGCTAGGTCGTGCTTGGAAGTTCATCGTGGAGGGCTGAAGGTTTGGGAACTGTGGGATTGAGAATTGAGTTGGCGGTGGTGGCATGTACTGCGAATGATGTGGCGGATGAGGAGTTATGCTGTTAGGGAGTCGTTGGAAACCCTGGACGGGGTTGATACAGTGCTGGTCGTCCCATGAAGTTTCCGAATACATCTTGGTTGATTGTGTCAAGCAAAAGAGATTGGTCGTATACAAACGGGCAATGAGTTGAATCGGATGAAAAGAAGGAACGACCTCCTGATGAACCAAGGTCGTCAACGCTTCTCTTTTGTTTAGGTGATGCCAAGGATAACCTGAAACGTATGCCCATACCAGTTAGTCGCAAGCAGAGTGCACCACAACGCTTCTTCGAGGGAAACACTCACAAGTCATATTCGTAAACCACTAATCTGTACGAGCGATACAGAGCCATGCGGAATTCTCAGTGCGGGCACAGACAATCACAATATCACGTCCAACGATACCGCCTCCTGTTCCGGTTCGAGCAGCTACGCTACTATACCTTATTTGTTGCTTTAAACGCGTCTGGGAAGATTGACTGCTCACAGAGGGACCTCACAGTATATAGAACCAGTAAAGCAATGCTACCGTATACCCATACCATATTCAACTTTCCGCTATCTTCCCGTTTGATATCTTGTACAACCCCGCGTGCATGCTCTTACATACTACTCTAACCGCTCCTCTTGACTCGACTATACAACGGCACAAACTAGGCAAACTGTGCGATGCAACGTGGCCTGGTTAGTCAGGGTATTATAATGTACAACAGTGGCGGCGGCGGCGAGGCGGCGGGACTTACAGTTGACAAGTATGATTCCGCTACTATACGTGCTCGAGCGTTTAGGGACAGTTTCATCTCGCTGATCTCCTTGTCTACATCCTGCATGAACCTAGAAGAGACGCATCAGAGAGGCAAGGGAATTCAAGCGGTCCGAGCGCGTAGCAGAAGGCGGAATGGACTTACTCGATGATAAAGTCTACCAGTTTATGCTTGAGCATCGTCTCCCCATGGAAATTCGTAATCAAGAACGAAATATCATATCCCTACCGCCATCCCCATTCACACAATCAGCACCTCGTCCAGAATTGTCCTTGACCAATCACAGACACCAAAAGAAAACACTCACCTCTACAGGTTTCCTCCTCAGGATAACAAAGTTTTCCGCCCGCATCGTCATAAACCGCGTAAACTTTTTACACAAGATCCTCTCAATCTCATCCGCCTGCTTGATACAGATGGATATTCGAATACTGTTGATCGAAGGTTCAACAAGGACGCGTTCGGATTCGTTACGCGAGATGATCAACGGGTTGAGGAGTACTTCCACCGACGTTCTTTTTTCCGGACCGATCACCTTGGAGGTTAGTTGGCCAAAAAATGGAGAGGAGCAGAACGGGAGAGACATACCGAGCTTCTACTTCGGGTACATTGTGCCGTTCAACCACCTCTGACGAGAAGTTTTCCAGCGTCAAGGCGGCTGTCAAGGTGCTCCTCACGGCATTCAAGTACGGTCGGAGTGTGTTGGACTGGGTGTCGTCGGGAGAGATTTGTTGTGTTAGATCAGGTGTTTCATCCTGCGCCAGGGAGATGAAGGGCACATACCATGGTAAGACGACTGCGTAGACGCTTTGTGACAGCGAGTATCAGGTGCAAGACTGTCCTTCTTCGATATAACCATTAGAGGAGGAGGAGACGAGAGAGTAGTAGGTGATGACGATTACCCTCCCGCACAGTTGGCGCGCCCCTAGAAGACAAGGCAAGAAAGTCAGCCCAGAGTCGGCCTGCTCATCTCTCGAATGTTGTTTTTGTTACTGAGACAATCTCGAGAATAAAGGTTCTGCCATTCGCCCTCTGAAGCAGGCAAACAACAAAGGAGCAGTCACACCTTCCACCGTATTCCCCAATCTTCCGATCTTCCTCTCCCTCCCAACTACACGGGTCCAAGCTGTATTCAGTCGCACACATCTCCCGGAGAATATACTTGCGCTCGACTCATTTCAGGACCATCACCGTACGACATCATATCACAACGACGATGACCTCCAGCGTCTCCCCTATCACCGAACGACCGTCTGCCATGAACGGAAAGAGCAGGGAAACGGACCATGTAGTAGACTCTGCGCCGTTGTCGAAGAAAGCTAGGTTGGGAGCTGGTGGAAAAGAGTTGCCAGAGCTGTACAAGTACGTTTCGTCGTGGATCTCATTGATCAGTGTCCGGCAGCGAGCAGGGCTGACCTAGGTGGTACTCGTTATGTTTTGTTGCTAGATCTACAGGCGACGAGATGAAGGACCGCCTTGCGTTCATGCACATGCTGGAAAACCTCAAGGTACCTTTTGCTCGTTCGTTTTCCTGTACGAACGCCAATGCGGGTGTGTTGACACCCTGCGTCCTCTTCCTAGACTCAAAAACGTTCAGGGTGGATACGAGAAGGCGTCCAACAGCCCGAAAGGTAGGTTGTCAATAATCGCCTCTTCCAACCGACCAACAGCAGCTGAAAATGTTTTGCGTCATCTAGTATCGCAGACCATATGTACCGGATGGCCATGTTGTGCATGTTGATACCTATTCAAAATACCGACAAGCCACTCGACATTGGACGATGCGTTCAGGTGTGTACATTTTGCGATGTCCGCTCATTTTGATCAAGCGCTGACGGCTGTATCTTGTTTCGTTGCTGGGTAGATGGCGTTGGTACATGATTTAGCTGAGGCACAGTATGTCCGGCTCAACGACTCCTTTCCTTAGCTTAAAGTATTTCCACTGACTCGCTGGCATTGAAATCAACAGCGTTGGTGATATCACGCCAGTCGAAGGCGTATCTCCAGAGATGAAACACAAGGTACGTTCATTATTCAGCGACTCGGCTGTCGATCGTATACTAAGCTCAACCGTTTGTATTGATTGCCACAGCTGGAGCAAGAGGCCATGAATTCGTTCTTGAGTGAGATGTTGGGCGGTGACGGATGTCGAGAAGCCAGAGAAAGGATACTATCATTGTGGAATGTAAGTCTTTTGTTCTGCAGAGGGCATTATTTCCGCTTCTGATCGCTTGTGGTGCCGTGTGATGTATAGGAATATGAAGCGCGGGAAACGCCAGAAGCGAAGCTTGTGAAGGATTTGGACAGGATTGAGCTTATTCTTCAAGCTATAGAGTATGAACGATGTAAGTCGATCAATTGAACGTTTGCCAAGTGTCTTTACTTAACCTGACGCCTTGTCAACAGCGCAAGACGTCCGTTCTTTAGCACCCTTCTTCACAGGATCAATACGTAAGTAATCCATCCGAGGCGATCCTTATATGCTATCCAAACAGCTAAAGCTCTTTTCTCCTCTATCGCCTGTAACAGCACATCTGAACCACCCGGCAGTTCGGGAATGGGCAGAAGCACTACTTGAAGAGCGGAAAGCCTTGTGGGAGGCTCGAGGGTTGGGCGCTGAGGAGCAGGAGGGGATCAAGGGTATTAGTGTGGGGAGTCGAGTGGATGCTGCTGCAACTGCTGCTGCAAGTCAAGCGCCGACTATCAATGGACACGTCGTTTGATTCTCATCACGGCGACGAACGAGGGGACTATGAAGGTGGTCTGCACACGATGGTGTGCAGCGGAGACCAGATCATTGCGGTAGCCAAGTGGCGAGTAGATCCGGCTGTGCGGGGGTTGGCATTGTAATATCAGCATGTTCATCGGCAGCATAGTGACACTGTATCATATTCATTGCATAATACGAAGTAAACTCTGGTCGGAAGGTGGATGCCTTTCACTCTGTGTTGGCCATATGTAATCTCGAGCGGTAGTCATGGTCGGCAGCTACACCGACCGTAAAGGGATTGCTGTTTATGTCAACAGGTGCCCACCAGTACCGCTTGAGCGGCGAGTGCAACGGAAGCAGGATACCAATTCATGCACGATGTATGCAAATCTAAACTTGCTGTTCGATACAACAGCACACCAAACACCGCCAATGTACCCCTCCTCACCCGGATCCGACTCCATCGCCCAAGGGGAGCCTACCAAAACTCCTTCCTGACCTCCCTCGCATCCCTAGCCACTCGCTTCCTCCACGTCCACCCGTTCCCCGTCGCCTGTTCCTGCTGTGCGAGTTGTGCGCGGTGAGATTTCGGTGCGGGTGCGAGTCGAGCTAGAAGGTGTGCTTGAGTTGCAGGGATTTGAAAGCTGATATCGCACAGAGCGAGGGAAGGTATCGTGGTAGCAAATTAGTGGATTAGATCGTATGAGGGATTGCGCGTGCATTAAGAGGACTTACCGTTCTGCAAGAGCCTTTCTTGTCCATTTCGTAGGATCCTGATTCCTCAACTTCTGAATCTCGGCAACAACGTCGCCACTCAAACTCCTAATAGCCTCCAATCCCTCCTCCCCGCCCGCCTTGCGGCCAACCAACGGCGCAGCAGCCTGCTCGCTGGCTCTCACTTGCGCACCTTGAACCCATCTCAATAAATCCGGAACAACACCGTTCGAGTAGCTCGGTGCGGACGGCGGCGGCGCGTAATGGAATGTCAAACCGTTTGAAGAATCCGTAAGGGTGGTCGTTGGTGGAGTTGTTGGTTCTTTACGAGCTGGTTGGGGTCGGGATGTGCCTGCTGTTGGTTTTACGAGGAGTGGGGTGAGTGGGGAAGGGTAGTGTGGACGTCGTGCGGGTCGAGCATGGTGTACTACGGATCGGGTCAAGGCGGGTTGCTTGATGAGCGCCGTACGGGAGGTATGGAGGGTGAAAGACATGGTGGTTGTGATGTCTCCTTCTGGTTGTGTGAAACGAAGGACTTGAACAAGTAAAAGTGAGTGGACAACTATTTGAGTCGAGCGAGTTCAACCATCTTTGCTTGATCGGTTAGTTCATATATCAGCCTGTTCAGAGCGGTCAGACAAAAAATCTGAGTACTTTTTTTTCACCCGACTCTGGGTTAGGATGATATATGAGGTTACGCAACACTCGCAATAGCCCTTACAGCTGCCTTTACTTTGACCATTTGACTTGGTTCATGTCGACTGGCACCATGTCATAATGCAAAGTATAGCTCTACAACTCTCCACTACCATGTCATCCGCAACCTACCAGAGACTCCCTACCTCACCCGACTTCTCTGAAGCAAACTACAATTACCCGCCAAGCTCTGCGCAGCCAAACACCGATCATCATCTTACTTCGAATCCGAATGACAACCAGCACAATATCCGAGCCATCTTTGACCCGCCTCCGCCACCCGTCTGGCAGAGGGTGGCATTGCTATTTGCTATCCTTGGGATGTTTTGGTTCGCACTGAGGGTAGGGACCTCCAAGCAGCAAGTTGAAGGCGGAGGAGATAGGAGTGTGTGGTGACTGAGCTGGATGGCGGAACGGCGTGGCGACGTGAGAAGTGCAGCGGTAGCAATAGCAACGATAGTTGAAGCGATAGCGGTGCCAGTCGCTTCAAACATGTCCAACCGGCATTTCGCGAACAATAAGAAGATTTGGTGGAAAGAATGACACGGCATCCGCTTTGTCGCTTAGCCGTTCAAACCCGCGCGTAACTCAAGTCTCAAGTACAACACCAAATCACGCTTTCCAAATTTGGCGTGTTGCCCTGACCGTGATCATTCAAGAAGTGTTACCAGCATTTTAAGTCAATGGTACGTTCGTCAGCGAACGTTGAAACGGCATATCGGTGACTGAATTATGGTTTCTGGCTTTTAGTTGACTTCGCACCGACCCATAACGATGATAACTCAAGCATCGTTTCGAGATCCAAGATCGACCGCCAACACCCAAGAAGAGTTCTACAGTGCTCTTCTTCCCCTTTCCAACCAACAAGTCGTCCTCAGCGGGACGACTTACAAGATATACCCTGGCGGCTGTTATGGCAAGACGGATCCCGCAGTCGAAAGGATTCAACATGTAGCACGGGGAACTCCACGCAGCCCCGGAGCGCACTTTGATGGGAACGGACAATGCCTCAGTGATACTTTGATGCGGTACCGGTATTTTATGGCTATTCCCAGCGATATTCCCAGACCTGAGGAACCTGATGGTGGTGGTGAAGCTACCACCATTTGAAAACTGAGCGGCTGGAATTATGTTCGTCGGGATAGTTCGATAGAGGATCTTCCTCCGTCGTTTTGGCTGCTCGAGGTGCACGAGGGGGGAGGGGAGTGAGGTGGATGGTCTTGTTATCCTTGTAATATCTGTAGCCATGTAATGCAGAATAATATGAAAACGGCTGAAGCAAGCATATGAAACGCTCATGATGACTCATGTTGTGCACGTGAGAGCAGCTGGAGGAGGAAGCAGCCAAGCAGCCGCATGCATCGAGTTTATTTGATTGTGATATATCTACTCCTCGTCCAACTACTCTATTCAGCCTCTCATCCATCTGTCGCGTCTCTTTACTCGAGATGGAGTCAGCTGAACAACTCCAAGATCTCCTTGCCGAGGGGTCATACGACCAAGCGCTCGACCTCGTCAGCCAGAGCTCCATCGAGAACAAACCGGAATTAATCAGCTACGTCAATCAACTCAAATTCAGCCAACTCCCACCAGCTTCATACACGAGGAACGATCTCAGAGCTACCTTGCAGTCCATTGGGGATGATTCATGGGTAGCCGAAGCATGTGCGGCGGTTGTCACGGAGGATAGTGATGTCGTCGATGAGGCTGTGAGGATTGGGCTGGAAAGGACGAAAGGTGCAAAGACGTGGTTGCAGGAGAGCTTGAACAGCGAGGCGCGCTCGTCGGAGCATCAGGACAGCCGAGACGAATGGGCTCGGATAGACCAGCAATTGCAGAAGGCGGAAAAGCCACGACGGTTACTCGAACTTCGTTCCACCTTTCTCGATGCGCAACGGAAACTTGTCCTCTACCGAAACCTGTACGGGTTGACCTCCTCGTCATCAACAACGTCCCAGCAAGATCCAGATCCCCACATTATCGAAATCGATGATCCATGGGCTGACTCTGAGACTGCGTCGACAACGATGGATACCTCGTCGGATGAACCAACAACTTTACCGCCAATCTCGCTCACGACGTTTCTCTCGTCCTCTGTCCCGTATATCGCCATCACCCTTGCGGCGTGCGGCCACACCTCGTCGCTTCTACAGCTGTACAAGCAATGTTTACATGAACTCTATTCGTACCGGTATGCGATTCTGGATGCTCTTCCCTCTTATATCTCGCCCCAGCAGGTGGATGTTATTTTACCCGTGATCGATGGTACGACGAAACGAGAGAAATCAGTACCAGCCAATGATACGCTTTTGGAAAGCTTATCACTCGATCACCTCGATAGGCTTCTGCTGCTACAACAACTCGGTCAATCACGAAATAACCCTAATTATCCTTCGCAACCCGAAGCACTTGATGCAACCCAAGTTTCGCAATGGTATCAGCGACGAATCGAACGAATCCAAGGAGAGCTGTTAATCGATCTGGCTCTAGAATGGTGTCAGGTGGCCGTAGCAAACGGTACTGATGAGCTGCAAGATACCGGACGAGAACTTGGATTTTTGGAACGTCTCGTGTACGATGCGGGACAAGGTGCGCAGACGTATACCCTTGACGCGTGGAGACAGCTCGACGATTATCAGAGAGTCCAGGCGTACCTCTCTGCATCTACCGCAACGTCTTTGGCTTCTGACATCCGGCGTCTTGTTTTCCCTTACCTGGAATCGGTAAAGGCTGCTGATACTCGGAATGAAGACATTAAACGACGGATTTTGCAACGGTATACATTGGAAGCGCCACTAGAAAAGTCACTCGCGATATTCGAAGCTTCGAAAGCGACTCTGCCAGTGAAAGAACGCATCATTGACAATGATGTCGATGTGGCAAGACTTGCGCTTGCGAGGTTGTACGGCGATGATTCGTTTGACAAATGGGAAATCAAGAGCAGGATTTTCGAGTGTCTCCCCGTGTGGGATGTAGCAGCGGACGAGCTGGACGAGGAAACGAGCCAAGAAGTCACAGCGACAACACTCGAATCACTGGCTTCCTTTATTCAACCATCGACCACCCGAGCGGCACCAGGACCAACGGACCTACTCTTGTTTTTCGAACCATTACCGTTTGTCGCCCTTTCCCGCGCTCTAGACATTCTCGACGTACACCTCGAATCCGGGGAAATTTTGGCGAAATGGGGTGTCCCTGCGCCCCTGCGGACGTTTTTGCAGACGGCGTTTGATCGGGAGGAACAACGGCGGTGGGCTGTTCGTGCGGCGAGACAGGCTGGTAGAGGGTTCGAGGACGAGGATGAGTGGGTGTCATTGATGGATGATATGATAAAGCTGAGTGGTGGTGGGGAAGGGCTGTTGAAGGGTGCATTTGGATTGTTGGGAAAAGAGGAGGTATTGAAGATCTTCTTCAGTGGAGTGTTGAGCTCGGGTCGTGAGTTATTTTTGTGTTATTTACACCGCGTCGACCCGCCCTCTGAACGTTTTATCTCTCACTAGACTTTGATTTAGCAAAGCGTCTGCTGAACGGCTCGGAACTCGACACGCCGCTGGGCCCCGGCACGGTAGAACGTCTAGTTCTCGATGCAAGCAGAGAGTTCTACGATAATAGCACTTCAGGAAATATGCATACGGACGGTATGAAAATGGCGTATGACTGGTAAGTCGCAAGACTCGCGCTTTTGGTCAGCCGCTAATCTCTCTTTCTATCTATAGTCTTGCTGTAGCGCCGCCGACGCAAGCCATCAGAAGGGAGCGGGAATTCATCGAAGCCACCAGTCGTATCACCTCGTTTGGCGTCAAGTCGCAACGCGGCGACGCCATCTCTCCGCTCGAAATACGGCTTACCAAAAATCGGTTAGATCTAGTGGCGCTGGTCTTGTCAACAAGCGAAGACGCTTATCTGCACGTTGAAGTCATTCTCGATCTGGCCAACAAGCTCGGATATCGCGGGGATAATGTGGCAGAAGTGCAGGTGCTGGGAATGTTGGCGGAAGCAGCCATGCAGGTGCCCGACTTCGAACCCGCCGCCGATATTTGCGAACGGATGATCAGACTCGTCGATGAGACTGGTAAACGACAGCGTCAGAACACAAAGAATGGAACTCCTGCCAGTGTCGATTCCGTAAAAGACGTCTGCTGGAAGACGTGTTATCAACTCGGCAAACAGTCTGAATTCACCGATCTCGCCAAACGAATGAAGTTTTTGGCAAAGGCTCTCGAGTACTGCCCGGCAGAAATGATCACGGAAATGCTGGCAGTTTGGCGCAAACTCGAGGATGGTCACATACGGCTGGAAGAAGCTGCGAAACATCGCAGAGATGCACGTATACCAGAGCCTGAAGGAAGCACCCGTGGTCATCGACGAACCGGTTCGGCCACTTCGAACTCGTCTGCCGATGGTTTGCGAGGGAGAACGACGGCAGAGCAACAACTTCTAGGGTCACGTACGGCTGCCCGGGCAGCAAAGACATTCAACAAGGTTGCCCATGACTTTACCGCTCGCGGATTTGCCCTGCCCTCCCTTGCGACACCGCATTTCTCGCGGCCGGCGAGTGCCCAAAGTAGGTCGAGGCCTGATCAATCGCCAGCACGCTCCGAGACTGGAAGCGTCAACACGTTGGCGTTGCGTGATCAATTAGCCGGTTTGGGAGATGGTGGAGAGATCAAGCAGCAGGCGCGAAAAGCCCTGGTAAAAGGCGTGGGGTGGCTACTGGGTGCGAATGAGAACGAAATGAAGGACATGAATCGATAGTCGTTGTAAGCTGGAACTGTCCATTTCTACCGACCCGTGTATGATAATCGGTTGTCGGACTTCGGATGCTTTGCAAGATGGCAAGCCAAGTCCATCGTGTTTCTATAGACATTGGCGCGAGTAAGTCAGCGGTAAACACCACATCAGTAGCTTGTGAGAGTACGCGACATCGCCATGGCTTGACCTTCAACTTCCCGTCTTGCCGGCATACCTTTGTCAAGCGGATGTGGCGAACAACCAGTGGCGCGTTATAAATGGCACAACAGGTCCTTTAAATCAAGCCTCCCTAGCTTTCGTTTTGAAGGGTCGTCCTTTTACGCTCTGCTTGCTGCCCTTTGATATACATAAAGTTTCAATGGAGGATAAATCATGGCGGGATCTCGACCTTTGTCTATATCACCTATAAAGAGCTTTGATCACAGCTGCTGGATTACGGATGTGCTTTCATACGACAGATCTAGAACGATGTTCAATCTACGGTATCGGTTTGCTACCAGTCAGCGATACAGGCGACTGCGCTCAGCCCTTTTGAAGGGAAGGATGCGAAAGTATATAAAGACCGTGATTGCGTTGCTCGTCTCGAGCACCATCTTGGTGTTTTGCTTTCATTATCGGCTACCAGTTCCTGTTGCGATACCCCAATCCGCTTTCAAAGCTCAGCCTTCGACTTTCGATACCCTTGCCAAGGCGCGCGTGACGGAGCTACAGGCTAGATATACGGCGGAGGAAGTTTTTGAAACTACTGGTTTGAAGACTGGCAATTTCAGCTGGGAAGGTTATGTCAAGGAGATACGGGGAGTGTATGAGGAGTACTTTGTGCCACCTGTATCAATCACCCCAGAACAAAGTGCACATCCAGATGTTCAGCGGCTCATGAACACCTTGGACCCGACTACGACTATATCTCGTGTGAGCGGACTGCTCGACAACTACTTCGACCTTCTCAGCTACGGCCGGAACGCCTCCGCAAGGAAAGTCTTTCATTCGAAGGTCCCGGACAGCATTCCGCATGTCATATATACCACATCCAAGGAGAAGTTCTTTCCGCCACAGTTTAACACATGGGAAAAGTTGAACTCGAAAGCTGGATGGCAGGTAAAGTCTTACAACGACAACGATATATGGCAGTGGATGACCGAGGTGTTCGGAAATGGCAAAAAGCAGAAGTCGAAGGTGAAGGGGCAGGAAAAGGACAAGAAGGGAAAGGGGAACACGGACGAAGACGAAGACGTCAAGGAGGCCTTAGAGGAGAGGATAGATGAAACATCCGAGAAGATCGGCACTCCGCTGGTTCTTGATGTCTACCAACAAATCGACAACGGTGTTTTACGAGGTGAGTGATAGATGCCGCGCTATCCTCCGTTTTCTGAAACTTACACCTCGTCAACTACTTTTCACTCACAGCCGACGTCTTCAGGTAAGCAGACGATCACATGTACCTTCATCTGTTACCGGCTTAGGGTGTTGTTCCGATAGGTATCTGGCGCTGTTAATGGAAGGAGGTGAGCACATTTGCGCCATAAATGAAGCTGTTCTGTCCCGCTGACACGCTCACCATCAAAGGTGTGTACACCGACACCGATACTGCGGCTGTGCGGCCAATAATAAGGTGGCCGGTACGAGCCTGTTTTATTGGACGGTTTTCGAGGTTTACTAATACCCTATAACTACGATAGGGCATAAGAGAAAATCACTGGGATTTGAAAGACATAACCGACCCTTTGCTCACATCCCTTCCTCACATGGCGGATCTTCTGGCTCACGCCGAGAACAACACTGTGAGATACGAATTCCGACCTGGCGAGGAAGAACCGGTCGAAGTCAGAGTCACGCCGTCCGAAGCGATACTGAATCGGTTGGCCGAGCTCAAGCTCGATGGATGGGAACCGCCGAAACTTGTGATTGGGGTCGAATTCGATAGCTGGGGCCCGTCAGCAAGTGTTCATTGGACAGAGAGAACATATGCAAGGGGGATGCAAATTGTTCAGGTGAGCTTGATCATGCCAGTCGGCTGCAACCATGCAGACTTTTTCGCTTGCTGATGTCATAACCGCTTCTTAACTGTTTGATAGTCTACCATCTTGGCGCAACCCGGACATCCAGTCTTCGTAGACGTCCTGGGTCGCATCTTCAAGGACATCCGAAACGGTCGGGGTGCCTATGCCGATGAGATAGTCGACGAACTCGGCAAGAGGAAGGTCATCAGTGCCGAAAGACTATTGGACATCGTGAGCTCAGTTCAGATACTTGGCCTCGAGAACCGACATATTTACCGTTTCCTTTGGCAATAGCTGGACTTTACAGGTCCCGGAGTGTTTTCTGACGCGATATTCAGATATCTGTTGGCGCGATGGGGCGTGCACCCCAAGGCTTTAACGAAGGCGGACGGACCGATGCGCGTCGGTGATGTGCTCATCTATCCACTCAACAGCTTTACGTCGACGGACAGCTACTATAACAGTTTCCAGGGGGAGCATAGACTTGTATGGCACCAGTAAGTTGGAAGGGATAGCTATGGTGCATAGTAACCGGTTGACCTGATCCCCTCTTCGCCTTCGCAGGTTCCGTGGTAGCTGGAAAGGATGGTAGTCGCGCACGATGATGCTGTATCGATGAGCCAATGTACCACAAAAAATACAGGGTACGGCAATTCAGCGCGATGATATACGGATGTTTCAGCAGTATTTTGTTGGATGTGGCATTAGATCTGTATCCTGAACGCAATTCGGTCCATAACCTGGCGCCTTCGAATATGTATCTTGTGACTGGCAGGTTGTCGGATTACATATCCTCCCAGCTCATCCTTACAGCCGCCCCTTCGAAGACAGTCGCGAGCAAACAAAGGCGCAGGCCTGCAGCCTCAAGCGCACGTCGAGTGAGACGGTGCGATATGAGGTGTAAGAACCCTCCTATACTGTTGTAAATAAACAACCCCCGTCCTCTTCACCTTTCTACGATCATCACCAGTCGTCTTATGACAATCCACGTTACAACATGCCTCCAGCAAGAAAAGCAGCAGCCCGCAACCAGAATGACCTTACCCTCGATCCAGCACTGCAGAGTCCCGTCCACGATGATCCCGTATCGAATGAAGCCGGCCCTAGCAAGCGAGCCAAGCCTGCTGCCAAAACGAAAACGACGAAGATGAGTGCGGAACGGAAAGAAGCAAACCGTCTAGCGGCTGAACGATCCCGCGTGCGTCGAGCTGAAAGAGCGAATATCCTTGAACAAACCGCCAAAGGGTTGGCCGAGGAGAATCTGGTGCTCAAGGAACGGATTCGGAAGTTGGTTGCTATGGGTGTCGGTGTCGATTCAGCAGGGGTTCATTCGGCAGGGAGTAGCGATGTAGATCGCTCTGTCATCCTGGCTCCAAGTCAACCTCGAGAGTCTCAAGAGTCTGCTAGGGCTGCAACAAATATTCTGCCGGTTCCTCCGATCACTCCACTTCCAGGTGCTGATAGTAATACAGCAACGCAAAGTCGTTCGAGCCTAGCGCTCCACCGGAAACCATCATCTCCACTTTTAGAGAGGCAGCGATCCGATCACACCGCTCCTCACAACGATACATCGACAGACCTCGCACCAAGGATAAACAATACAAGCAGCCTACACCAAGAAATGGAGGCTTACTTTCGTCAACAGGTGGAGCAGCTCAAGCTTCTTCTGCATGAGAAAAGCGGTCAGCTTGGCTCGGACGATATTTCGCAAGATGTTGTAATGTCCGACCAAACGAACGAAGTCGGTCCGTCCAACCAGTCGGAGATCGAGCAGTATAATGATCGATTACTACGTGAGGTTCAAGTACTCCATGAAGTTGTTCTCCGCGTCAAGGCAGACCGGACAAAGGCCCAAGCAACCAACGACCGGCTAAAGGCTCAGATCAAGGCAGCAGAGGCACAACTGCTTGTTCGGGATAACATTGCAAGAACGGAGGATGAGGCAGTGGTAGAGATCGAAGAGAGGCGATTGGAAACGCAGAAGGCATTCAAGGATGTCAAGCGGCATTTAGGGTTGTTGATCGGAGTACGTCGTTTGAATCTTCGGCATGAATTTTCGTCGCTAAGCGGGTTTCCGTCCTTCTATAGCATTTCAACCCAACCTTCGTCGAACCTGATATGCCGGAGCAAGAGGCGTTTATGGTTCCCGCTCCGTACGAAAGTGCACCTCTTCCGGAACCACAGAAACGAGGTCGTCCGCCGTTGGCGAAGCCACGGACATCGTCACACTCAAGGCTGCATAGAAAATTATCGGCTGCAGGATCTTACCTATCGCCCAACGCTCGCGACTCTAACTATGAGAGCGGTCCAACCTCGAACGCTGCAGAATCTTCTACATCAACTTCGCCGCTATTATCCATGAGGTCGAATCGCTCAAAGAAACGATACGAGCCGAGTAAAGTCCGGTACCGACTTGATGCGGATCCCGATGTCATTTACATCGAGGAGCGGGAAATCATCCAAAATGAACATGGCGAACAGGAGATCGTCCATATTAGCAAGAAACCGGTATATAACCCTCGGCCACGATCAGGTGCGGGACGGAAACCTGCCATGTCGAGAGGAGGGGACGATGTCACACCCGCTGCACAGGAGAATGGGATGCATGGGATGGATACGGAGCAGGATCGTGTTGCGTACGATGAACAAAGCATGGAGCAACATGAACTTATTGTCGACCCTTCGTTGCAGAGAAGGGATGCGGTGATGGATCATCAGACGCTGCAAGAGGCTGAAAATATGTCGTAGGTCTACGCGATGTTCAGCCGGCCGCAGCTTTGTATTTCAGGTCGTTCTCGTTCAACTCAGTTGTACTTGTTATCATCAAGTCTAAATTTGGCCGAGATGCACACATAATTCACATTGATATCTTGTGAATAAAATCCCGGTGGAAGCTGGAAACACGAGGGACGAGAAGGCCTCGTCTTGAAACCGGCGCCCGCTTTGAACGCGACAAGGTCGAGGAGCAACAATGTGAGACACTGGTCGTGGAGGATTCATCAGGTCAAGTCATGTCGAGTCGATGTCATGTTCATCACCTGTCACACCTAGTGCTCCGTCATCTTAAGCCTACCGACATAACAGATCTCAAACCAATGCGTTCCCTGTTGATCACATTGACGCTGAGTCTGCTTGTCCTCATCTACCCCGTTCAGGTATGTTCTCTACGAGGGTTCCTTTCCCTTTTTTGACAATTGACTGATGATACATGATATCTGCTGGACAATGCACACTCAGGCACTGCATTTCTATCTGAACGCTAACGAGAAGAGATGTTTCTTGGAAGAGCTCCCTTCGGAAACAATCGTTGAGGGTAAGTCATCGCCTGTGATCTGCTCACTAGTCACACACAATTCAGTGAAGAGTTTGCTCGTGATGGCTAAAGGAGTTCCACATCATCACGGATCGCTGACATACCCTTCTGATCCTCCAGGTCATTACAAAGCTCTCGAGTGGGTCGAAGACGAGAAAGACTGGAAGATTAATAACGATATGGGTATCCAGGTTACTGTGGAGGCAAGTGTCTTTCTCTTGTTGCCGAGAGGGAAACCACCTCGCTGATATCGGCTCTCTCTCTCTCTCTTGCCACCTTGCTCCGTAACAGGAGGTCAGTACTGGGCATTCCATAGCTGACGTGAAGGGCAAGCCGGAGGGGAAGTTTACTTTCACGTCACATGAACCAGGTGAGTGTCTGCTGGTGTAGGGGAATCTACTGCTCGCTAAGCTTGGTGGGACGCCCTCCATCGCCTTTTACAGGAGACCATACAATCTGTTTGCAGTCGAGCTCGCATTCGGGATACTTTACAACGACACATATCAAATTCTACCTGGATATCGCTGTCGGTGCCGTCCGCCATGATCCCACGTAAGCGCAATCCTCTGCCATTCCCCTGCTGGCCGGGTCGTCAACCTGAACTTCTGTACCCCCTTATTAGACAAGACACTGCTCACATGTCCACGCTGACTACCAAGCTTCGTGACTTGAACGAGAAGATTGCCGGAATTCGTCGGGAACAGCAGTACCAGCGGGAAATCGAATCTGTTTTCAGGGATGCGAGTGAACGCGTGAATAAGAGAGCAATGTGGTGGAGTTTCATCCAGATGGCGGTTCTTCTCGCTGCGGGAGCATGGCAGATGAGGCATTTGAAGGTAAGCTTTGCCGGTGTTGCTTACTTTCATGAGTACTGATGAGATGACTTTCTCTGGGCTAGGTGTTCTTTGAAGACAAAAAATTGAGATAGTTTTATCGGACTTGCATCAAAAATGTACGAGAGACGTCTCCCGCATGATTGTCAATTAATGCAGACGAAACAATCCAAAATTTCAAGTATGACCACTACCTTGGAACTGAGCATGAAAGTACAGTCTCCAAAGGATTGATGAGCTCATCCTTCTATCATTCTAGATAGATATGTTTGTTGAAACGACTTTTACTCCTTCAGTAGGGGATCCTCTGATAGATGCCATCATGGAGAGACGGGCTGTCGGTGGGATCCGCTGTCGTTCACAGCTGGTGACACATCGTGATCACCGGCGCGTATCTCGGATTAACGAAACAACTTGTGATCGCAGAATCGTTTCAGCAGCATAGCGATTGATTCGAGTCATTTGCAGTCAAACACTGTTCACCAATACCACGTATGCGAAAGGCACAACCATAGCTCAATGGATATACATGCGGTTGTTCTTGCTTGCGATCGGGGATCAACCTCAGATATTCCCTAATACAACTCTCATTCATCTTTCCAGGAGCCAAAGAATCTACCACCCGGAAGAAAATTCAGTAACAGTCTCCTTAAAGCGGATCACGGATTTTTTAGCTTACCCGTGCCATACAAGCTTGTGTTCTCCTTGATAGCCCTCGCTCGCGTCCGCTCTGAAGCTATGCATGGGATATATTCTACTCCCAACCATATTTGATTAGTGCCCAGTGATTTCGAAACACGACGATCATAACTATTTACAAGACGTCACCTATGCGTTGGCTCCCCGAGGCCCCTGATAAATCGTGTGGATGTACGCCCCATCTTGCAAGCAAATATCGCCATACAGCGTCAGAGCTGAGCAACCGGGTAGAGTGTATCAGTATCAATGATCGGAGATACGCCCAAAGCGTGAAAGACGAATGATCTCACAAGACACCCGGCCCGGTAAAGTCCAGCTGAGCAAAACACTGAATCAATACCTCTACCATTTCCGCCTGAAAATGTATGCTTACCACATCCAATAGCCGATCTTGTCTCTCGCTTTCATCTTCCTCCCCTTCCGTCCTCTTTTGTGAATCGCGTTGTTGCAGGACCCTGTGCGTCTCGAGATCTGTCATGATTCGATTCAAGGTGTCAAGAAACACCGGATGCCCTGGCTGGGCCATCATTGTCCACTAACGAGTGGAGATCCCACAAAGGTTAGCCGAAGCTTAGCTTTCCAGCTTACGAAAAGAGACAAAGTTTACCTGGACGAACTGCATGCCTCTGGAAAACCCCAACTCACGCCAATCTTGACTCCCAGGAGTCCAATGGTCGTACTCGAGCGCAACGACGAGCTTCGGCGGCTCGAATGCTTCGAGCTCGGCCATCCTCTTCCGTACGTCGCGCACTGGATCGGATTCTGAGCCATGCTGTGTGTATTGCTTTGATGCGACTGATAGCATGTCGTATACATTCGGAAGGAATGAAAAGACAGGGTCCGTCTTCGTCGTTATTTCCCAATGATTTTCTCGGATTCCTGGCCAATCGAATAAACGGCGTACGCATGCGGTATCAGTGTCTGTATAGACACCTAGATCGTTCTTCATACGATCAGCCAATAAGTCAAAGGGTGGATCAGGTCTGGCACGCTGCTTACCGCCTTTCATCAGCAGAGCGAGATATCTTTTGAATAGCTTCACCGGGTTCAGCCCGCAAAAGCGAAAACGCAACACAAGTACAAAAAGCCCACCTGAAGAAATCCGCTAGAGAAAGAATTAAACGTCAGTGCTGAGTACCGTTCCTTCTCCCGCGTTCTGCCCATTCATGCTCACCTCGCAGGACACCGCTGGGTAGCTGCTTATACTCTTCCAAGATACGCGCGCCTTTCTCATTGCCTCGTTCCGTCTCCTTCGCTCCGCCCTGCGATCCCCGCCCGAAAATGTCAATCATCCACCGCCATATCCCAGCATTATCATAATACTGCACATCCCAGCCATCGTCTGCGTTCAGCCGACGCCAGGAAGAGAATTGTTCTGGAAATTCTCGCTTTTTTGATGTTGTGTGAATCACATGAGGAATGGAGTTGTCGCGCCGCCCATGGGTACTGCCACGAGCGGAAAGGTTGAGCGAGTCGGCTAGAATGTTTCGAATTTCTTGGACTAGGGTGCTTTGGTCGGAGGTGGTATGACTTGTTTTACCGGAGTACGACCCTTTCGATACAGTGTCCCTCGTTTGGAAAAATCGCTCATAGACCCCTTGAAGCTCCTCCACATATTCGTTCCAACCTGGATTGCCAATCTTCAGACCAACCTCTCGGTGCACCTCCTCCTCATTATAGCGGCTCTGCAACTGCTCGAGACGCGCTTGGGCCAGGATATCGCATTCGGTGGGTGTAACAATGAGTCCATGGTCGCTGCTACTTGGTTGGGAGGACGAGGGATACGATAGAAGTAGGAAACCTGTCGCTGTCAAGACGATCGCGGTGGCCACTATTCGGATGTGCTTGGCGGCAGGTGCAAGACGGAGCATTCCTCGCGTTGGCATGCGGCTATGAGTGAGGTTTAATCGTTAGTCCTGCACCATTTGAATGCTTTATGGCGTATGATGGTAATCTAATAGCTATAGCTTTAATATCACTCTTCGACGGTATTCCTGGCTTCCTTGTTGCTACCACTCGGGCCATGAGTGCACCGCAAGGAGATCATCGCCCACTGCTCACCAAGCCAAGCCACCCCAGGCGCTGCGGCACAGCGACGGTGTGTCTTCTTATTATGTTTTCTACGCTGCGCACTGACATCGATCGTCCCGAAATACTCCCTTCATTCTCTTCTGATTCTGATTCTCGAGATCATAACTGGAACAGTTCCCGGGACCGCGGTGACAGCTGCGGTGACATACTGCGGGACTTTTTCTGAGCATCAAACATGGAGACCAAGAAAGCCAACTCCGAGATTACGTCATTAGGCTTGAGGATCCCGCTAAACGATGTGGGTGAATCCTCCTCTTCTTTTCCTCTACTCAGGGTATGGATAGATAACTACACAACGAGTTTCAGCCTTTACAGTATCAGAAATCCACCAAGGACAGTCAAAATGGCGCAACACAAGCATATCATCAATGTTATTAGTAAACAGGTCATTCCGCCCTTGTCCAGCAAGCTGCACAAGGGTCAAGCAGGTACGTAGCAGCATTTCAGCAGAAATTCGACCGCATTGCATACTAATTTGCAGGATTAAACAGGGCGAGTCGGTATCATCGGTGGATCAGGAGAGTAAGCTCATATTTCCCACAAACGCTGGATTGTTGAACCGGGTTGACGTGTTCATTTTGCGTTTCAGTTACACCGGTGCACCGTTCTTCTCAGCCATGGGGGCTATGCGTTTCGTAAGCGGTCCTGTACAAACGTTTACATCCCAGGACTAACGTGTTTCCTCAACAGGGCGCCGATCTTGCACATGTGATCTGTGAACCGAATGCGGCCTCTGTAATCAAAGGCTACTCCCCAGGTAAACATCGACTTGCAGCAAGGAGAGACGATCGCGTCTAACGCTCTAATTATCTGTTCAGATCTTATCGTTCATGGCATTTTGGATCCCTCAAAGTCTATCGAGGAGATCAAGAAGGAGCTCAAAGGCATCATGGAACGGCTCGTAAGTTTCCCTTAAACACGTGTGCTTCGAAGAATGATATAGCTAATCATCCAACTTTTATAGCACGTCCTGATCATCGGGCCCGGTTTGGGCCGCACCGAGCATACTCAGAACTGTGCACGAGCGGCTTTCGAGCTGGCTAAACAGACAGATCTTGGTGTCGTAGTAGATGCCGATGGATTATTCCTTGTTGCCGTGAGTGGATCCTGCCAAGTCTCAGATATTCCGTATTCATGAACCGCTCGAAAACTCCTGCGAGGATAGAATGACCCGTCGGTGATCCTGAATTGGCCTGGTGTGCCGCGAGTCGTACTTACGCCAAACGTCATGGAATTCAAGCGGCTCTGTGACAAGATGGTAAGCTCTGGTCCCGCATAATCTATCCACGTCAGAGTTCTGATAGCACGCTTGGGAATCCGATGCAGCAAATCGATCCCAATGCCGACGCCGATACATTATGCCCTCTCCTGTCACGTTCGCTCGAAAACACTACCATTCTGCAAAAAGGGGCAGTCGACATCGTTTCCAACGGGTTCCCTATCCCGGCAGCGCTTCTACCAAAAGACTATCAGACGGACGGTAAATTGGAGATTTTGAAAAACGAGATCAAAGGTGGTCTGAAACGGTGTGGTGGACAAGGGGATATCTTGAGTGGCAGTGTTGGTGTCTTGCTTGCGTGGGCTGGTGAATGGGTCAAGGGTGTATATGAGTACGTCGGATTTCAGCCAGTTGAAGTTTGCGGGATTGCACGCTAAATGAGTTGCGGGTCTGATTCTGCAGGGATGCTGGACACCCACCACCGAGTAAGGAGTCGGAACTGGGTAAGCATATCGCCCTTTTGGCGGCATATGGAGGTTCAACATTCAACCGGACGTGTTCGCGACGGACATTCGAGGAAAAGGGGCGAAGTATGCAGACGGAGGACATGATTCCTAATATCCACAAGGTGTTCGAAGAGGTGTTTGGCGATGAAGGAGTGCGAAGCGATGAGGCAAAGGAGTACTTGTGACTCGGTGCAGAAGGTAGTGATGTGAAGGCGAGGTTGTAGAAACCCCAAAGTGTCCTAAGGTAACCCGATGAACAGTCAAAGATGTATAATACATGACCATAGTCGAGTGGCCCAAACCTCGATCGAAAGAGTCCTCTTTTTCACAACTAGATTCTAGCTGTACGTCTACCTCTTGCCGTTCAGTCGAGCTTGTCGCTTCTCCTCGGCTTCCCTTGCTGCCTCTATCGGACAGGAACGAGTTAGACAATGTAGAATGAGATCTTTCGAGAATGGTGAGCGACTAACCTGCATCCCGAGCCTTCCGAGCTTCTGCTTCTGCTTCTCGCTTCTTCCTGATTTCAGCTAGACGCGCCATATCTTTCTGGGCCTGTTCAGTCTTGCCTATGAAAGTGATGAAGGTATATTCTCTCGGATCAGTTTACGTACTGCATGCAGGGGAAGGAAATGCCGACACTTACCGGCAGCATGCAACTTTGCGTATCGTTCCGCAGCAGCCTTTTTATCGGCAGCTTCCCTATCATTATCAATGCCAAACGCTGTCAACTACTGATCCTCGCCTGACAAACAACAACCTCTGACTTACTTCTCCTTTCTTGACGGACCTGTCCTTGCCAACGGACCGCTCTGCAACATCCTATCAGGCTCCTCACTCTCCTCCCCGCTCTCCTCCTCACTCTCACTCTGGGGAGGCAAAGCCTTGGTTTGCTGGTTCGAGGGCTTCTTCCCGGCTTGAGCCTTCTTCATAGCTTTCCTTTCTGCACGAGACATCTCTGGCTCGGCGGATCGTCCTGCACCTCCTGTAGCACCGTCCTCGTCGGATGATTCTTCCGAGTCGTCAGAATCGTCGGAGTTTCCGAGACCGAGGTTTTCCATTTCTTGGTCTACAACGGCGATGTCTCGCGAGAAGTGACGGCCACCGCCTCGGGAGACCTTGAACTTGCTATAGTTGAGTAAATGAGAGTTCTTGGTGAGCGGTGCACGTATTAGGAGATAGGGTGTGTGTCATGCATAACGTACCCTCGTCCACGACTGGATGACGCCTTTGTATCTGTTCCTCGAGCCATTGTGTGTGTTTATGGTGTGTTGAAAGGGTCGTCGGACGGTTTGTGAACAGATAGTAATGCCGCTGTTAGATATGATGGCAACGAAATTGCTCTGCGTCGTTGCACGAAGAGCGGGATTGTCGTGCGAAAAGCTGAGTCAGACTCGGATCCGGGAAGGTTATTGTTTACAATGTGCGAGTTGCATCAGCTCATGCCTCTTCATTGACTATGGTCATAGTACTTCTACGCTCGCATCCTATTCTACCCCATCTCTCTGGCCGAAGCAGTCCTTGAACCAGAATGACCTTGGAGAACTCGTACACAACAGGTCCACTGCTAGGGCAAGGCTGGAAGCAGGTCGAAGAGTGGCCGCAAGCGGGTCCCAGCCGTCTTCGAGGAGCAATAGAGACCAACGGTGAAGTAGATGCGGCCATGCAGGTTGAAGAGGACGATGAGGATGAATACGAGGAAGAAGAAGAGGAGGTGAGCAATAGCTGGCCTCGTGGTACTTCTTGTGCATGAACTGTACTGAAATGTGCTCACATTCAGATATACGTACTCATCGACCTGGGCCCAAACGCAGACCCGTTGACACTCGGAATCAGCACAGAATACCAACTCATTGCAAGTCAATCTCTATCTTTCTAGCGGAACTAGTACTGATTCCCTTCCGCGTGTGCAATAGGGCCTAGACACACCCACACCATTCATGAAGATTGGGAATGATGTGTTTCAAGGGACACCACAGCGACTGATTGGAAGTGAGATCATAACAAAGGACACCCGAGGTAAGCTATACTACACTGTTACAGAGAGGCAGGCACTCAAGCTTTTCCATGCTAGACCCTCAGAATCCAATCAAGCATTCTCATCCCACTATCGGCCACACGGATTACCGTTTATCGCTCGAACCGGTCAAACTCGTTCCGCATTCTACAGATCCAGCGAACCAAAAGTCTACGGAAAGACCACCCTTATTTGCACGAGATGCACCAGGAGAGAGTGCTACCCATGGCGTTTCGAATGAGTCGACAGGATCTACATCCGCAGGTAATGGTGGAGAGGAAACAGGATCTCCTATGGCGTCTACTTCCTCCCACCCAACGCAACCAGCCTCGGCCGCGCCGTCCAGCAAGAGGAAACCCGCTGCCGCGACCCGCGCGACTCCACTAAGCACCCGTTTCATCATCCCCGCTTCTGGAGAAATCTCTGCCGATGGTATTCCTCGTATAGACGGGCAAGAAATCCGCAGAATCCGCAAACCGAGAAAGCTGAAAAAGTCAGCACCAGGAGCGGAGGACGGACCGGATGATAGTTCGATGGATGTTGATAGGCCCGACGCAGTAAGAGAACAAGCGGTCGCGGGTCCATCGAACTTGCCGAGCGACAGTGTACGAGATACAAGACCACCGGATCTTCAAAGGCTTTTCATGCCCGATGCGCCCCGTGGGTATACGAAACGTGGAGTGCCCAGAAAAGCTCCCGGTCGGAAAGCACAGCCGAAGAAGACAGTTGTGGAAGGTACAACGAATCAGCAGACCAGCACTGTGAATCAGACGGAACAGCCGGTGAATCTTTCAGTACTTGTGGAGACGCCAGTACCAGCGACAACAGGATCGACGACGGAGGAAGGTGATAATGCGACGCAGGAAAGAGATAATGCTACGGAGGAAAGGGTGGATGCTCCACACGAAGGTGTGGCGATCGACGTGGATGGTGGAAACGCTGCGGACACGGCACCCCTAGCCGAGCCGGGTGCGACCGACGATACAACGCAAGGGCCACTGGATCCTTCGGCTGATCAAGAATAATGGCTTCTGACAACCCACGAACGTCGTTCTCGCTCTGTATCAGCGACGTGGAGCCGTACAGCACGCGATTCGGCCTTATGTCTCTTCGCGCTCGAGCGCAATTGTGCGCATTTGTTTGTAGGAGCGATCATCAATATACGTTCCAATGCGAAAGGACATAATTTACTGAGTTGCTCCATCGAAGTATAGGTGATACTGTTCAGTCCGAGACCCAACCTTTCCAGCTTCCGCGTGCCCTAAGGAAAAACAGAGGTTATGACTACTCCCCTTTCAGCCGAATGAAAAAGGTGGAACACTTACTCATGAAATACAAGCTTGTGTTCTCCTTGAAATTTACCATAGTTACCATCTCTTGACGTAAAGCTATACAGGGGATATATCCTGTGTAGGGCAAAGTCAAGAGATGTTAACGCCTTGAAAGCTCCAAGAGTTTCAGACCGCTTACAACACGTCGCCGACCCTTACCGGGCCCGATGCTTGAGTTAGATCGCCGAGTTGCACTCCCCACCGGGCCATCAAGTATCGGAAAACACAGTCAGAGCTATCAAAAGGTGGAACGGAACACTGGATGCATCAGACTCTCCACTGCAATTTCGCGTGTCGGGGCGACTCACAATACTCCCGGACCTGTAAAATCGAGCTATTGTTCAAGGAGGTGAATATCGTGGATTTGGGGCATCAAGTGGTATCACAACAGAACTTACGATGTCGAATAGCCTTTCTTGGCTTATATACTTGTTCGGTTTCCCGGGACTCGAGTCATCTTTTGCTTCGTCTTCGATGACCGCCCTTCCCTTCTCGATGTCTTTCATAATTCGACCTAGTACATCTAAGAAGACTGGGTGTCCTGGTTGGGCCATGAACGTCGACTTACGATGGGCGGTGGTATCAGTTTCCTCGCCGACCAGAAAAGGAACTGCTCGGGCTGCTTACTTGAACTATCTGCATGCCTCTCGAATAATCCCAATGCGTCCAACTATCCTTTGCCCTTGGACCCCAGTAGTCGAATTCGACGGCAACAACGAGTGCGGGAGGTTCCCACAAGTCGAGTTTAAGTTCTCCTATTCGGTTCTTGACGGCTTCCATATCTGACAGAGGTCGAGATTCCTCACCATCGGTTTCATTTTGAGGTGGTCTGCTATTCGAAGAAGCTGTCTGGGAGACAAGGTCGAACATGTGCGGTGCCAAAGATAACATGGGATCCGTCAAAACTTTGAGCTCCCAGTGATCTTCCCTTACTCTCGGCCAAGAACGCAGCGGTCTGATGCAAGCGGTATCAGTGTCGGTGTATACCCCTGCAAAGTTGCCAGATGGATCAGTGGTGGGAGGTAGAAGACTCAGGTCGAATTCGCTTACCACCCTCCATCAGCAAGGCAACATATCTCCCCGAATGGAGCTGGAAGTCAGAATCCGACGACATCTCTGATGCGACGCCCGCTTACCTGAAAAAGTCGCCTGTACGCAAATTGTTAGTCTCCCGGCGTCTTGTGTGGAAGATGAACTGTGCTCACCCCGAATAACTCCATCAGAGATCTGTTTGTATATGTCCAGAATTCGTGGATGGTCAGATGCATCCTTGTCCGTCTCCTCGTCTCTTCCTCCCCCGAACACTTTCGTCATCCATCGCCATATATCCTCGTCGGTAAATGGCTTTATTTGCCACCCATCTCCTGCGTTCAGGCTCCTCCACGATGAAAACTGCTTCGGGAATAAATCTTCGTTTGATTTTCTGGAGGTCGTAAATACGGTGTGCGGAATGATTTCCGGGAATGTGGGATGAAACTTTGCTCGGTTACTGGCGTTTTTCGAATACGAAGACAGGTCGAAAGCACTTTCCAGCTTTTCGCGAATCTGCTGAACAATTGAAGTCTCATTCGAGCTGACGTTCTGCGCAGACGTTGATAGTTGTCCTAGCCGACCTGCCACCTGCGATTGTGGAGTTTCGAAAAATTCCCGATATACCCCGTTCAGCTCTTCCACATAGTTATCCCAAGTATAATCTCCTGTCTTGAGTCCGGTCGATTTTAGTATTTCCTCCTCCGTGGTACGACTTTGCAAAATGGAAAGGCGAGCTTTCGCGATCGTCTCGAAAGCTGGTGGCTGAACTTTTATGCTACGTTCGGCAGGCTCAGTTCGCAGTCCATATTCCAGATCGGAGAGGTAGACTCCACCAGTAATTATCAGAATGATCCCTGTGGCACAAAGCGCCGTAGCGTGCCTCCTTCGCGGTGACAAGGGGTTGTTTAGACGCATAACTTTGCGTCTTGCTGATCCGGGCTGTCTGAGCCTGCAGGTGGTCTGCTGAGCAAGTGATTCATTCCAGCGGTGAGGATTATCGAGCGCCCTCTCTTCAAGCAATGGATCACTGTAACGTACCGAACGTTATGGTATTTGTCAATCGCATTGCTGAGAGTCAAAGGGAAGGGCCAAAAGGTAAAGTCAAAGGGCAAGGCACGAGGAAGGACCTTTCGATGCCCACCAGTAGAAAGATGTTTGTTTCCAACCAGGAGGGATTACTCTGACATTATATCTTTTCTGTCGAGGTCTCTATGCTGCTCCTTCAATCGCGAGATCATCGACATGTGGATCGATTTGCCATCAAACAGCTTACATCGCATCATTACATGGCTGTAACACCGCTTTCATCAACACTCGTTCATTCCGAAAAACCCTCAACTACGTTGTCTTGGGCCTGCGTGCCATCAAACATCGGATCATAGTATTGTTTGATGATGGGTTTGTGCTCTTGGACTCTTCCGTAGAATTGTCATAAACCAAGCAGGGGCATATGGGACAATAGAAGGACGATGTGTTTGTGGATTTATAGACTTGCTTGATCAATTTGTTTAGTACTACTCGTAGAACACAGAAAAGACGGTACAAAGGTTATTAGCTTCCACATGTACCCATACAGTGATAGCTGTACATGTACTCATTCAACAATTCAAAGCGAATGTGATGTTCTGTCTTATTCAGGGCTTTGTAAATCTCGACTCAACAGCTTGACAGCGCCGGGCTGATGAGCTGCCAGTCTATTTCAGGTTAGGACTGGGCAACAATGCATTATTGGTAGCGGACGAATACTACTGGACGAATGCATGACTCATCAACGATTAGTGAGTCACCACCTGCATCCAAACAAAACCTCCACTTACACGCTGACATAGTACTCGTACAAGTATCTGTCAGTTCTCTAACTAATATGTACCCCTTCATTAGTATCCCATGTCTCTCCCTCCAACCCAGAATGATTTACAGTAATTTCCACCAATCTTCATATCAAGTCTTAATATGTCCCCCATCAAAGTCGGTGTAGTTGGCCTCTCGGTTGATGGTGAGCTGTGGTTTCTTCCTCATCCAACACTTTCACAGTTTTGACGTCCGTGTTTCCCTTCTTTGCAGGCTGGTTCAAAAATGCGCACTTGCCAGCCTTACAAGCGCTGAGCAACAGCTACACTTTGACAGCGGCAGCCACGTCTCGTCAGGAGTCAGCTGATCAAGTCGCCGAGCACTATCATATCAAATCATTCGGTGGCTCCAACTCGGCCGAGCAGCTTGCCCAAGATGCCGACGTAAACATGGTTGTCGTTTCCGTTAAGACACCACTTCACAAGCAGATTGCAATGCATGCCGTCAATGCTAAAAAGGCCGTTTTCGTGGAATGGCCCTTGGGAATCGGCTTGCAAGAAGCTATTGAATTGGCCGAAGCAGCCAAGGCGAACGGTATCCGCACTATGATCGGCTTACAGGCCCGTCAAGATCTGGCCATTCGCAAAGCCAAGCAGCTGCTCGACCAGAAGAAGATCGGCAACATCTTATCTACCAACCTGATCGGTTACGGCGGATCTTGGGGTGCGCAAGTGCAACAACGCGATGCCTATACCTTGGACGAGAAGAACGGCACCACGATGATCACTGTTCCCTTTGGCCATTTCGTAGACGCTCTCGTCTACTTGCTTGGTGAATTTGATTCCCTGCACGCGTACAGAGCGACGACACGTACAGGATCGACGATTGCCGAGACGGGCGAGAAAATCAAGAGTACAGCTCCGGACCAGCTGGTCGTGCAGGGCCAACTCAAGTCTGGCGCGCTCGCATCAGTCCACTACAAGGGGGGAGCTCAGGTCCCTGGCACTGAAGGTCTCGTGTGGGAAATTGAAGGCGATGAAGGGATCATGACTTTCAAGGCCGCGGGCGTGGGACATGTTCAGGCAAGCTCACCCCGGACGAACGTCTCCCCATCGTGGCTCCACTGACTCGAACTTCCATTACCTGATATAAATAGTTGATCTCTCCAAAGCTCTACCTGAACGACGAGCAAGTCGAGCTTCCGGAAGACAAACTCGGTAACATCGGTCGGCTGTATGAAGCCTTTGCGAACGAGGACGTATCCGGATATAACGACTGGGGCCACGCCGTGCAGAATCACCGTATTCTGGATGCCGTAGAGCGCAGCATCAAGGAGGGCAAGAGACAAAGTTACCTCTGAACTTTTGCTCAAAAGAGCGCGGATGTTCCAACCCAGCAGCTGCTACGTGCTGCCCTCCATTCGTGGAGAGATCGCAAACGGGACCTGAGCGCAAGAGGGTGTGAAGGGAGTAGATGTGAAGGAGGTTTTAGTTTTTTCGCGGATATATGATATCTGCCCGCATACTGTCACAAACCACGCAAGGATATATCATGGAATCATTGAACCACGACAGGCTATCGGATTTTTGGCCGAAGCTTGCTGGAATCTGACCCAACACTATTTACTGTAAAAGGTGGAAAGAGATTATCGGGAGGAGCAGCAGAGCAGCTGGCAAAGCCTTTCTCTTGATGTAAGAGCTCTTTTGAATTTTGAGGCCTTTTGACCTGCAGAGCGCGCCCGGAACAATGTAGCCAGCAGTAGCAGTCAGTCCTAGTCAAGAGGTTATAGGCAGCTGTCAGCTCTATCGGAGCTGGTATAGGAATAGGTATATCGATGTTACCGGTCCAATCTTGCAGTCTGTCAAACCATCCCTTGCACTGCACACCGCATATCAACTTCTCGTCACCATGAACCTACAAGGCCTCTCCGAAGCGTTTCCTCCCCAACCTCATTGGACCGCTCAAGATGTGCCGGACCTCAGCGATAAAGTCATTGCAATTACAGGCGGATATGGTGGGATAGGCTACTATACGCTGGTTAGTCAGCCATCAAATCAGGCCTCTCCATTCGCGCGCCCATAACCATCTCCTCACTTTTTTTTAGAAAGCTCTGTTGGACAAGAACGCCAAGGTCTACGTCCTTGGACGTAATGAAAGCCTGTTTGATGATGCTCTGATACGCTTAGCTTCTGAATCCCCTCCGATCACTCGAAAACCGCTATTCATCCAATGCGACCTCTCCTCCCTTCACTCTCCCGTAGAGGCCGCACGACAGCTATCACTTCAAGAACCGAAACTAGATATCCTCTTTTGCAATGCCGGAGTTATGGTGCCTCCTGTTGGATCTATGACTGAAGCCGGTCGTGATCTACAATGGGGAACGAACGTTATGGGCCACTGGATCCTGATCAACAATCTTCTTCCCGTCCTACTAAAAGTCTGGGAAGAATCCAACGGTGTGGATAAAGCAAGAGTTGTACACACTAGTTCAAGCGGGCATCAGTACGCGCCGACCCCAACCATTGATTGGGAAAGTCTCAAAGCGGACAAGAACGGCAATGCCGGGAATGGACACTTTCGATGGGTCTTGTACGGCCAGGCAAGTCGCGCCGTACTTCTCTTCGATTGAAATACGTTAGTTTAACGGTCTTACCGTCGAGATCAGAGCAAGATCGGTAATATCATCGTCGCCAACGAGTTTCATCGCCGCTATGGTGCCAAGTTGATTTCTACGTCCTGCAATCCTGGTAGTCAGTCCTTCTTTTCTTAATTCCTTCTTCCCTGCCGAGGACCCCGTGTGGGTAGCTGATGTCTCCCTTCTCCCACCCCTCCGCCGTTTGATACGAACATAGACCTCAAGACTGATCTTCCCCGACATCTCGTCAACACGCTTTTCTTCAAGCTAATGAAGTGGGTAGTACCCCTCATCACTTATCCAGCCGATCTTGGTGCTCTTACTCGTAAGCCAAGCAGATTTGAAACCCTACGAACGTGATCATCCGCCGTAACCGCTCTCTGCCTCGCTATAGAGCTTTACCTGGGCACAGCGCCTTGCATCAACGGCGGAGAGTACGGCATTCCTTGGGCAAGAATCGGGAAGCCCAGGGCGGATGCGGAAGATGAAAAGATCGGCAAGGAGGTGTGGGAATGGTTGGAGCGCGAATGCAAGACGACCTGACTTGCCCGCTGATAGGTGAAGCAGCGCAACACTTGAATGGCCGTTTGATGATGTCAACAATGCGGCGAGAACACCGGTTCGCCGGGACAGAGACTACAAGACGAATTGGAATGACTGTGAGTGCAGATGAATGGACACTGGCGTATTGAAAGAAATACTACAAGAACTTTGCGAAATGCCACTGAAAGGCCAGTTTTATCGATACTGAATCGAATGTTGTACTGTCGAGACAATTGGGTATTCAAGGACTACGTGTGATGTACTTCTCCCTTTTCTGTCTCCCCGCTCACTCGTTTGTGGCTGAGGCGTCAAACCGTCCGCCAGCGGACTGTGTAGTGCATTCCGTCATTATTGATGGCGATGGATCGCTCGTCGACCCCTGGTTCTTCCTGCATGTCGCAGCATCTCTCCCATTGATTGTTTCAGTCGTATCCTACACCTCGACGTTTGCCTTGGCCCTATACTTATCAAACTTTACCACCCCTGGACCTACACGCTGGCTGGTGAATCCAGATTCCTCCGTCGGTATCTGATCATCACTGCCTGGATATGCTTGTTTGGCGGAAGGCATAGGCCGTGACACACGATCAACCCGGGATTCTTGCCGCTGTTGGATGAGGTAACTTGATCTATCGATGTGGAGAAATATATCGAGAAGGCTCGCACTGCGGGAACCTATGCATGTTGATAATCATTACAGACTACGAAACACCGCAACCGATACAGTCGCGAAGACGACAACAAGCGCGACTACTTTCCTGACATCATCATCTGAAAAGCATTCTGCAGTTTATCTGGCGGCTTCGCCTTTATCTTCGTATTTATATTTTTCTTTAAGCGCTTCTGTGCGGGTGGACACTGAGCGACCGTTCGAGACACCTCGATAATTTCAATCTCATCATCGCTGATTACTTCGGGCGACATGGCGCGCAAGCACGAATCGATGTGTCGGTTCAGATCTAGGTTTGTTGTTCCATTCTTCAGCCCCCGTCCGCAGATCGGACAGTCCATCGTTTCGACAAGGCTATTTGCGCGGTCCATGCGTAGCGCTTTGCGTTGGGGTGATGCAGACTCGGATGGTTGGCGCTGGGCATTGTCCTCGTCCGAGGAAATCACGCCAATAACGTCGTCTGGATCATGAGATGCGCTTCTCGATCGTTTCTTCTTCCCCGGTGCCGACTCTGACAAAAACTATACCAGCGACGGGTTGAGCTCGAAGTGGGCAAAGGATAGCATTTACGCCGACTTACCTTATCTAATCCGCCTTGTGGGCCCTGCAAATCCTTCAAGTGCGTGATCCGAATACCCAATAATCGGATCTTCAACGGAAACTCTTTCTCCAACAACTCTTTTGCGTGCTAGCCATGAAGACACAGCGGGTGTAAGCATATTGTACTTGACCGAAAGCAGGAAACGACGCGCACAGGGTAAATTTCCGCAGCAGTGTTGACATATTTGCTCACTGATACTTGTCGGGTCTTGACTAGATGGCCGAAACAAACCATCAGAATTTATCTGTCATGCGAAGCGGCGACGTAGACTAACCTTCATAAGTGTGCGCCTACATCGCACAGCGAATTAGCCATATTGAAGTAAACATACTACCGCCACAACGCACCTTGTATTTGACGCACACACACCGCCCAGCGAATCCCGTCCGCGCCAGATCCCTCTCGAGCTCTTGCGCGATATGTTCAAGCATCTCCAAGATCTCTGCTTCATTCGATTTATCCGAAAACGTGCTGTACCCGTACCAATGATCAGTATGCGGGCAACAAAACTATCCGAGTATGTAAGGGCAGAAATACTTTGTACTTACCGCTCACATCCAACGCTTTTCCGTTCTTCCCTCCTTCCCGGTTGCACGACGTTACTCCCGATTCCAAGATACGCCTTTAACAGCCCTTGAAGGCCTAGATGGTGATCCATCAAGTTGATCACTGCGCGATGGGTATACACGTCTCCGCACGTCTACACATGCGCGGGTCCGTCAGGTGTCGAGCAGAAAGATCTCTCGGTGCGACGACATACCTTCACACCCATGCTACTTAGAATCCGCTCAGCAACCCTCCCTACCCCCGGTACCCTCCGTATCGGCAAGTCCCTCATAAACGCCTTGACAACCTTTGTATCCTCCGCCAACTCGAACTGCCCATCCGGTTTATTCTTGTCTGAACATATCTTGGCGAGTAGCTTATTGGGTGCGATCCCCGCGCTGATGGTGAGACCTGTTTCGGCTTCCACTGCTGCGCGAAGGTGGGAGACGACGTCCGAGGCGGACATTTCGTGGAGTGTCATGTACGGTGTGATGCTGCGGAAAGGTAAACGGGTAAGAGGAACCCTTCTTTGGCGAGATGGGAGAACGCGGAACGTACTTTAAGTATCCTTCATCAAGTCCAGCCATAGCCAGGTTCTCATCATACTACATTCCTTGCCAAGTCAGTCATCGATTTCTTATGCTTGTTTTCCTTCGGTATAGCAGGGAACTCACACGTGCAAGAACCTCTCGAACCTGCTTTGAAGCCTCTGAATAATCCGCGAAATTGTTCTTGACGCTACCGCCGTCCGAAACAAAAAACACCGACGAACATAAGCTCCCGGATCTGCAGATCGGGACGATGAACGGACGGCTCACAAGATTAGATGCGGACAAAGTTTCTTGGCAATAAATCCCGCCATTCCGGATCGGACGCCGTATTTTCTCGCCTCGTACTGTATCGATCGGTAGCAACGGAAAGAGAAAGAATGGATGAATGGTCAGCTTCCCGGCGAGGGGTGTAGCGAGTATGTGTGACAGTCGTGATGGAAACTCACGGATGCGGTCGTGCATACGCCTCCTCCCACGGCGAACGCTTTCCCTTTCAAACTCGGATCCCGCTTCTCTTCCACATTCGCATACTATCGAACCCGGTGCATACGGTAATTAGCAGGGGCGTGTATCACATGTCGCGGGAAAAAAGCGAGACTGCGGTGCGGTGCGCGGGGAACATACGAATGCGTCCAAGTCTACGTGTACGATTTTCTGTGACAAGTCACGCGTTGCTTCTAGATTTGCGATCTGGTGGCGAGACGGGTAATGGTTGGTGGTGTGTACTCGCAGTAAAAGCTATGGAGGAGAGCGACTCACGATTTCATTCGCCTCTTTTTCCAGTTTCGACCAATTTGCTCGTTTTTCCAATTCCTCTTTCTACCATCAAACAACATATCACTTAGCTCCCTCCATCTTGATCACCCACTTCAAGCCAGCCAACCAACCACCTTCCACAACGCACCTTGCGCATCAACCCCTCAATCCGCTTGACCAACAACTCATCCTTTTCCTTTTCCCTCTTGAAAAACTTTGAATCCTTACTGGCATCCGCGATAATCTTGTTCACTTCCGCTTGATCACGAGTCAAGCCTGATTTCATAACACTTTGACCGGCGAGGTACCGTTGAAAATCGGTTTCCTTGCGTGCTTGGGTCGATACCGGTGCCGCCGGCGAGAAGGGAGGTACTGGTAATGTTGCGGCGACATTATTGGGTAGTGCGAGTTCGGGGATATCGAGTGTGTGTTTTGAGCTTGATGCATGTGCGTTGGAAGCCATAGTGGCGACCTTGCCCTTGTCATGAAGCAGAAGCAGAAGCAGTACCAGAAGCAGCACTGGATCAGAAATAGTTGAAGAATGAAGAAAGTGCTTGTCAACACAACCTCCCTGTCGATTTGGATCCGCACTCTCCGGCTATGCCCTATACCTAGTTGATCACCGTCATCATCAACCTTTCACCCCTTTCTTCCCTTCTACTTCTCTCATCACCCAGTGACAACCATGTATGATCCATACGACTCGGAAGACGAAGTAGACGGTATCCTCTCCTCTTCCTCCTTCCTCTACCCTCATGGAGACGAACACCCACGCCCACGCTCATGCTCACGCTCACCATCACCTCGACCCGCCTCGGAATCCGCCAACGGTCAGGCAGTGGAAGAAGAACGCCAATGCCGGATCTGTTTCGGCGGCGCGGATGAAGAAGTAGATTGTGGACGGCTGATCTCGCCGTGCCTCTGTTCCGGATCGATGAGGCATGTTCATGTGGGGTGTCTGCAACAGTGGCGCGGGACGGGTAGGAATAGGAAAGCATTCATGGAGTGTTCTGCGTGAGTGTTTGCGCTCTCTCTCTCTCTCTCTGTGAATCTGGTAAAGAGGCCCGCTGACTCTGACTTGTGAAAACTTTCTACAGATGTGGCTTCCGCTACCGGCTCCGTCGAACACGGATTCTAGGACTCGCATCCAGTACTCCGATTCGAATCATCACGTCGCTCCTTCTGTTTGTCACGCTCGCACTCGGTGTAGGATCGGTTCTGCATTGGTTGTTAAGGTTTAGGGGTCTGAGAAGGGTCGTAGTTGGACCTTATGGAGATACCTTGGGGTAAGTACGACGAGTAGTGCAACCAAGCCAGTCGATTGCAGGCATGGGTCGACCGAACGCGCGCAGCAGGGCTCTTCTGATACTAAAGGCCGCGCTATCCGGAGGGAGCGAAACCCAACCTTTAGGTTCCGTGCTCTGAAAGTCCGGAGAGATTCCTCGAGACTATCGTAGGAAGGTTGGGAACCTCGTTGGTTTCAAATCGCCTTTATGCGGCGCGAACCAAAGCTTTTCAGGGCGATAGGATTTACCAAGCGGTTCATCTCCGTCGGCCTCTCGGGCCGGAGTGTGGGTCATGTATGACGAGCACCTGGCTCAAGTCTCGACTTCTCCGAACGCCAAGTAGGGTCTCAAGATGCCTCATCAATCAGTTGATCAGAAAACTGTGTATCTTATATTTTCGCAATCACGCCCCCCCCCCCCCCCCGCTGTGTTGCAGTTCCAGGCCTTCCTCGCTCCCGCCGTACATCAATCTCCTCCCGTACGCATGATGCTAACCCGCCTCGCGCCTCCTTCCTCAGATTCGACCCACAACCCGATTCGACTGCTTCGGATGTTCTTTCGCGCCTGGCAGCAGGCCAAGACGTGCCATGGGAAGAAGCATTCCGGCACGACCCCATTGGTGCCGGTGTACGGGTCGGTTTACCCGGTGGATTGGTGTACGTTAGCACAGGGAGCGGCGTGTTCGAGCTGATCGTCAAGAGTATTCGTGCGTTTGTGAATGGGGAAGCTGCGAGTGTTGTTTCCGCGTGCGTGGGGTTCGTTGGGTCCTGCTGGTCTTGGGTTACGCGGACGGCCGTGTGTGAGGCGATTTACCGATACTTTATTCGTCCGCTCTACATCGATACACTCGCTTTCGCCCTACTCTCCGTTCCAGCACATACCAGCGGCCTACTCGCACCACTCGTCACACGCTTCACGCTTGGTTTGTCCCTGATTGGTTCGGCATCATTCGTCACCCTCTTGATCACGCACTCGATCATGCCGTTTTTTCATGTCGCAAACAACCTCCGTCTCGGTCGGGGAGCAGGTCCTTTTGGTCTTCCTGTGAGAACGCATCGGGGTCGCCTCCCGGGCAACGGCGGAGGAGGGATCGCTGCTGCAGGGCTCGGGAGCGCCGTCCTTGTCCTTTTTGTCGTCATGGGCGCCGTTCGGGCAATCCATCAACTTTACGCACTTACAAACTACTATTCCTTCATCCTGCTCTCCAAGGCGGAAAATGCGATGCTCGAGGTCAACCCGAAGGGAGAGGTCATTCGCGATCAACCGGGAGGATTGGGTGCGGGGATCATCACGACCGATGGGTCGAGGGCTGTTGTTGCCGCAGGGTGACACCAGTGTGCGCATATTATATGTATATCGAATCAATGTCTGGTTGTACGCACAATGTTCGTTTTTGTATCTAATCGTCCATCGCCTCTTCATGCCGCACCGAAACTACTGTATCCATCCACGGCTCCTGAACAGCCCACCCCAGCTCTTCCACACAAACCATCCAAACTCTCCCATCTCGTGGCGCACTTCAGCAAGTCGTCCACCGGCAGCCGATAACAACTCGTACCGCGCCAACGAGGCATCGAGCTGCTTCATCGCTGCAGGTAACTGCGGGTCTACTGTCGTTGCCGCTGCCGTTGTGCGCGGGTGTAGTAGGTGGGATTCTGAGCGTGCAGAACCATCGAAGGGATACTCTGTCAGCATGGCTGCAAATTCCGGACAAGCGGGTGACGCAAACTTACCTGCGTGAAGATAAATCATGGCAATTCCTAGCCGCCGGGTGTACCAGTCGAGCTACGAGAAAAGGTAAGAAGAATGGTCATCAACGGGATCACACCAAACAGACAAACAATGAAAACTCACTTCGCCGCTCACGGTCTCTGGTTCCGCTCCAGAAACATACAATGCCTCATCCGCAATCTTCATAGCGTATTGAAGCAGCGGTAGTGGGTTGACCAGAGGCAGTGTGATTGTGGGTGTACGCAGAGGTGTTCCTTCTCCATCAGCCGAAGCGCGGCGATGCGTCGCTACCGTATCATTTGTTGGTTGTGGCGGCGTGTAAGGAGCGTCCAGGCGTAGGGCTGAACCGAGACGTGAGGCCAGAAGTGTTAATGGTCGTGGGAGGACCGTCGAGAGTTGATGCGTTGGAGTCGCTAACAGGGAATGTGCCTGGGTTTGCGTTCTCTCAGCGGCGATTACTAGCCTACGTGTTGCTTGATTCTAAACGTACCTGTACGAGATGTTCTCCTGCCGTCTCGCTTGACCACATAATCCTCCGTCCCAGAGCAGCCTTCAAAGCCGGAAAATCGACCTCCTTTTGAGCCTTTCCCTTTGCTCTTCCCGTCGTCACTGCCACCACGCCATCACTCCCCTCGACTGACTGACCAGTAAACCCATCCTTCATGCTCTGCAGTCCCTGGGCCTCCCATTCCTTCACCAACGACTTTTCCGGCTCCACTCCTTTTCCAAAGAGAGACTCTATCAGGGCTTCCGGTGTCTGTACAGGCGATACACTGGGCGATGGAGTAGCTAGCGGAAGTTGTCGGATGCTGGAAAGGAGGGCTGAGCGTGTGAATGATTGTTGCGGGACCACGGGTATCGCGTTGCGCAGAATCGTTTGGCGAAGTGTTTGGTGCGTAGAAAGGGCCGACATGTTGATACGAACGAGAATGGAGTAGATTGATGCAAACACTTAGAATTCAAAGAAGATGATGATCGGGAAGGAGGACGACTGGACGACTGAAGATGAAGACGGTTCGATGCGGCGGAGACTCATGTCCGCTGATAAGATTGTGACGATCATCGGGAATCTCGCCCGCGTATAAGGAACCGCGTACCCCTTTCTTCAGTTCTTCAGCCCACCCGATACTACAACACTTTGAACATCCAGTGAACACTTCGCACACAACATGGACCTCCTCGCTGAAGCCTTTCCTCCCAAGCCGCACTGGACAGCGGACGATGTTCCCGATATGACCGGCAAGGTTGTCGCCGTCACAGGGTACGGCGGGATAGGCTACTACACGATCGTGAGTTTCTGGAGCCTGACTCTACCTCGCATAACCAGTTAAAAATCTGCCTATTCTCGTAGAAAGCGTTATTGGACAGAAACGCAAAAGTTTACGTTCTAGGACGTAAAGAAAGTCTGTTCGACGCCGCTGTCGAGCGCCTCGCATCGGATTCCCCTCCAACCACCAGAAAACCGCTGTTCATTCATTGCGACCTGTCCTCTCTCCAATCTCCGGTAAAAGCAGCAAAAGAACTCCAAGACAAAGAACCTAAATTAGATGCCTTGTTCTGTAATGCTGGTGTTATGGTTCCACCGGCCGGATCAAAGACCGACGACGGCTACGACTTGCAATGGCAAACGAACGTGATGGGACACTGGATTCTTACAACCAACCTCCTCCCTAGCTTGCTGAAAGTATCGGAAGACTCCAATGGTGTCGACAAGGCCAGGGTCGTACACACTAGCTCAAGTGGACATCGATTCGCGCCTAGTAAAACGATTGACTGGGAGAGTCTGAAGGTCAAGGAAGACGGTAGTATCGGAAACGGACTGGGAAACTGGGTCCTTTACGGGCAGGCGAGTGCTCTTTGTCCTTCCTTTCTTACCGCTTGGGGACTAACACTTCCACGACCGATAGAGCAAAATTGGCAACATTGTCGTCGCTGAAGAGCTAAACAGGCGGTACGGCAACCAGCTGATCTCTACCTCTTGTAATCCCGGCAGTAAGTCATTTCACCCTAATCTCAAATCGACTGGACCTAAGCTGATCCTAACACACACCGGTAGACCTGAAAACTGATCTACCTCGACATTTGAAACAATCCTTCTTTGTTCGATTGATGGGCTGGGTTGAGCCTCTGGTCACCTACCCGGCCACACTCGGCGCTCTTACTCGTAAGCTGTTCCCTAAAAAGTAGGATACCGCATATTCGCTTAATATCATACCCACTTCTTTCTCTATAGAACTCTATTTAGGTACCGCACCTGGTGTCAAGGGAGGCGATTACGGTATCCCTTGGGCTCGAATTGGCAAGCCCAGAGATGACGCCAAGGACGAAAACATTGGCAAGGAGGTGTGGGATTGGTTGGAGCGAGAGTGCAAGAGATGAGCTGTGATGGAGATCGAAAAGAGGATGCATGACGGCTGTGCATACATTTGAAGTTTTGTCAATGAATCGCAAATCAGTAACATCAAAATATTGAACGAAGGTTGTTTTGCTCGTTCATTGGGTATCCTTGACGCTTTTTCAAACGCTACACATGTTATACTTCTCCTTGATGATTACACGGAGGCCAGCTCATTCGGGCCGAGTCGTCGACGCATCGACGACCCGATTTTCCTCATACCCTGTGTCAATAGATGGCGGCGGTCCGCTTGCTCTTGGCTGATACGTCGGCAATGTTTCTGCAGCGCATTGCATAATTTCTCGTCGAAGCTCTTCCAATATTTTCGTCTCTTGGGTGAACTTAATCTCTGCTTGTCGCCTACGCGCCTTGAGTACATTCAGATGCATCTGACTTTGCCCAGACGCCTTCCGCAGCTGTTCATGCGCTTGCTTGGACTTTGTCACCGCTGTTTGGATCTTTTGGTCAAATGCAACAGCCGTGACGATGTTGTCGAACAAAACGTCGGACATGGCCCCTTGCGGTATATTTAATACCTGTAGACTGGGGATAGCAGGTCGCAACTCCCTCGCTTGTTCTACAAGCACCCTCGCCGAGTCCACCTGTCGTTGAGCTGCCGCAAGTGAATTGTTGTCCCCCTGAGCCAGATATCGATCGGCGAGATTCATCGTTTGATCCGCTTCTTGGAGAAAGGCCAATACACGAGATTCGTCGTGGAGCTCATCCTGAATCTGAAAGTACCGATCATTACGGAGAATCCATTCTTGAGCAAACAGCGACCTACCTCGTTAAATTCTCGTACAGCAGCTTCATACGCTTGTTCAGCCTGATCTTCTTCAGGGTGCTCTGCCGAACATATCGTGTGCCAACGCAAAACAACGAATACAACAAGATCTGAATTCAGTGATTATCATGTGGACGGAGAGTCGGCTGGACATACTCGGTGTAGGACCGCCAAAGATGCTTTCATAAAGGCACTCCAGCTGGTTTCGGAGCCTGGTATGCTCACGCGAGATCTGCTTCAAATTCTCGATCTGGCAAACGTACGATGGCAGGACGACAGGGATCAGCGGTCCATGTACGGGGACACTCACAGATTTCGCGGCCGCTCGCTACGGGCGTACCTTATCTTCCGTTAATCGTATGTCCAAACCTAGTGTCTCTTTCTCCGTACGCTGCCTTTGTTCTGCTGCAAACGCATCCAAGTATTTTTCCTCCTCTCGTTGTTGCCTTTCTGTAAGAGTCTCCTGGCGGAGCCGAGTAAAGGGAAGTTTGGCCCAGATTCGCATAGGCTTCCGATCTGTGATATCCATCCATTTCGCGTATTGCTTCTTGCTGTCAATGGTTGGCAGGTGGAAAGGGTAAGTTTGTTTGGCAGTGAACCGCACAATATGTCCGACCGCGCAATGACGATCGACTCACGTAGCTACCTCCAACGCTTTCAGTTTCTCGTTGTCTTCCTCATGCCGTTGCTGGGATTGTTTCAAATCCGTTTGCATTTGCTTCAATATTGGGGGAGCATGTTCGACAGCTTCGATCGCTCGGAGCAGGTTGTCGTGCTGTTGAGAGGTGTGAGTACACAGGTAGAGCAGCGTCGGACGATGGTGTTCACTCACTTCGGCTACGTGCGATGTGATATCGTCCGACATGACCTTTGAGTGGGCCGCAGGTAGGTCAGCTACCTCCTGCAAGTATCAAATGACCTCTCGTAACCGTCTTATATGTTGCCAAATGAGAGCACCGCAATGAAGGCGTGAGGAGCTCGCCGGCTTCATGGTTCAGCGGCCTACCCCGACATAAGAGTAAATAGCCGATGCCGAGCTCCAGGGGGTCTCAGACGGCAAACACGGGCAAACAGCTGGGACAGCTGGCAAGCGTCAAGCGAATCGTCACAACATGAACGCTCAACGCAAGCAGTTCGACCAGTAACTAGCAAGCGATTTGCAGACTCCTGCTTTCTCCTCCGAATGGATACAAACTCAAGCGCAAGAACACGGACGTTTTGATGTCTTGTTGTCCTGTAATTCGGGTATCAAGTCCTTGCTGGATCTCCTCAAGGAGGTTGGTGAGCAATCAAAGCGGGATTGCAAGACCTACGGTCTTTATCATTGGTGAGGAAAGAATAGAGGTCGCAAGGCTGCTCCATAGATGATAGAGAATCGTCAATGGACCGTAAATTATGGATATTGTCGCTAAACTGGAACAAACGTTGTCTTCCGCAGTTATCAAATATCCTGAACGATACCTACTAAGCAGTCCCCATGTTCTGCTCCTCTGCAGCTACTACACTCTGCTTACCCGCTCATTCGATCCTCATTGCCAACGCATCCGCAAACGGATTTCCATGATATATCGCATCAATGGATGGCGGTGGACCAGTTGCCGGTGGCTGATAAGTCGGCAACGGTTCTCCAGCACGTTGCATGATCTCCTTTCGAATATCTTCCAGCCTTTTCCTCGTCCTGTTTAACTCGGCTTCTGCTTGCCCCCCACGCTCCTTGAGCGCGTTCAAATGTCCCTGACTTTGCCCGCACACTTTTCGGAGCTCTTCGTGCACCTGTCGAGATCTCGCTACCGCCGCTTGGATCTTTTGGTGAAACGCATAATCTGTGAAGATATTGTCAAAGAACATATCCGACATCAAGTTCCCTTGAGGCATGTCCAACACCCTCAACCCGGGGATGGCAGGCTGTAATTCCCTCGCTTGACCGACGAGCATCCTTGCCGTGTCGGCCTGTCGTTGAGCATCCGCAAGTGCACTGCGTTCCATCATATCCATCATTGCTCCACCGCCAAACATATCCCACTGTGACGCATCTTCTGCTTGGGCAAGAGATCGAGCGGCAAGAATCATTGTTCGGTCCGCTTGTTGGAGAAGGGCAAATGCGCGGGATTCATTGGTGATTTCGCCTTGGATCTAAACGTATGAGCAATCACGCCAAAGAGCTTCAGTATGGACGCTAAGGATACGAAAGTGACCCTGACGAAGGCACAAACTCACCTTGTTGTACTCTTCCAGAGCAGCCTTGTGTGCTTGTTCCGCTTGATCCTCCTCGGGGTGCACTATCGAGCACATCGGTAGAGCAAAAAAGATGAGAATGGATCCCCAGAAGCAGAAAGCAGTAGGACAAGGGTCGGAACGTACTCGGCGTGGGACCGCCAAAGACGGTATCGTACAGCCGCATCAACTCATTTCGGAGCCTTGTATGTTCACGCGCCAGCTGCGTCAAGCTCTTGATCTGTCGAATAGAGGTAGCTGGAGATCAGTGCTGCGCAGAGACGTTTCCGAGTATCACACGCTGACGTACCTCATCGTCCATCCCTCGAATTTGTACACCCAATGTCTCCTTCTCCGCCCGCAGCTTTTGCTCCTCGGCGAACGCATCCAAGTACTCCTTTTCTTCTTTCTGTTCCTTGCTGGAGAGGATCTCTTTGTTGGATCGAGGATGCGAGATCTTTGTCCAAATTCGCTTGTGTGTTCGATCTCGGATATCGATCCATTCCTTGTATTCCTTCTTGCTGTGGATGAAGCCGTGATGCGTGAGCCAAGTCCTCAGGAGTAGCGAAATAGGTTGCCGGACGGAACGGCAGACGACTCACGTAGCTGCTTCCAATGCCTTTAGTCTCTTGTCATCCTCTTCTAGCCGCTTCTGAGCCTGCTTTACCTGTTCTTGAACCTGCCTCAACGTTGGTGGAGCATAATCTACAGCTTCAATCGCTCGTAGGAGGTTGTCGTGCTGTCAGGAGTGTGTCAATCAATCGGAACAAAGCGAGAAAGAATTACACGCTCACCTCAGCTGCGCGTGCTGCGATATCTTCTGACATGGTGGGTGTATGGTTCAAGGTGAGGTGTAATTCTGGATACCTGCAACAATGAAAGATGTCGATATTATAGCACCATCTATATGTTGATATAAGTACCGACAGCTGTACCGGCGATGATGCATGCTGTGCGCGCGCGGCTCCGCCTTGTTCTTGGCACGGCCAGCTCCGACCCATAATAAATAGCCGAAACGGTTAATAACATTCGAGCAACCCTGCAGCTTTTCAGCAGTTAGATGTGCGGAACCAACAGCGTCTACATTGCAATGCAGAACCTGTTCAAACGCATAGCTCGACGGAGAGGCACAGGATGTATCATGTGATCTCCCGCAAAAAGGATTAGTGGAAGTACCGTCGACGTGAGATACAACTGTTCTGCCAGGCTTTATTTGTAGCCAAACACCAGATAAAAATTGGAGCAAGTATGATGCTACTTCCAGGAGCCGTTCCAGGGGTTTGGCGATGGTTGCTTTAAACACAGCTCGAATTCTCCGCCGTACTCGTCGAAATGGACGGCATGTTGGAAGGCGCAACGACAGGAGCGGCCCGAAACGGCTTCCCACGCGATGGACCTTGACCGTATCTCCATTTCCTTTGGCGGCCGATCTCATGGGGATGATTAGCAGGAGGCAAAGTCAACCCAGTCGCTGAAGGAGCACCATATACAGCGATAGCCTGAAAAGGGGAAGAGAATTGGCAGTTGGGAGCAGGCGTCAAGGCCAGCTCGGGTTCCTCTTCTGCGTCGTCGAATGCCCCTTCTTCAACGGGAAGAGAGAGGAGCGCTGGTATGTAAACAGCCGCATATGGGTTCATTGCATTGAAGACAGGCGGGGTGATTGGAATTGCTGCATGTACGCCACCTGCCCTTTCATCCAACGTCTGCGTACCAGGTGGGGATTCCCCTTGCGGCAAGGAGAGATGTCGCATGGCTACATGCCCAGATTCGAAAACAGTCGTGGCAGCAGTGGTAGCAGAGCCAGAACTGGGCGATCCGACGTCCTCCTCATACATAATAGGCGACGTCTTTCCTCGAACGTTTCGAAGGAAGCTATCGGAAACAGGATTATCGGTAAACTGGATTTCGAGATCATCCCAAGTTGTTGAAGTCACAAATGTGGTGTCCTGCGTATGCGAGGAATTCGGAGAGTCGGTTTCCGATGGAAGGCATTGCCAGAGATAAGTATAACGCGAGTCATAATCGCACAGCTGTAGATGAGGAAAACAATCCTTGAAGCCCGCTCCGATGATTTCAAGTTCGCCGAGTTCAGGATCCGATGCGGAAATGCGCAGTCCTACCGAATGCTTGAGCTGAGCTGCACCCAAGATGTTATGCTGTTTTTCGCCGTTCGAAATCAGTGTCATCGACTGTGGAGCAGACATGTCCATTTCTGGTGTAGGTTGCATGACAAGCATGGCCGACTGTCCACGTCCCATCTCGCTGTTTTTACCTTCGCTGCTATTCTTGTCTTGTTGCTTGCGAGACAACGTGGCTTTGACTTTCTTCCTGCTTGATGGTTGAGGTCCTGAAGCGGGCATTGGAGGAGAGACTGCCGCAGTCGGGACAGGATCCGTCATTGGTGAGCAAACCTTTTGTTATTCGCAGCAATGGTGTGTTGCTTGGCTTCCCCGCTGCTTTCTGTTGCTTCTGTGGAGCGGGTCCAGGTTTGGAATTCTGGCCAGAAACTTTCCGGGACTGCCCATCAACCAGCTGAGATGCAGAACCGACATTATCATTCCTGGCATTCGGGACAATAGAATGGTCGCCAGGAGGGCCCATCAACTTGTCCCGGCGGCCTCTCTTTCTTCGCGGCGTAGATCCACCTTGCTTTCCGTCGGCAAAATTTTGAGAATCAGATTGAGGGGAAGTATCGCATTTGTCCGGCAGAGGAGAGCTGCGAAGACCCAGAGCATTCCCAAGGGGGATCTGTTGGATGGCGTTCAAGGCACTATGTATTTGTGTTTTCGGACTTGAAGTCGTCTCCAAAGCCGCCGTCGCTGTACTTGCGTTTTTCTCCAAGGTTGCCGGTTTAGAGGACTGTTTCTCCACCAGTCTTATGACCTTGACTTTACCCTTTCGCGAACCAGTGACAGAGGGCACGTTAGGATTAGCGTTGCTGTAGGATTCCATGCCATCCTCTACCCCTGCGTTGACGTTCAAGGAAGCAGGTGTTGCACGGATCGTCGAATTAGACGAGGCCGTAGCTGTGAACGCCACTTCCAATCGAGGAGGCCGGCGAGAAGGAGGCGGAGGCTGAATCACACTAATAACAATCAACTATACCAGGCATCAAATCAGTGCCGGATTCAGTTTACCAATCATGAAGCTACTCACCGCTTTCAGCCAACCAAGTCTCTCTTCGTACTGCAATTTGGGATACACGTCCCAGTCTCCAAATATACAACGCATGTTACTCCAGCAAAGACGGCCCGTGAAAGCCATATCAATGAAGTTGTGATATACTCGGCCGCCACTCGTGCACGAATCAGATGGCGGAGTAAAAGGAACGATAGTCGGATCGACCCAACCTGCAAAGTAATCTGCGTCACCTCGTTTCTTCCATACCGAATAAGGTCTCTGTGAAACCGAAGAATTAGAACCCATGTGTTGCGCAATATAAGATGAAGCAGACTGACCTGATCCTCAGCTGTCAAGAACCCAGGAAATCCAGTAGTGACGAGCCAGTCTCCTAACTCACGCTTGGCCGTGTCATAGATTTGCAGCAGGCCCCGCAATTCTGTCTGTGTCATCGATAGTGGCAGCCGATAAAGTTCCGGATTTACTTGCAACAACTCTGTGATGGCCGCGAGGATGGAATCGTTATCATCAATCATGGCGAACCTGATCCGTAAAAGACGGATCGTCAAACCAGCCAGATTGAAATCGGTGCCCTTGGAGCGTGAGGAGAGTTGTGAGAAATGTGCCAGTCGACCGCGTACCTTGTTTCAAATCCTCCTCCACGACTTGCTGATAATCTGGCACTGAAGTGTCTCTTGCCGGAGCTGTTCCATTCACGCTCAGTTCGTTGTTGAAAGAAGTGTTGCAAGGGGCTTCTTCGGCCAATGCGATGCCGAGGCTGCTGGCCGCTTCCGAATGACCTTGGCGTAATCTGCCAACCTGGGCACTCGTCCGAGTTAACGGGTGAGCAAACTTTGCTTCGCCTTCTAGCGGAGCATATGTCAACAATGGTCGCTGCCGTTCCTGCTGTTGGGATTCCAACGCCGGCTGTCCCGCGGTTTCATCTGTATATGAGGTGCTGTCTTGATTCTGCAGAGGATGATGGGCATTTGTAGCGAATGTCGTTTGGGTAGAATAAGGCGGAGGAGAGGTTTCGCTGCAAGAATCTGGCATGGAAATGAGCGGCAATGATACACTGATCACTCCGGATGACGACTTTGGAGGTTGTCGAGTGACCTTAGGGCAAGAGGTGTTCGCATCATCGTGGAGCCGATGCTCCGGTGGGTTGCTCTGCGGAGACATCATCATGTCGAGCCGCGGTATATCGTATGCATCTAGCAAGCAGATGATCACTTCATCAGTTGCACTATGTTGAAAGACTATCTATCTTCACCCTAGCATATGACGTGCACAGAGCAGGTGACTGCACGCTGACTAAGCCACACGTGATCATTCAGAAAAAGCGCATCTCAAGCGCTCTGCGAAATCTTGCACCGGAGCTGCCTATATAATCAGGAACACAACTCAGCCATCCACTACGACTTTTACCCTCTTGTCCTCATACAGGACTTCGGTCCCGTGCGGAACAGGTCACCTTTCTTGAAAGTAGTTTCCCAACGTTGCTCCGATTTGACTTCGACTGCTAAGCCGCAAGGCGAGCAGTTGTTACACCGGTCGTCGAGCGTCAACAGGTGCCTTGAGCAATATCGGACATCTTAGTCCCCTTCTTGATTCCTATACCTTTAAAGGGTGTGCTTTCTGATGGGAGCATTGGGTTTCAAGAGGGGCGGTAGTTCGTACATCTGTAGTCGTAATATGTCGTTATCTGATGAAGCTTAGCCTGCCATCAATTTCCACCCTTTCCAATGGTCTTTCGCCTCGGCTCCTCGACATGCACAATCATTTCCATGGACCCGCCTTGAATAGTGCCATACACTCCGGCCGTCCTCAACCTGGCTGTTTCCCCGAAACTGAACAATTTCCAGCCCCGACTCGTTCAAACTGTCTATGAATGCCTGTAAACATGCAAAATGGAATACAATGCCCCTCTTCACACCACTTCATGCATTTTATAGCTCATCTTTAGCCCTGCCACTCCGCGACGACGCAAACACCGCTTCCAGACCTACAACAAAAGAAAGCGGACCATCTCGGGTCAATACCTCATCATCCTCCCTGAAAGCAAAGAGCGTGACTCACCTTGCCTCGTCTTATCAGTGATCGCGGAAGGCATCACTACGGTGTACTCGACGTACAGATCACCCTGAGGTAGAGCGCCTTGCGGTGGCATCTACAAACATCAAGGGGATCAGTAGCTTATCGTTGCGTGGACAGCAGGGTGTAGACTTACGCCTTCGCCTTTGAATGTCTCCACGTAGCCTGATGAACGAGGTGTATCAGTAAGAGATAGGTTGGTTGCTACGAGCACCACCTTGCTTACCTGGTTGTGTGGTCCCTGGCCGTTTAATAGACACGACATGACCATCCAGATGCGTAATATTCCGCTCAAAACCAAGAAGCGCCTACGACGTATACCAAACTCAATATCAGCCACCCACCTGATCATTTACGACAAGCCTCCCAGACTCACCTCATCAACAGAAACCACCTCTCTCCTATACAACCCCGCATCTTTCCTCCTCCATCCACCAGGCCCTCCAGCACCAGCTCTGCTTCTTACACGAATAACAACATCACCAGCCTCCCAATCTGGACTCTCATCCGCTTCACCCTCAATGATCGTTTCCCATCCTTCTGGCGCTCCTGGAGGAACATCGATATCTAGGCGGTTTTGATGGGTGATGGTTTTCGCACCGCGGCAGTGCGCGCAAGGCCGGTGGATTACCTTACCCTTCCCAGCGCAGGTATTACATCTGTTCGAGTTCAATCAACCACACATGTGCTATCAGCGTCACTGGTATTAGAATACAGACCAGCAACGCGGAACTCACGTCGTTTGCATGTTGGTAAACATTCCGGGGAACACCTGAGCACGTTGCACGACCATCCCTCTACCTCCACACGTCCCACATTGTTTGATATCCCCGTCCGTCATCGCTCCTGAGCCACGGCAGTGGTCGCACAAGATCTGGCGAGGCATCGTGAACTGCCGCGAAGTTGAGGTCGGGAGAAGGTAAGATCGGCGGGTCGGTACTGGGAAGAGCAGGGGGTGAGGGAACGTACCTCGATGTGTTTTCCGTTGTACATGTCTGCCAAATCAACTTCCAAGGTCGTCAACATACTCGGCCCACGTTTCTCCTGCTGTCGCTGTCCGCCTGTCGTAACCCCGGTCATCCATCCCATATTAGTACAACAGAACGTCAAATAGCAAGGTGGAAAGCAGGGGGAAAATAGTAGGAAACCAACAAACGCACCAAAGAACTGACTAAACATGTCAAACGGATTATGATGATGTCCGCCACCTTGCTTTTGCGCCTCGTGCTGCTTCAGCCCTTCGGAGCCATAGCGGTCGTAGATCGAACGTGTATCTTCGTCACTTAAGACTTCGTAGGCTGTTTTCGGCAGATTCGTTCCGAAGAAGCAAGGGAGGATGGGTAGCGGGGAGGCAAGTAGCGGTTAGGAAATGGTGCCTAAAAGTCGGGCGGAAAGGTAGGAAGGTGAAGAGACGTACCTTCCGAGATGGCGATGAACTTTTGTTCGGCATCAGGCGATGAGTTTTTATCCGGGTGGTACTTCCGGCTCAACTTCTACAATGGGTGGGCGAAGAGGGTTAGGTTGATGGATTGATGGACGGCGATGTGGTTGCCTTGTTCCGGTTTGACCGCGCCGCGCACGTTCCCGGGACTCACCTTGTACGCCTTTTTTATATCACTATCCGTCGCTGATTTCTTCACTAAGCAGCACCACGCAATTCACAGAGTCAGTCAAAATCGATTACCAGCATGATTGGATGGTCTTGGCTGAGAGTAAAGTGAAGAACGGAACGACTTACAACCCAGTGTGGAATATAGGTCCGCAGCATGTGCTAGGCAGAGGGTGAAGAGGAGGACGGCGAGCTGCAATGTTATTGAGCGGAATAACATGCTGGCTGAGTCGGACGGGTGAGGGGAGGGGCGGGGCGGTGAATGAGCTAATGGTACTGATGACAAGGGTTAAGTAGTGAACGAGATCAGGGAGTGAATAAATGAATGAATGGGAAGGCACGTCTCTGGTTGTAAGACATTCCACCTGGAATACAGATCTCGAGTATTTTGCTTCCGCAGCAGCCTCACACGACTCGATCTCGCTTCTTGCACCTCCTCCTTCTTTCTATCATGTAATAAGGAAATCTACCTATCTACCTCTCGCAGAAACAAGCATGACTCCCCTACGCCATCTATTCACACGCGATCAGCCTCATCCGGCTGTTACAACCGAAATTCACTTGCAAAATGATCTCGTTGTCGTCCATCCATGTCTACCGTCATCAGCCGAGGAACAAGCCGGGACGACGCTAGCACCAGCCGTCGTCGATAATGAAACCCTCCTTTCAGGCTGTGTCGTTATCGTTTCCGAATCAGATGTCCTACTATGGAATATCAGAATCGCGCTTGTCATTTTCTGCAGGTACCGTAAGCCGGGAGAGCAAGTATGGCAACAAGGAATAATATACGAACAAGGAAGAGTATTCAACCATCTTGACCGTGAAGCACGTCTCAGCACCACCTCAGACCATCGTTATATCCACCGACAGATCGACTTTGCTCTGATGGTGCCCTCCAACATCCCGACCCACGAATACCTCGCACACGCCATCATCCTCCCACAGATCCGCGTCAGTGTGGAATACAGCAGAAATACATGGTCTGATGCGGCTTTAAAGGCGTTGCCGAGTACGCCGCCTGTGTACGTGGATGAGCACCCTGGACGGACAGTGGCGGGGAGGCAGATGAGGACGCAGAGTCATACAGGAGGTGATATCAAGTGGCCGCCTGCTGGTATGTAGAATCGATGCCCCTTCACCGCTTCTACCATCATCCTCAACCCTGACCGCCTTCCGTTCCAAATACCAGATCCAACGGATATCGTCATCACGCACGGCTCCTCGTCCCTCGGCGCGCCCAAACATCCAGTTCAAACGTGGATCAAAAACTTTGCAATCATTGCGAATGGCCACGCTGTTTCGGATGGCGGTGGTGGTGCTGGTGGAACAGCGAGGATGAGGTCACATAAACGGGGTGTTTCTCAAGGGGTCGGAGAGTGGGATTTGTATTGGTGGAGCGATGTGGTGAGTTTCTCTTCTTTAGCTTCTTCGTTGACCAACGATTTGAACCACGCTTTCTCTTGTCAGTTTTCCGTCGGCGGCTATGTTTCACCACGTATCGAATTCACCCATATGTCACCGCACTGCACGATCTTTGCGATCCATGTCTGTTTACTTCAGACGTATACCGTCACACCTATTCAAGAATTCCGAGCGAATTCCGATAGCGCGACCAAGCATCATTACCCCATCGAAACGTTTGTGCTGTACAAGGATGGGGCGGTTCCCTCAACCAAACGACCAAAAACAAACGGACAAGTGTTATTTAACGCTCAGTCCCCCCGCGAAAATTCATCACAAAACGACGATGACGCTGACGGAATCAGCAGCTTTACCTGGCAACCTGGCAGAATACGAATAAACGACGATCACTCGATGCGCCCTTCCGTTTTCCCCGGCACTCATACCCCATTGGAGATTACGCATCAACTCTCGTTGCGTGTGTTCTTCGCTATCAAGGGCGAGACGATGGAGGGGCGTCCGATCGTTGTGGATGACACTGCGAACGCAGACGCGGACGCAGGAGAGGGGGAGATGAGGATGCTGGTGATCAATGTTGGGGAACGGGTTTCTTCGGTATGTTTCTGTACTACACAACGCTGCGTGGTTGACGTCGTGTGGTGTCTTCATGACGTGCTAATTGGATTGGTCGGCCGTTGTTGTGATAGTGCTGTACAACTGCAGAGTGGACACAATTACCAGGATGTACGTACCCACCACAACGCTGTCACTCCCGGAACATCTCTTTTCCTCCATTGTGCTGATCGGCTTAACCATTCTCGTCCCCTTTCAGACGAAGAATGTGTATGTGGCGCCGATGCATCAGAAGTGCCGTACTGCGCATGCTGTTACAAGATGCAGGATTTTCCTGGGGTCGGGTTTGAAGAGGCTTTTCCGCGGCTTGATGTCGAGGAGGAGGAGCGGCGGCGAGAGAGGGAGAGGGATGGGCAGCAGCGCAAGTCGGTGGCGGTCGGTGGGGGCTAGGTAGTCGCAATCGAGGTCGCTGTTGCGGAACTGTCGCATTCGGTTGATGGCTGATCGACGAACAGCGAAACGAGCAGGAATTAAAAGTGGTCAGATCCGTGGCGGCTCGCGATGGACCGTGTAAGAGCGCATGTTTGGTGTATCGGGATCGTTGTATAATGTTTTTGCTAGCGTTGTATATGGTCTAAGTGTATGCGGGAGAGGCGTTTTCTAGTTTGACGGGCGCTCTTGGGATAAATGTCGTCCTTGTGTGCTTGCCCGTACATACCAACTGTCTGGCATCGAAGTTGCAAGCGACAAGGCGGAGTGCGAAGGTCAACGGAAATTCATACCTCTGCGGCACAAACTATATCACATTTCTCCAGTCCATACAAAAGATCCTGAATGCAACAGCCTGTTATTTTGTTCACGACCAACAACAGCTCTAGTGCACTCCCGCCATTTCTTCGACTTCACGCGCAGTGACGTTTCGCCCATAGTCTCCCGTACACTCGGTCGACGCAAACTTTCGGGCAGAAATTTTACGCGAGAACAGTTCGTCGATTTGTGCGTATGATCTTCCGGTAAAGTCGGGGATGAAGAACCAGATGAGAATGATACAGACCGCGCCCAAGCCAGCGAAGAGGTAGCCTGTCAAGCGCGTCGGACGTCAGTTTTTTCAATGCATACCAAAGTGTGCCGCTCTGCTTACCTGTTTTGGCACCCCACTTTGCTCCGTAATCCGCACTGAGTAGATAAGGTAAAACGGTGGTCATGATCAAGCCGATGATGGCGTTTCCGACGGTGCCGAGTGTGGTTGTCTTGGCTCGAAGTCGACTCGACCCAGATTCAGCAGTGTATGCCCAACCTGTACCAGGAGAACAGTAGTCAGTACAACGTTGTGATGATGCTGGATGATTCCGACTTGCCTACACAGCCAGGCCCAAGTGTCGATGCTGCGAGAAACAAGGAAACAAAGAAGACCAAGAGCGACCCAGTCCCGGTATCGAAGTTGCTGTGTTTGGCAGTGTCAATGGCGGCGATGGCGACTGGCAATAGCGCAAGATATCAGACCTGACGCGCTGCTCCTGAAAAGAGCCACAACTAGCACTTACGCATGCACCCGGTCATGACGATGACACCTGAGAAGAGCAAGAAGAACCGACCGACCCGTCTGCTCTCGATGAGGAAGAAAGACATTATGTTTGCGGCAAGACCGACAGCTGCGATATCATGGCACAACGTTAGCGGGCGAAGTGTAGGTTTCGTTTGAAAAGAGCGCTTTACCAGTCGTGATTACGCTGCTGACTGCAAATGTTTGAAACGGGATTAGCGATTGAGTTGTACGGCTGTAACTCGGTACTTACTTAGAGGGTCCTTTTGCTTGGCAAGCGTGAAGAAATCTACAGTATAACGATGGTTGAAGATAGTCAGCTAGTGGATCCTCATCCCAGAGTATGGGGCAAGCGCAAAGCATCCGTAAGCTTACACGTCTGGAAGAGGGTCAAGACAAGTCAGTTTTGAGGTTCATTTCGGCAACAGCTCCACCACTCACAGCATAAGTACCGGCCAAATTTTGTCCAGTCAGATTCTGGGTCTGTCAATATAGTGTCAGATCAGCTTATGACGTCTTTGAGAGGGTAGGGCGAGAGGAATTTACAATTGGAGGGAAAATCGCGCAGAAAGAACGTCTAAGAAGAGAAGGCGATTAGGCGAAAACGACGATAATTATTGGCTTGCTGTGCCACACTTACCGAAGGTCAACACCCTTGAAGCAGTCCAGGTAGGTACTTTGTTTGTTCTGTAGTCCAAATTCATTAGCGGTCGCATCTGTGCTGTATTCACGCGGCTTAACTTACCAACTCTGCTTCTTCCGCCTCTTTCTCCAAAGTATACGCCAACTGGGCACATGTCATGTCGATCTCCTCCTCGCTGACCATGGGATACATGAACCGGATGGATTTCCGAGCGTCGGCAGTCCTACCGCGCATCAACAACCACTGCGGAGATTCGACTAGCATGAACAGCTCGAGGGCCAGGGTGATGACGGGTAAAGCGACGGCGATGTACAGGGGAATCCGGAAGGAGCGGTGATCATCAACGCCCGGATAGGCTTTGGTGGTGGCCCAGGGAACCACAGTAGCGAAGAGACCTCCGACTATCATGCAAATATAGGGTTTTTAGTCCAACATTCTGGAATAGTGTGTTGTGGGGTGCAACTTACTGTTCACTGAAGGAAGGGAAAAAGAGGAACATGATCAGATGAAAAACGCCGATGCTCATCTATAGAAGTGTACTTACTGGCCATGTTGAAGAAAGAAAGCATGATACCTCGAATCTCTCGAGGGGATATTTCAGAGACATATGTCGGAACCGCGCTCTGCATGATTCCGGTTGCGAACCCAACCACGATCTACAGGCAAATCTATCAGCGTTGCATATCGACATATCATTCCCGCACGACTGACCTTGCTGCCCAACCACTGCTTCCAATCATTTGCGACAACTTCGATAATGACACCAGTCACGGTGAAGAAGATGACGGTAAAGAGGCAGATTCGTCGACCGAATCGATCAGAGCTGTGGGGTGGACAACATTGGCATTAGCGACCGAGGCGACAATGCAAGTACCGCAATTAGAACAGCTGCCTACATTTCTCCACCGGTAAATTGACCCAAGACCTGATGCAGAGGGGGAGAGTTATGTTTATAGGAGATAATATGGTTTCTTCTGTGTATGCAGGCCTACCTGAAAAGTCGCAAATAGCGCAGCCCAACTGATTTCCGAATAAGGGTCAAAGTCAATATACGTGCTTAGGTACGCAGTTGAAAACAGTAACTCACACTGAAAGATGTTGGGCCTCTACTTGATAATCGGCGCTTTTTTCCGAATAATAACCCATCAACTTGCAAAAGGACTGTGATAGACAGCAAACTAGTTGTGAGTCAAGGGGGTCTTCGCGGAGATTGGATGTGTGCGACGGACCTGAATACCGAGGAGATTACCGGGCAAACTGAACTCGACACCGACAATGATCGCATTGCTTTGCACGACCATGATCAACGCAAGCAACCGAGGATTGGCGAGAATCACCTTCCATGGACTCCGACCTTCTGCCAAGGTTTGTTGAGCGACGGCGCTGACACCCTGATCTTGTCCATCTCGGTTGCCATCTTGATAGTCGATTTCCTTTAACTCGTGTTCATAGGTCTCGATCTCTGCCTTGCGTTCCCCTTGCGAGGGTACAATGTCGAAATGTGACATGTGATTGTGTTGTCACTGGGTAGAGTTGGTGAGTTGGTCCTGCTGAAGCGATCGGACAGTTGATGCAGACCTGTGTTGCAAAAAAATGGAGAGCAGGGAGACCCGTGGGGAAAAGAGGTTATATATCGGGAAGGGCCACTGTTCGCATGAAGTATACGCTATGATGTTAAGACCGAACCGCCTATCATGTTCTACTGCTGAAGATGTTGAGCGTTGCTGTTGCTTGCAGAGTCTGCAGAGGACAACAACCTGTCTCACAGCGATCAAGGAGAACGGTACAAAGCTATTAGCGTCAAGGACTGTTATATCAGTTATGGCTTAATACTTTACCGTGGTATGAAATTATTGCGATGCTTTGCATGCGCCTCTTTCAGCATGAGGCCGACTGGCGAGATCGACTGGACGTTCGACCGGTACAGCGACCGGTATCAGACACTTGACAACACGGGATAATTCTAGCTGGGATTCCGAGGGAAGCGATCATCCGTCCACCAAACCATCGCCTCTCCTTTTTCTGCGCTCTACTTGTCAAGGCAGGAATGCAGAGCTGAATGCAGAGTGTCGTACGTCCTCGCTTGTCGTATGTTTCACGCTAGAGTAATTTACCCCTTGGACACAGAATGCACCGTTCGCCGCTGCGTTCCTGCTTGCGTTCCCCAGTGGTTCGGGACATAGTATCACCACCCCTACCACATGATCTACCTCAGGCGCAACTGCTCTCGCCGCTTATTTCCCCGCAGTGTTCGGAGTGCGGCTAGCCACGCGGGGGCTTTTATTGCTATGAACCTGGATCTCTGGACTCCTTGTCCAGCTCCTTGTCCGCAATTTCCGGTTCATGATGGTCAACCTTTCATATTGCCAGCCGACGTCCAAGCAGCCTCTCAGGCCTCTCAGCTCCAGGCGTCCCAGGATGTTAGCTATGCTCGTCTCCTTCGCAATCTCTTTACGCCGACACTGACGGTTATGCTACTGAGAGCTATACCGAGGGAAGACCTGGAACAAGGATCTTACCAGAGCCTAGACGGAACTGTCGCTGGCAGTGACATGCAATCCTCTTGACCTGTGAGTTGGCCGAGGAATCTTGACTCACTGCAGGCGCTCGGTTCATCGCGCCATCTTTGGTTAAAGAATCCATATTGCAATCATCAGTATTCAGTAGGAATTGGCGTTCTCCAAACCGATACCGTCGTGCAACATGATACCCGGAACACCAAACGACCGCTTCGTCGCCATTGCTGAATCCTTGAAGCCGACGCTGAATACCACGAAATCGTCACCCATAGGGTTGATTAAATGTGTTGCAGACGAAAAGGCAATCCTAGGCTGGACAGCTGAAGATGCGGGAAAGTCGGAAGAGGTCAAGTCGCTACGAGACGGCGACGAGATCATCTTTGATTTTGGAACGTAGGTGCTCTTTAACCGCACTCGCAAGCACTTCACACTTACACCCGTTCGGTACAGTCACCGAGCTGGATTCTTCGAGTTTGATATCGACGCTGTGCTGACCGGCGTCGAACCCGCCGATGCACCTGTCCGGCTCAAGATCATTTTCGGCGAGGTACTCAATGATGTTGCTGAAAGCTTTGACGATTACAAGTATGTCTTGAACTGAAGCTCGTTGAACGCTCTCTGACAATGTTCATGCAATAGAGCTTGGATTAGTAAGAGTTGGCTGCCGGATGAAATCATAAAGTTCGTTCACTACCTGAATTACTCGATCTCACCTCCATATTCATACCCTCCGTCGTTGATACTTATAGCATCGACTACCTCCCGGCGCTCAAGTACCGAATGCGTCGACGTCATGCCTTCCGCTATATCAAAATCCAGGTCATTTCCACATCTTTACGGTTCGGCGTCAAGTTTAGCAATCCGACGGCGTATGCAGTCTCTTCTGCGCCCGTGGAAGACCCTGCTCCACTATCATTCACCAACGCTGGCGATTGGTTGAGCGAGGACGAAAAGACCAAGTTGAGGAAGATTGATGAGGTATCCTTGCGAACGTTGAGAAATTGCATGCATACCGTTTATGAAGATGGGCCGAGGCGTGATATGCGTTTATGGTAAGTCCCATCTCGCTTTATTTGCGATGTTCAACGACATTGACTAACGCACCCATCTCCCTAATTGCTTGTTCCAGGATTGGCGACTTGCGCCTTCAAGCGCTTTGTTCTTACGCTACCTTCAAAGACTATTCTCTCGCCAAACGGTGCATGTACCTCTTTGCGGGTTTACCATTCAATGATGAAGGTCTACTATGCGCATGCGTGTATGAGAAACCAGTCCCGAAGTTTGGCGGGAACAGCATAGGTAAGCGATACTCTACGAGCAAATGAGGTGAATTCGACTCTCATTCGACTCCCTGTTCATAGTCGATTACGCGATGTTATTTGCTGTGACCCTGCTCGACTATGTCAAGGCTTCAGGAGATATCGAATGCGGCAAGGAGCTGTTCCCGATTGCTGCCAAGCAATTCTCCTTCTTTGCAAAGAATTTTACGCAAGATCTACGATACACGATTCCTGAGAGGAACATGTCGGACGGCGGTGAAGGATGGCATTTCGTCGACTGTGAGTCCGTTCTGCGTGACACACTGTTCTCCATTCGTCTGACACTCAACCTCGTAGGGCAACTCACACTTGACAAGGAGAGCTCTGAGCATGCCATCATGATTTATTGTTTGAAAGCGACCCAGGAACTTGCAGAGTTGTTGAATCTGGATGCGCCAGCGTTCATTCTTCCTGACTCCACGTCTTCGGTCCCCGTCACCACCATCATCGAGAAACTGACCAACGCTCATCGTCAACATTATTTTGACGCCAATCGAGGAGTGTTTGTGAGCGGCCAAGACAAGCAGGTTAGCTGGGCAGCGAATGCCTGGGCTGTACTGGCTGGTGTCCCAGAATCCAAAGAGGCAGCAGCAAAGGCGATGCAAGTAACGTATGAGATGGAGGGTGCTATCATGGGAATGACGCCTTATCTTCATCATTACGTGAGTTGGCCTGCAGCACTGTTAGATACACACTATTGCCTGCCTTCTGACATTCCGCCATGCTGTGATAGCTTTGCGAAGCACTTGTCGCAGTAGGACTAGACAAGCTTGCCGTCAAGCACATTATCGATTACTGGGGTTCGATGGTCGATGCTGGCGCAGAGACATTCTGGGAAGGGTGGGATCCTAAACAACCCCGATCTTCCCCATATGGTGATCTGCATTCCAATTCGTAAGCTGAACAGTTTGCATGAATGTTGTATGCCCGTACTAACCCGCACCCATATCGCACATGGCAGGTTCTGTCACGCATGGTCTTGCACTCCCGCTCTTCTGCTTAGACAGCTAGATTATGCATAAAATATGGAGCGAATTTAACGGTCGAGTGTGTGATCAACAGCTTGTAAATAAGGTAACAACAGAAGTACAATATTGAATATCGTCCATGACTTGCAAAGTCGCTTGATCTATGATGCTCCGCTTCATGTTTTGATAATACGATACAACGAGAACCGAGGCGCGCTCCGCGCCTACTACTGCCCCTCCCCATTCACGACCGCCGCCGACCATTTCCGCTTCGGCAGCCTGCTGTGAGGATACGGATTAGTACACGATGCGGGCGATTCTGTCTTGAAACCAAATGCAACTTACCCTCTTCGGCCTTCCCGCCGGCTCTTCCGCTCGTGCCGTAACGCCACAAACAGGCCCAACATGAGCGCCATCCCGCACCACACCGTCGTTACACGGAATGCGGTGGCGTAGCAGCCTGATCCGAGGAGACCTAGTTCGCAGAGTGATGGAGCCCAGTTCAGCTAGGCGTTAGAAGTCGTGGAATCTGGAGTGGCTCACAATCATGTGTGTGATCTGAAGGATCTGGTATGGTTCCGCCCCTCGCGAAGAGATGCAGCGCACGGCGAACGAGTCGTTCTGTAGCTTTCACAGCGGACTGTGCGGCGGTCAACCCCCGATGTAGTCAGCCGATGAACCGGTTTATTCGAGCAGTCAAAACCGACCTACGACGTTCGAATCGTATACCCGTCCAAAGATCAAGTTGGCGACGTTACCTCCCAGTCCGGGTGCGAGAGAGACAATCCCCCAGTTCTGATTCAAGGACAGAATGAGCGCTCGAATCAAGCTATCAAACTCGAACAAAACATACCATTGAGAAATTCGCTAACCGCACGACAATGCACGAGTCAGCACTTCATACCGCCGCGCAACCCAAGCGGCAAAAAGGAAGAAAACTTACAGAGCCCAAACCACTCCAAAACAATGATCGGCAAAAGCGCAAACAACATGCCATAGGCCGTTCCCAATAGACCCGAGACACGGGACAGGGCGTACATGTCTGTTGTCATTTGCGCCGATAGCTGGGAAGTAAGAAAGACGAGGGCGATGGTGGGAATGAACCATACCTAGCGGAAGGGAGGGAAGCGAAAATAGGTTTCAGCAGTAGCTAGCACGGACGGACGGACGGACGGAGAGAAGGGGGCGTACTCGATTAATCCCATACCGGGTTTTTGCGAAATCCGAGACGAGTCCTATCCACATGCAAGAGCACAACGTAGGACATCAGCCTCTGTTCTTCTCTCCCTCTTGCAGGTCCTGATCAGAGGACCACAAACGAGACGTCTGACTCACCCATCATGATCCGCCCGAGGCAGTTCCATATCGAAACAACAGAGACCTGTGTCGCTTGTACTTTGGCAATCTGGATCGGATCCACCTTGCCTCCCGCTCCGCTCCCGACTGCCACTGCCGAGGGCGCATTGGCGAGCGCGAGTACGACGGATCCAACATTGTTGATGTACATTAGTCCTGTTCCACTCACTTTTCGGATGAAATTATATTGCATTGTCGTTGTAGTCAGGACAGAAAGTCAGCCGTGTGCAACATACAAAACGACGACAAGGAAGAGCGGGGGCGGGCGGGGAACGTACAAAGTGTGAGAATTACCACAATCGCCCAAAAATCAAGCGACTCGAGCAATTGTTTCCCCGATACCTGTCCATCCTCCACACCGCCGATATGCTTTTCCACCGCTTCTCCTACCGAGAGTGACGGTGACTGCAGCAAGGCCTCATCCGAGGAATGCAGATGCTCCCTCGACGAACGAGATCGAATGGGTAGTAGGTCCACAGACGACCTTGGAACATCTGTCGATCGAGAGCGGGAGACGGTGAGTGGTACTTCTTCATGTAATAGGCCGTGGTGGTGTGAGCGATGATGCGGCCGTGGATGCGTAAGGTAATCATCAACTTCATCTCTCTCCCCTCTCTCCAGCGTTAATGGCCCTCCAACACCTGTACCAGGCGTATCCACAAGATCCGCATACCCTTGTTCCTCTTGATCCATCACACGGATGTACCCTTCCTCCTGCGCCTCCTCGTGGGCGGCGGCCTCCTCTTCTCCATCTTCTGCGGGAAGCAAAGCAACAGTCTTGACACCGACCACACCGACACCCATCCCGACTGCCGTCCCCACCGCAAGCAGGGCCAAGAACCCATCCGTCCGGCCTGGGAAAACGGCATGTGCGATACTGGAGAACAGGAACGCGGAGAGACCGAATCCGGCGAGTGTGATTCCTGATGCGGTGGCTCGTTGGTGTGCGGGGAAGGAACGGGCGACGGTGTTTAGTGACGCGTTGAGGCCGGCTGATGCTGCGAATCCTGTAGCGAGCATGCAGAGGCATAGCAGCGTGACTGTTTGGAATGATGCTTTGATCGGTGGCGTTGGCGTGGTTGTCAAGTGCTGGCTGTCGGACGCGGCGGCGGCGCCGGCATGGATGTATACGGCTCGAATCCCAGCGTAGCCGAGCGCAATCAACCCAGCTGCCCAGCACAACACTCCTCGTGGTCCCCCGCGATCAATAGAAACACCCCAGACGGGTCCACTTGTGTAGACACCCAAGTTTCCTGCGATGCCGACGAGGTTTAGTTGGGTCGAGGATAAGCCGCATCGTGTAGCGAGTTGGGGTGCGTATGCTGAGAATACATAGTTGGTTCCGCTGCAGAGGGCGACGGTTGTTCCTGCCAAGAGGGTACGGATGCGTGGTGATGGAGTGAGGAGCATGGTAGGGAGGTGGCTGACCACTATAGGTTCCAGGCCTTGCTCCCCTATCCAGGCCTTATAGAAAGAGTACCAAGTAAACCCAACCTCATATAAGCCTACTACCGGCCCGCGTTCCCTCCCTTATCTGCCTCGGCTATACCCGCTCGATCGCTTGGGACGGTCAGCCTCCGTAACCCCTTGATAACACGTGTGATATCATCATCCCCTATCCACCCTACCCTTCCTACCCTAACCCCCAGCAAACTACCCAATATGCCTTCCTTCATGGCAAAACGAAGGCGAAGGAAGCGGGAGCGACAACAACAGCAAGCCGCCGTTACACCTGTCACAACACCTGCAGCGGCCGTTCCAGAAACCATCCCAGCTTCTGAATCACCGTTAAGAAGGTTACTGCGAAGGACGAGTTCATTGGCGTCTGGTCTTTCCAGGAGACGTACGAGGGATTCTACCCAGAATGATGTGCTTGTTGGCGGTAGTATCGGAGACGGACGATCACCTGACCGATATGGTGATGATGATAACAGGGTTCCAGCGACCCCTCCTCCTCTTCCTTCTCAACGACAACGACTGAGTTCACTCTCCCAGAACAGTAGGGGAATCACACCGTTGACTCCTTCACCTGTTTTTGGACGAACAATCCCTCCTCGCGCGGCAGATGATTCGGGATCCTCACCGTTACGACCTACTCAATCGCAGATGCAGACGCAGACACAAACGCAGAAGCAAACGCAGGAGAAACATCAACACCAACGAAACCCATCACTATCAGCATCAGCATCAGACGTATCCCTCGCCGAGTCGTTGAAGCACCGCGGGTACTCTGGCTCGCATCGTCTCCCGGTTGCAGAGACGAGACCTACCAACGTTGCGCAGGTGCAGACGATCGCGAGTAGCTCGCGTCTAGGAGGTGCAGGAAATACTACTAGAAAAATGACGGGAGAGACGAAAGATGTTGTATGTCTTTTTTTTCTGTCCTTTTCTTCCCCGTTGAGGTTGGTTGTGTGACCTGGATTTTCCGATACTGATTCGCTTGCTTGCTTGCTTGCAACCATTGATGGAATAGGTCATCGCTGCCGACAAGCCGGACAAGTCTCTCGGTTCATCAAGGAGAAGCAGAGAAGAAGAACCAACGACAACGACAACGACGCCCGCTACGACGGCCAAAGCGGACGCGGAGCCCGGGTTTGAAAGGTTCCAGCAGCATCCCGCTGCTGTCACTCCTCCTCCCCCGGCTCAGGACACCGCGACCGAATCATCATCCGAAGTTGAACGCCAAACGGGGTCTCCCCACCCACCTACACCCGCACCTGCACCCGCACTCGCACCTGCACTCGGATCAACTGTGGGGAATAAAGAGGAGGAAGTGGAGGAGGAGGAAGCGGAGGAGGAGGAGGGGGAAAGCGAACCATCACGTTCGTACCTCTCTTTGAGAACAGCGCTTGCGACGCCTCCCAGGCCCGGCGGGAATGACCTGGTAGATCGAGTAGCACCGCCACTTGGTCCACCGACGACGATGATGACGCCCGGTTCGCTTCCTCTTTCGTCGCTCGGTAAACAAGTTGGCAAAGGGGGTGGTACTGCGCGGTTTGGTGGTGGGCCTTCTTCACCTTCGTTGTCGTCGTTGTCGTCGTCGTCGTCGAGTGTACATGAGAGGATTGTTCCGGAAGACTCGATGATGGCGATGAGCGACGAGGCGGGACAAGAAATGCGTGGGGGATTGTCTCACAGAGTGGATTCACCGTCACCACCATCCAATGCAAACACTAGCAATGCTCGCCTTGCTCTCGCTCAAGAACCCGTTCCATCGCTACTACCACTGACACCGCCAACGCAACACCGGTTATCCGATACTCGTATGCATCAAGTGGAACGTGCTGCACCGATCGTGTTGGGCGCCGTTGCAGCAGCAGCACCTACCTCGTATAGTCATGGGGAAAGGCTTCCTGCTGTACTGTTTGGGACGTCACAGAGGACCACTCGCGCGTCCGGCTTGGTGAAGGAGAAAGGCAAGGAAGAAGGGCTGTCTGACGAGATTGAGGAAACTGCTGCTGCTTTGGCTGGCGGTGCCGTGCCTGGCGGTTCTCTTGGCGATGAGGCCGAGCACGAGAATAACCCGTTGGCAGTGCTGGACTCTTCGGACGATCCATTCGTCGTCTCCGCCTCGTCGTCGTCTCGTCAAACTACAACAGACCATTCAGATTCGAAACCCAGTAAACTGCGAGTGCAAGAATCGGAAACCACTGCACAGGTATCTCCTAATCCGCGAGGACCGACTCTTGTTCCGACAGCGCAGGAGAAGCCCAACGACCTCGAAGCGCACCACGACAGAGGTAACGCCGAGCGGGAAGACGTGTCGCCTCCTCTGACCGAGTCCAATGAGCAGGGTCTAGGCGCTGTCGTTCCTTCCGTCCACGCGGGTACAGACGAAGAGGAGCAAGCGCTCGATAATGACTCGTCATCCGCTGGTAAACCGTTGGACGACCCGTTCGTTGCCCCTGCTTCCTCTTCTGTGCGACATCATGCAATCCCAGCCGATTCTCAAGAGCCACAAACTGCGAGATCTCCAGACTTTGAAGGCACTCGGGCCGCCGAATCACGAGTGCCAGCTCTCCAGCGTGCAGCGGAAGGTATAGACCGTGAGCTTAGCACCGGTGCTAGCAGCGCTCAACTCGATACTGTCACGCGCGAAACTTCTCCGTCTCGCTTGACTAATACCATCGAAGGGGCCCTCGGACCCGCTACCCTTGATGCAGATGTTGAACCTTCTGACATGAAACAGGAGCTCGATCATGCAGCGACATCTATGGGTATACTTGAGGACCCGTTGGTCGTCAGGCCAACATCCGCACATCCATCCACGATGTCTCACCAATCTGGAGCTTCTGAGGAACCATCCGCTGAGCAAACGACCCCTCTCGGACTTGCAGGGCAAGACGCGGAGCGTGATTCTGTCGCAGGGGGGAACGATGCTATACCCGTGGTTCCAGAACACTCGCCTGATAACGTCAAGCCATCTGAGGATCTAGCCGAGGCGGATGTAAGAGCGCTGCCGACAGACAGTGGTGCGAGCCACGATGCTCCAGGTGTCGAAACAGGCCGCGAAGAAGAAGCTGAAGCCGTAGAGGAAGCAGAAGATGAAGCAGAGCCAGAGCCAGAGCCAGAGGAAGGCAGGGGTATTTCACAAGTTTTGGACTCGGCGGACCTTTCACACATTCGCCAAACTACTGCAGGTATCCAACAGCCAGCGCATCCAACCGCAGACCATGACCCGATCCGATCCAGAGTCCTCGCCTTTTCTCCCGCTGAACATGCCGCACATCTCGTCTCCTTTAGCCCACGCGGCTTCATGACACCGATAGAAGAGGTACCCACACCCGTCTCGGTACAGGATGAATCAACTGTTCGTGATCCCGATGAACATCACTTGCATGAAGCCGCGACGACGGAGCTGCCGCTTCGCACGCCGGATGAGGGTCGTTTGGCTAAAGAGTCGGTAGCAAGGGCCGAGAGGCTTGTGACCCGGTATGTGGAACCCGAAGAAACGGTGGATATTACAGAGAGCGCGGATGATGCAGTGCTGGCTATGGGACAACCAGAAACAAGTAAACGCCTACCGTTCCCGACTTCCAGTTCTTCCTCCACCCTCAGCGAACAATCCGCGTCGAATGACGAGACTGCCATCGATCTTGCTCAGCCAGTTAATAACGATCGACCGCTACTTCCCTTTGTTCCGAGATTATTCGCTCCAAGACTTACCCTCGAGTTCAAATGGACCGACCGACTACTACCTTCCGATATCACTTTGAATACAAGCACCGCTACGCCCGTCACTACGATGAACGTCGTCGCCTTGCGGCCTCGAGAAAGACGTATTAGCGTATATGACACTGCAAGAAACGTTTCCGCCTACGGAGCGAGCTACGTACCCCGAAACCGATTGACTAGCTGGGCGTTCGGAGAGAGACAGAACGCATGAATGTTACGATTTCACGACCATGGACAATTCCCGATGCTGGGCGATACAATAATAGATACGATCCGATAATAGATAGATGGAGATGGGCGGATGTCGGGATACACGATCACCGACGACAGCCATGTGCGAAAATATGACTTGTGATAGCGCGCTCGATTAGCCTTCACCCTTAGATGAATGACGTTTGGCCTCGACTTTCGATATGTGGCCTTTTCATGCTTGCCACTGTACGCGATGTAGTTTTCGAACGATTGAACACATGAATGCCTTGATGCTGGTCAGAAACATGTAAAGTCGCTAACAGCTCCGCATTGAGCTGAGACAAGATTCTCTTCAAAGAAGCTTTCGGCCATAGATGATATGAGGGATACAATGACTGGGCTTGTTTAGTCAATGGGCAGAGCCGAGAAACCGTGCTCCGCTCAAGCTTTTGATGTACAACATGTGCCAACGCACTGTTGACGGTATTGTCTCATAGGAATTCTCGCATAGTAGCACATCATTGGCATACGAATCGGCGACATAGATGATATACAACCCACTTTTTAACCAAGAACCTTGGGTCCAGACGACTGTGACTTCTTCGAAGTCTTGCTCGGCCCTGCATTCCCATTCCCACGTCCATTTGCACGAGAGGACTGTCCTGCTTTCTGTGCCTGACCCTTGTCTTCAGCCATCGGTACGTACCTATTACGAAACAATGGTTAAAACATACTCGAAAAACGCGATTCTCGAGCAACTTACGATCTGTTACCGACTGATAACGTCATGAACGCCTCGCCAGTCTTTTCTTGACGTCGGTTAAAGGCATCGATCATTCCAGATGGCGTGTCCGACATGGCCATCGCCATTCGTTTTCGTTCCTCCTCGATCTTTTGCAGTCGCTTTTCCGTCTTCATTCGGCCAGACGTTTTGCCGCTGCACGAAAGAAAGTCATTAGTATTGGCTACCTACAAACGATGTAAAAGGGCGACTTACTGGAATTTATGCGACAGTGACTTCCACGCTTCCTTGGCCGTCATAACTATAATGCACAGAGGTATCAGCCAACATCCACCAATAGTACCAACGTCTCAACTCACTTCTACCAAATTCGTCGGTATAAGCAATGTTCACATCCGGCTTGTAGCTCTTGTAAGATTCCAACGCCTCTCGCGCCTCTTGCTGTTCCCGCATCTTGTTCTCCCATTCCCTCTGTGCTTGATCCTTTTGCGGTCCACCTCTAGCTTTAATCTTCTCCAGTTCCCTCTTGGCCATTCGTCGACGATGATCGGCCAACCAGAGATCCTTTTCCCTCTGCACACGTTCCTTTTCTGCGTCCTGAACAGTAAGGGTTTTGATGGCACCTTGTTGGCGTAGCATGGCCAAAACACCGCCCATGCCTCCGGACACGGTTGGTTCCGGTTTTGTGATTGTAAACTGTAGGACAAGAGAGGCAATCAGCGTGGTGAAAGGTCGCACATGGGGAAACAAACCCACTTCCTCCTCTTCCTCCTTTACCGCATTTCGTTCCTGCAGCTCAGCATCCATCTTGATCCTCATCTCCTCGAGCGACAACCCTTGCCTCAGCGCCATCTCTGCCAACGCCTCATCCTCTTCGTCCTCTTCCTCCGCATCTCCCATCTCCACATCGTACCCTCCAAGCGGTTCATCTGCAGTCTCAATCTTGACCACTATCGGCGCTTGTTCATCTACTGGCTCCTCTTTCACCACAGGCATTGCTGATGTTCCCCCTGCACCGATTGATTCCGAGCGTGCTGTTCGAGGTTCCCGTTTCACCTGTAGGCTGTCCAGAGACACATTACGGACGAATTCAGACGTGTCGTCAAACGTGATGACATCTTCTTCTTCGGCCGCAGCAGCATCCTGCTGCTCTGATCGATGTGATTCCATGACTAGGTGAAAAGGATTTCGTCAACAAACGCCATCACGCCGAGGCATAGCAGCACCAACTTACCTCGTGAAGCAATATCTTCCGGTCTAACCCTATTCACCTTTTTCGTCACTTTCCGTCTCTGCCTAGCCAAAGCTAGCTGCAACTCATCATCATCGACCAAATTCTCCTCCAGTTCCCTGTTCAGCTGCACCGCCGCTGGCTTCATCTCCACATCGCCATCGCCATTCGCATCGACCTGATCTGTTTCGCCTTGTCCGACATCGGCTTTTCTTGTAGATCGCTTTACCTTCTTCTTCTACAAGCAGAGGCGGAGCAGGGATGTTAGTTGCAAGTTTGGGCGCAAGAGATATCTTGTAAAGCTTACCTTTTTCTTGAATGTTGTGTCTTCCGTAGCGTAATCAGAAATATCAAAGTTTTCTGCAAAAATGACAACGCGTTAGATGAATTCTGCAAATTTCGTGCTCCGCGCCCTGAAGACCCACTATTATAGTCCATGTTCATCAACTGCTTGTTCACTCCCAGATTGATCGTCTCTTCTCCATCTTCCATCTTATCCACCTTTACCCGCTTCCTCTCCCCCTGCCCACCAAGTCGGAATCCATCACCACCTCCAGCGCCCGCCAAGAAATCATCGTCATCATACTTGCTCAGCACGCTCCGTTTCTGGCCCACTCCGGATCCGGAACCCTCTTCAAACTCTTCATCATCGTAACCCGTGTACTGTGCCTTTGCCTTCTTCTTGCGCTCCTTCGCACGACGAAGAGCTTCGTCGTCCGCGAGATTGACGTTTTGGAGTTCATCTTCTGCGTCGCCGTCGAGGATTCGGTTGTCTTTGAGGGTAAGGATGACATCTTCTCCTTCTGCGAATGCATCCTCGCCATGTGCGACTTTTAGGCCAGATAGGTCATCTAAAGCAGGCCAAGAAGAGGCAGAATGAGTTGTGCAATCTTTCCGAGCAAGGTCTGTAAAGAACACTGACCCTCATCGTAAACCCCTCTATCCCTCTCTTCCTGCTCCAACTCCCTTTGTCGCGCCATTTGAATCTCTCTCGCCCGCTGCTTCTGCATCTTCTTGTTCTTCTTGATCCACGAGGCTGTAGATTCCGCATCTTCTTCGGCCGCTGCATCACCAAGTGTTGATCCTCGCAGTTTGGCATTCAGGGCGCGTTGATTTTTTGCTCTATCAAAGGGAAAGACGAGAACAGTCAGCCTCTTTGCCATCGTTGCGGACGACAAGAATCTTACTTGGCAATCTTCTCCCGAGTTTCCCTGCAATAACATAACTCGATTAGCTATGTTTGGCACCAACCTCAACAAGCCGTTGCGACTCACTTTTCTTGCCTCTCCCTTCTTTCCCTATCCATACGCTCCTGAAAGTTCCTTTCCGCCACACTATCCGGGTCTTCTATCCCGCCCTCTTCAACGGCGACGGATGGCCCACCGATCGGCTTCAGCCCCAACTCGGCTCGAATGCGGTTGGTTTCTTCGAGAGATATTGCTTCAGACATCACTGCGTGTCCAGTGCCTTTGAACAAGTCTACGGTGGGACGAGGGGGGTGGTTAGTCGTAAGTACATGTATGAATAGGAAGGGTGGTTGGTACGAGTAGTGGCGCTTTAGCAGCTGCTCTGGCTCGATTGCTAGGCCAGAGTGGGCACGTGATTGGTAGGGAATAGGAGAATAGTCATCGTCTGGAGCTTCCAACACCACCATAATATCTATTTCACTGTTCTCCCTGCACACGCAGACCTGACCTTACCCCTTCCCGCTCATTGCACCATGTCAGATATAGGCTCCGACGATCTAGAAATGTACGCTGAGCGTACCGGGATCCCCCTCACTTTGCCCGCACGCAATGCGACTCAAGCTTCTTCCTTGGCGCCAGTAACCCAGGAGGAAGTCGTCGTGGTTGGAGAGAGTATCACATTGGATCTTGGAATGGGAAGCGGTGCGTGGGATGATAGCGAGTTGGTGAATGCGTGGGATGCAGCTGTTGAGGAGTTTAGGGTATGTGCTAACGTCCAATCGTCTCGATCTACGACTCAATGACACTGTAATCCTGAACTTTCTTTTTTTTTGCCTAAAGTTGCATAATCCTGGTCCTGGTACATGGCTCGACAAGGCCACAGCCGCCTTGGCTGTCGGGAAACCACTCGCAGGCGCACAACACGGTGAATCAAAGTAAGCCTTTATCTGTCCGATTCTTCTTTTTGTCCTCTACAAGGCTAACGAATGCTGATTAATCCTCCAAGCGTTATTCGAACTAGATGGTACACCGAGACTCCACCCGCGAAACCAACCTATGTGAATCCTTACGCCAACTCGGGTCCTACTCCAGGAACCGCATATCAGGGGAACACCAACAGCGAAGCCGGCTCCACAAGGAAAAAGTCGACGGTCAGGACAAATTTAAAGAGGAAAAGAAAGAGGGAGGAACTGGCACGAGCTGCGGAGATGAATGAGAACATGGTCCAGCCTGTGGTCGGAGACGGGAGTCACGAAGCGGATGGATCGCTTGATATGGAGTTGGACGAAGAGGACGTGCAGGAACAAGATGAGCCAGTACAACCGTACGTCGTCGAGCACAATCGTAAGTCGTCACACCCTCCCCATCTTATAACATACATACTGACGAACCTTGCACCAGCTTACGCTCAAGCGCCTCTCTCACCGGCATACACACCAGCGTCTCCGCCTCTATACGCCTCGAAACCTTTAGCAACGACAGCCAACCAACACGGTCCTTCCCTTCCCGATCGAATTACCCGGCAACGTCTCCCCGCCGCACAACCAAGCGAACGCATACCACAAAACCCGTACCTACCAGCCCTTAAACAGCAGCAACCACCACCACAGCAACACGCACCCTACAGCCAACAACCCACTGCTCAACCGAGTACGGCATCAGCCTACGCGCCCAGTTCGTCCGGGATGTACCCAGAGATGGGAGCAACTGGCGGTGGCATCCCCGTAACGAAAGAAGAAGCAAGCACTCGCGCTGTGAATGCACAGTGGTGGGCCGGGTATTGGTTTGCGATGAGCGAGGTAAGTCGTGCTTGAAGTTTGCTTTTTGTTCAAGGATAGGTCAAGGGACGCGAGGGCTGATCTGTGGCTTGTGGCGTCGTTTCTAGGTCATGCCTTCGGTGGCGCAGTTGGAGCAAACGCAGTCGGAGCTTCAGCGGTAACGCCACACATAGACACTTGGGCAACAACAAAACATATAGAAAAAGATCACGGCATATAATCATGAGAATATCAGGCCACGCAGTTGATGGATACGTTGTCAGGACGATCATGGCAACATTGTATATCACAGTCTCATCAGATGCATATCGAGCCATGCTCTTTCAATCACCCTTTTACAAATGTCCTTGAGCAAGACGGCCTAAAACTGCCCTCCTGTGACAGAGATTCAGTCGTCATTCTATCTCCCACTTGCAGAGACAGTAAACAACGTCTGCTTCTTATTCTTTTTCTTTCCGCCTCCTTGCGGCGCTTCGACAGGCTCGTTCGTGGATGCTGCAGGCGGTGTCGTTGAACCACTGTTCGATCCAGCCGCCCAACCAGCTGGTGAAGTGTTATCGATACCCTTCATCCTTGACACCATTTGCGCGCGATCAGATCCACCGAAAAGCGCTTGCCTATCGGCGGAAGTCAATCCTCGTGAGCCGGTCGAGCTAGAAGGTAAACCAGGGAAAGCGGCAGCCGCCGGCGGCTTCGGCGCTTTTTTCTGGCCATTGGCGCTGGTTGTTGAGAAATTGACAGATCTGGGCTGAGGAGCGACCGGTACGGCAGAAGGTTGAAGAGTGGGAAATCCGGACCTTGTAGGAGGCGCCGTTCGGCCTGCCCACGGGGTTGCTGATGGTCCGGAAGCCTTTGATGCAGATTTCGAAGCACCGCCAAGGGCAGGGAACGACCCGGATGCCCCGGGAACCTTTCGTCCACCGGGTCCCGTGGACACAGGTCGATTGACTGGCGCCGAAGCTGCTGCCCGTTCCACACGGTCCCAGATAGCGTTGCTGTTGGATCCAGGTTGGGTAACCCTTTTTGCAGAAAGGATCTTGCCGGATGCGATGCCTGCAAACTCGGTGCCAACACCTGTAGGGCCGTCTCCCAGTGTAGGGAACTCGTTCCGACGCTGCAGGAGGGTTTGATTAGATGTACGTAGGGGCAACCAGATGGAAAGAGGAACTCACGTCGATCTTGAATTCATTGATGGCTTCCAGAATACTCTTCTGTTTTTCTGTATCCCCGTTGAACAGTCCAACGATATCCCTTGTGATTTTGACCGTGCTTTCCTGGTCGCTATTTAGCACGCTATAAATGGTGTAAATCATATCCCTCGCTCCTGCTTCGTTATTTTTGAACGCCTTGACCGAATTCCTGAATGCTGCCATTTTCGGCTCCGAGTAGTCGACCATGGACATGACCAAGTCCATAACCTGAGCATGTCGCGCAGCAACAGCGGCTCCCGTTGCGTCTGCGGGTGCCTGCGATCGATTTTTGGAATTCCTCGATCCACTAGCAGAGTTATCGTCGTTGATGGTCAACGTTCTCTCAAACGCCCGCCGTGCTTCCCGGTCATTGGGCGGCTGTGGCAATTGCTGAGACTGCGGAGCTGTATGCCTGCCTCCTCGAGGCACTCTACTGAACTGGTCGCTGGTTTCGGGACGAGCAATCTGGTTGTTTCTTCTTTGCGCAGCGGATGGTTCCGGCGGAATAAAAGAGTCATCTGGACCAAAGTGCACAAAGCCCACGTCGATCTGACGGGCTCGATGTCGGTCTTTAGAATTCATTTTTGCGCCATGCTGATGCCGTCATGGTTAGCTGGATCGTTTCGTGGAAGAGTGCGACCTGGACTCACTTCGTTGACCATATGTGCCTTCAAATCCACTTCACTTCCAAACACCACAAACTTCTTTTCCAAGCAGATTTGCTCGGTACACGGGTGATGCGAGTGGCTGTTGAAAGCGAAATAACAGATCAGACTCATCTCTTGATTTGGCGGCAGCAAGTTGTACGTACTTGAAATGCGCTTCCTACGAGACCACATGAATCGACAGTTAATAACTGTTTAATACTACTTGATCATTTCAGCCTTACCAATTTCAAATAATCCCTGAAACTAGCAGTCACAATGAAATGAGGCACCTTCCCACAACCACGCGTAAGAGTGAATGGAACTTACTAGACATCACGTTGACCTTGCTCCTTACAAACAAAACATTCTTCATGTCGAGTCCGCATGTGTTTGAACAATTCGTCGGCGCCAAAGAACGCTTCATGGCAAAACTAACGACCACAACAACCCAAACTCATCAACACCTGTCTTCTCGGCGTCGGCAAAGTAAAAAGAAACATGGTACTGACTTCGCACATTGGGTGAGGAGCACCCCACGAAGCGACCATCTGCTCTTCCATCTTATTCCTCGGTTTCGGGCGCTGACCTCGCGACAAACGTGATGGATCGTGCAGACCTATCAGATGCGGCGGGTACAGCACCTGCTCATGCGCGAATCGGGATAATTGTCGTCGACATAGATGACTGTTCGTGTGAGGTAGCAATAAGCGTCGTAGTCATCGATGGGTGGAAGGAAAAAATGTGACTTGCCAAAGGATTGAGCCGTGTACTGCCAACGTGTGTTTTTCCAACCCGTCCCATCCAGCAGCCATGAATGAGCAGTTAGGTGAGGGGCAGTTGAAACGGAGTAACAGAAGCGTCGCTTCCATCTACATGCGCCGAAATCCAAGACACGAACGGTTCAGTCAGCTTCAGAAGCCATACCAGATAAGGAGCTGACGGACGTACCATTTCAGCATTCTCAAACACGATACCAAGCTTTGCATCACTAAATTCGTAGGCGGACATATCGAGCGTCCCCGGAGGCAACTTGGAGTCTGGCGGTGTGGACGGGAACGGTGTTTCTGCGTCTGTTGTGAATAGTAATGACGGTAGGAGGGTCTATCGATCGGGTAAGGGTGAGTTAGCTGTATGAAGAAGCGGGAGATTGGGTAAGGCAAGAGGTACCTTGCAGAATGTGCAGTCTAGCTTCCTGTTGGATGCGTCTTGGATCAGACACATGTCTCCTATCATGCGGCGTGGACAGACAACTTACTTGTAAAACACCCTCAAACGAATCGCGCAGATACTAGAAACACCCAATCATCAGGTACCGCGCGCCTCGCGCACTTCGCCTAATCTGATCGCAGTGACCCACTAATCTACTCACTGACAAGTGGTATGACCACATACGCCTACAGCGAAATACGTAATCTTCTCCGCACAAATGAAACATGTCTCCTCATCACTAACAGCCGGCAGAGGCGGCGCCATCCCGCTCCGTTCATCACTACCACTTGCACTATCACCATCTACCTCCTCTCCATCTGCTGATCCTTCAGAGTCATCGTCGGAAGCTGCAGGAGCGATGACTTGCGCGACAGGCTCTCCTGGAATTTCGAGCGTCTTGCTATCCACCTCGTGCGCGACTTTTGCGTGAACAGGGCCTGGCGCGCGAACGGGGTGTTGGTGATGGTGCCGATGTGGTTGCTGTTGCTGCTGCTGCCGCGATGGCTGCCTTTGTGCAGTGAGTGTAGCATTAGGTGCGGATCTATTGGCCGGGTTTTGATTGGTCGTGGGTTCAGCGTAAGAGGAGAGGTCGCTGTTGAATGCTTGACGTCTGCGTGCCATGATGGGTATTTTGCACTCCGAGGTATTCCAGGGGAAAGATGTAATCGAAAGGTGTGGTGGTATGACAAGACGTTGACAAAGAGGTAGTTGGTGGTATCAAAGTTGAATGAGAATAAACACACATATCAATCAAGTCAACTCAAGCAAATGACGAAACCGGTCAGTACATGGTCCAGGCAGTCCTCGATCGCGCTTGTCCCGATACGCCTGAGACATAAGCGCAGGCAGTACTTGACAGGGTGTGGTGGGGTGTAGTGGACACCTTACGGCCATCCTGGCAAAGTCGGCAATAATGTATGGTAGTGAAGCACTGTAGCATTTGAGAGGAAGAGGAAACCGACATCGTCTCACGCCATGCCCCAACTCGCGGGAGGAGTGGAGAGCTCATTTTCGGCTGCAGGGAATAACTTGACATGGCAGAATTTAGGCAGAAAGTGGGTGGTTTTAACCGTGTTCGCATGTCTTGACAGAAACATAGTGATCCTATAGCTGTCCTTGAACCGAGGACGTACCAGTGCTACATACGAGGCTGGACGGGGCTAGATGTAATGACAGGTAACATCTAAGGCATACCTACCTACTGCTGGATCGGACGTGGCAGCGGACATGCATGTATCCTAAAGTCAGCTCTACAGTCAACACTCACCTCCACACGCGCTTACGCGCTTCTGTTTTCAGCAATGAAGCGCTGCCACACATTTTTTCCTTTGTTGGAAGCACGTGAGGTAATCCCAGCCAGCCACGAACGACAACGGCGACGAACAACCAACGGTCCAACGAACAAACCTTATCAAGTACGTCTTTGTTTTCCTTCAACTTGCCACCCTCGCCACTAACCTGCTTCCCTCAACCGACACTTGTGTCTTTATTACTTTTCCACCCGCACCCTACCCACCACCTTCAATCTCGTAAGGTTTCCAAAGGATCGATTCGCTACGAATATCGATCACCAGGAAACTCTTGACAAAAACACCTACAACACTTTCAATATGGCTGAGTAAGTATCTTTTGGAGTGAAGACTGTGCAGGTTTGAGGATTGGCTTGGTGTTGCATGGGAGGAAGGACGAGAGGAGGGTCGGGGCGCAGGTGCCGCTACGAGGTGTCAGCACGTATGGCTATGGATGCCTTTGCTTAGGCGACATGGTGGCGTCGTTGGTCATTTTTAGAAGCACGGCGGCAGAGTTGTGAATAGGTGTGTTGAAGCGTTGGCTACAGCATCAACAGAACTTGGACGCGACTCACAGACAGAGCATCTTGCCAAGCGTTGCCACAATATGCTAAACAAATTTCTTTTGCCTTGCCTGTAGCATCAAACCCGAAGCTCCCGTCGCCTCCGGCAACGAGGGAACTGACTTGCACATCGATGCTGAACTCATCGAGTCCAACTGGGACACCGTCGTCGACAAGTAAGTCGCAAGCGCCTGTCAAATACAACCCTGGCTGGAACGCTAATCCCCCCTGGCCTTTTCCCAGCTTCGACAACATGGAGTTGAAGCCCGAACTTCTCCGAGGTATCTACGCCTACGGTTTCGAGCGACCTTCCGCCATTCAGGAGCGAGCCATCATGCCCATCATCACCGGCCGAGACTGTATCGCCCAGGCTCAATCCGGTACCGGTAAGACCGCTACCTTCACCATCTCCATCTTGCAGCGAATCGACACCTCCAAGAAGGAACCCCAGGCGTTGATCTTGGCTCCTACCCGAGAATTGGCCCAGCAAATCCAAAAGGTCGTCATCGCCTTGGGTGACTACATGAACGTCGACTGTCACGCCTGTGTCGGTGGTACTTCCATCAAGGAGGACATTGCCAAGCTCGCTGCCGGTCCCCAGGTCATTGTCGGAACTCCCGGTCGAGTCTTTGACATGATCAACCGAAACTTCTTGAAGACCGACAGCATGAAGGTCTTTGCTCTCGATGAAGCCGATGAGATGTTGAGCAAGGGTTTCGCCCAGGCCATGTACGACATCTTCCAGCTCTTGCCCGCTGAGACTCAGGTCGTCTTGTTGTCCGCCACCATGCCCGCCGATGTCTTGGAAGTTACCAAGAAGTTTATGCGAGACCCTATCCGAATCTTGGTCAAGAAGGAGGAACTGACCTTGGAAGGTATCCGACAGTTCTGTGAGTAGTTGTTTGGGTTTCGGCAGTATCCCTCTATCGTTTCTGACATGCCTTGCCCTTCTGTTAGACGTCGCCGTCGAAAAGGAGGACTGGAAGCTCGACACCTTGTGCGATTTGTACGAGACCCTCACCATCACCCAGGCCGTCATCTTCTGCTCTACCCGACGAAAGGTCGACTGGTTGACTGAAAAGTTGACCGCACGAGAGTTCACCGTTTCCGCCATGCACGGTGACATGGAACAAGGAGCTCGAGAGCTCGTCATGAAGGAGTTCCGATCCGGTTCTTCCCGAGTCTTGATCGCCACCGACTTGCTCGCCCGAGGTATCGATGTTCAACAAGTCTCGCTCGTCATCAACTACGACTTGCCTTCCAGCAAGGAGAACTACGTCCACCGAATCGGTCGAGGTGGTCGATTCGGCCGAAAGGGTGTCGCGATCAACTTTGTCACTTCCGAAGACGTCCCCATGCTTCGAGAAATCGAAAAGTTCTACCACACCCAGATCGAGGAAATGCCCATGGACGTCGCCAACCTCATCTAAACGTCGCATTGTACACTTTTCGCCGTCAACGCACACCCAAAAGGAGGGGGTGGGTCGACCCGCTCCGTCAGTGTGTCGTCAATTCAGCATCCATTCGGCTCGTCGGGGCGGATTCGCGCCCATCCTCTCCATAGCGGTCGTTTACCACCCTCGGTAAACGCCATCGCTCTTGTTTCCTACCTTTTTCTCTTGCCTGCCTCTTCTTCTCTTTGCATGTTGTCATCTCCTATACACTTGGCAGCACATCACCCTATCCCACCTTGTATGCACAACCGCGTGCTTTCCTTTCGTCGTCATTCCGCGCGAGGTTATCATTTTGTGTAGTGGTTTGATATCTTTAGGATAATACGTTATGTTCGGGGATGTCTTTGTATGAATAGGAATAGACTGTCACACACAAAACTGTCTCGTTCCATTTGAGGGTTGCATGTACTGTTGCACCATTGTCCTTGTCTGCGTACAGATACTGATGCCAGAAGTCTTGCGCATCTCTCTCCACTATCACAGAACCGTTCAGTCATACCGAACTAGCTCTGCTTGTCAAAGAAAGTTCTCGAGCACAACAGGGACGTCTGGATCGACCGCCACGGAAGTGCGATCGAGTTACCGCCCCTATCATCATCAACACAATTGATGGAAGACTGATGGACGTTGTTGGCGAAAAACTTCGAGGAGGAAGATGTGATGATCGGCAACTCAGCAGTCACTCAGCGCTCCTGAGCACAAGCCTGACGATTCATCGAGGGAAATCCCCAGAGGGTACTGCTCGCTGTCGACTAAAGGTTGTTAGGCAAGTCTCCCGTGGTCGGGTCAGTCGTAATCCTTGTTTACTGATGCTGATTGTCATCCATCAACAACCGGCGCACAGCAGTGACCTCTGATTTAATCTCGGATCAAGTGATCACACAGTATGGGCCATTCGCTTACCAAGCCAGTATGGAGAAAGTCAGACCGTCTTCATCACCAGGTTGTGATTGAGCCGACATCGGAAACAAGGAAAACTCGCAGGCGACTTTTTGGCGGAGAACAACGCAACCAATCTCATGTTCGTACCGTTGCACCCTGCTCTTACGTATCAAATGCTATACCCTGACACCGTGCCTCCATGTAATCGCTTCCTCACCATCTAACAGTACCGTGACAGGGGACACGTTCCGTATGATGCGACTGTAGGAGTGGCGCATCAAGAATCAGGCGGCAGAAGCAGAACTCCCCCTAGAATTCGATTTGGACGATCACGTCGTGCGCCAAAGGTTCCACCGAAAGATCGAGCACCTAGAACACCTGTTGCACAAGTTGTCGTCCATCGTCCTTCTCACACTTATCGAGCCCGAGAATACATGCAACGACAAATGCAGGAGCGGTACCCTGAATCACCAGCATATCGACCGTCTTCCCCAGCTCCCGTCCGGGTTCCTGTCGCTAGGAAGCCTCTGGAGATAGGCGGTAGATTTATGCAACCACAAAGGACAGTGGCGTTGATGGATGTTAGAAGTAGACTTGTGGAGAAGGGAAAAGCAGCAAAGCAAAAATGGAAGGAGAGTTTGCGAGCGGAAAGAGAAAGACGATTTGATGATGGTATGTGCTTTGCCTTGCCTCCATAGCGTCTTTTCATCGTACAGCTGACCACCAACGATGGTACTATGAGCAGTTTGCAGGGAGTATGCTGCGCTGAAAGTCGAAACGGAACAAGACACGTACAAGAGGATGAAGAAGGAACAAAAGCGAGAGGCGAAACGACAACATGTCTACTCTGTGTAAGGATCTAGTCAACGGTGGTATGATTATGCGACGTGATAGTGCGGCTGTCCATCGACGGCTCACACAGCTGGGCGAGTGCGTGTATAGATCTGCAATTGATCGGTTTTGCAAAATCTTGTTTCATTCAAGTCAATAACCGAGATCTCCAAAATTTGTCTTCACTGCATCGGGAGGGTCAACAGACAAGCGCATTATATAATATATCGTGTATGAGATACATGTTAGTCAACAGCACACAACCCAAACCCTTACAGTAATCAAACGAAATTTTGCCTCTAGTATATTATATGAGGACGCGGATACAGTGACGACGACGGACCAGACGTGGAAAGAAGCTGAGGAAAGATGACGCGCATTTACACCATCGTGGAACCATGCGCTGGTTTTGCAAAGTGGCTTTCGGGCGCATATGATATGGGCTGGGTTGTCGGCAATACGCCAGCGTTACTCGCTGCACTCGTGCCAACAGCATCACTGGGTGCACCTCCATAAGGCGAAATGTGTCGCCATCCTCCTGATAAGACATAATCATAAGCCATAATTCAAGGTGAAGAGATAATCGACAGATATCTTACCTTCGTTTGTAAATGGCCGCTGGATCAAGGCTTCCTCCACGTTGTAGCTGAACTTGGAAAGCATGCCTTCAGAAGCGTGTCGGTGAAACAAAGAGGTAGATCCTAAACAAGATTAAATAGCAAATGATGAGGAGGGGTACACATCACATTCGAAGGCAGATCGAAAGAAACATACGTGGCAAGAGGATATGGTTGAATCGGAAATCCCAGATAGAAGCATATGTTTTTCGATAGGCGATAAAGGCACAGAACGTTCCGGTCAATGCACCAGCAACACAATCGTACCCTGAGGTCGCCCGGACAAAGTAGCAGAGGTCACTAAGGCTTCAGCGCCAAACAAGATGCAGGCAAACTAACAATTGTGGTACTCGTCAACGGTCAAACTGGCTGCGATCAAGACAGCTCCACAGACGGGTGCGATCGTGAGGACGTACTTCCAGTACCTGTGGAACAACTGAATGTCAGCTATCATGTTGCACCTTGTGGATCCAATTTGCCGAACTCACGCGCCCCGGTGGTCCGACATGACCTTGAATTGCGCATTCAAGTAGAAGAACAAGTACTGTGATTCATGCGAAACTGCTTGTTAGCTATGGTACGCCTGGTCATAAACTGGAACGTTGTCGCTTACGATGAGACCGGCGAAAGCGGCAGTAGAGTGACCGGACCTGCGGGGAGCAAAGATTGGACTAGTCAGAACGACCTCATCACGATTAGTTGACGTGAATGACTTACATCCAGCTCTCAAGCGAATCGTTGATCTCCTTCTCATCCCTATGTACACAAAATCGACAGTGCATACATAACATCAGTTGCCCTCGCCATGAACTTGAAAGAATGGATAATACGGACCCTGTGCACACCGCCCTGGTGTACATATATCCCATGAATCCCATACCGGTCTGCCTGGTAAGATCAGGCTTGCAAACATCAAGGAAATGAGGCCGTAGACCACCTGTTGGACGAGTTTACCAAGAGAGCATTAGTTAGCGAATATCATGCGCCTGTCAAGTGGTACTAGCACATACCGATGAGCCATTTGTTAAAGACTGGATTCAACGGAAGAACGAAGATAAAGCGATCAGTCCTCCGTCAAGCGGTAACCGGTTTGCGGCATCCGATATTCTTCATGAAAACTTACCCTGAAAGACCGCAGCAGTGACTAAAATGAAAAAAAAAACCTTGGCATCAGTCACAAAGCTCAACTCAGCATCCAAGCGCGACTCACTCAATCCCTCCAGCAATCCCATCGAAGCGCCCAATAGCATTTCAGGACTCCTGTGTCGGATTTGGAACAGCACGAAGAATACGAAGGGGACGAAGAATGCAATGAGAGCGGCTGCATAGATTGGGATCTAAGGGGGTAGTTGCGAGAATGAAGTTAGTCTACGCAGACGTGGGATAGCTCAGAAAAGACAAGGCTTACGATATTTTTCCTTAACTAGGAGTGGTGGTCAAAGGGTTATCAGCGGTTTCCTGGGATGTTTCGCGCGATAATATACTCACTGGATACGCGAATCTGCGAAGATACGGGAGGATTCTTGGTCAGTCCTCTTCGTTCACTGATGGTACTGATCAAATGTCGCTTACTCAGGATACACAACCTCCGAGTTGTTGTTGTAAACCGGGAAGTTTCGAGTCGGGGCGGGATTAGCTTCGTACACGCCCAATCCAATTGCACCCATGGCGGCGAAAGTGATCAAGTCGAGGAGGTTGAGTCTGATAAAGACATGTTATGTTATTTATGTTGGGACTTCTGTAGGAAGAGGAAAGGTCTACTCACTTGAGCCATTGTCCGAAATGGAAGTTCTTGCCATAGGGACCAGGAGGGTGAACGGATTGCCTTGCATCCACATGTGTTTGCTGCTGATGGTGTCGACGACCAAACAGGCCCCTTTTCTCGTTGACGACAGGCTCAGGCTGCAATGCTGCTGTTCGACTGGTGTCATGTGTCGCAACGGGAGCCATCGTGTCGTTGTGGTTGGCGGCGGTAGTATGGGTAGCCATTTGTGATTATCAGACGCGTTGGGTTATTCCGATAGGTAGATTACACGTGAAATGCCAAGTTGCCAAGCAGGGTTCGGAAAGGGGAGTCCGTACGTATATATGTACCTTCTTTTGATAATACAACCAGCAGTCCTTTCCATTTTCGGCTGGACCTCTCGCTGCACAGCTCAATAGCAGCAGCTGCAGCAACTCACCTCCGCAAAAAGGACCCAAAGTTGAAAGACTTTCCATTCAAGCCTCATGATGTCATTATTTTTGCAAAAATAGACGGATGCATCCGGATGCATTTCAAAACTGCTAATAATAGCTTAAGGCGTCACAGGTGGGAAAGCTGGTAGGAGCGAAGCTAGGTCAGCCAGCTGCTAGGTTAGGCAAACGTATATAGGGACCTGAACGCAAGTTGTTATTAGTCTAACGGGTCAAAGTAAGGGATGAATTCAACGTTGAACGGAGGTTAGCTAGACCGACGGTATAAAGCTGAACACAAGACTATTAAATGATGTCTGCTTTGACATGAGAATAGAGAAGCCCACCAAGCCCACCAAAGGGCTTCTAGGTATGCGACTTTTACAGGGAGTTCTGGGAATTCTCACAAATACATCAATTCTGGATGATCTGGCAAAGGCCAAAGGCAGCCTTTGCGCATCCTTTCTGGCGGTTCCTTTACATCACCGTCCCTCCGGCGGAAAGCTTTGTCCTAGAAGCTTTATTGCACCTTTTCTCATAGTCCCTGTACTCTTCACTGGCGAACCTTTCGAATATTTTCGCGCGTTGCTGCTCATTCGACTCCCATGCCTCTTCCATTGTCATTCCCCAGATGTATCCGTCTGTCAACCCTGCTTGATTCAGAAAATATATAGCGACGGTTCTCTTACGGTTTCGACTGAGGCGGTCTGCCATAACGCCACTAACTCCGTGGCCCATTCCGGTTGCACCAATGTGGTCCATAATCTTCTCCTCAATATCATCTCCCATCTTTCGCTTCTGCCAATAGGCAATGAGGGCCTTCTCACCTCCTTCAAGCTTCTCATCCACTTCTTCATATGCTACCCAGTCAGACGGCCTTGCGCTGTTGGGAGTGGCAATGTCGTAGTGCAAAAGGGGATTCGCTTTGTTGTAATGCCATTTTATCTTCATGATGTGGCTTTCCGGCAAGTCTTTGCTGAAGTCCACGTACACCTGTTGGTGGGGATTGGAAGGTGGATACATGCGGTTGCGCCGGTTGGCTGTTCGGTGCTTGGCGGGGTTAGGGGTTAGGGTTAGGGGTTAGGGTTTAGGGTTAGGGTTAGGGTTAGGGTTAGGGTTAGGGTTAGGGTTAGGGTTAGGGTTAGGGTTAGGGTTAGGGTTAGGGTTAGGGTTAGGG